>QODF01000168.1:3287453-3341311 GCA_024372805.1 Oostethus manadensis
TCATGCTTGTCACTTTCAAGATACTTTGCAATCTTATGGTTTGCGTCATTCATTTTGTGTCGTTTTGTCTTCCAAGGTTAAACACGTTTTAAACAGCAGCAGTACTTGTGGTCATTATACCGGAGACGCAGCAGAGCCGTGCACGACGTGGGAAGATTTCTGATGGATAAACATCACAGACAAGGCTATATTTAGCTTTGATTATCAAGAATAATTTACTGCCACCGCACCCACTGCCAGGAAAAGGTTATTATTAAATTTTATATTATCAGGAGATATTGTACTGTAAAATAAAACAGATCTCTTAAGCGGAGGTGTTTTTGTTAAATATATGCCAGTTTGTGTCATTACAGTTGGATGCAATAAACAGCTATCACAATCTGAATGTTTTTTTTAAATTCATCATTTCCCAGCAACAAAGACGACTAACGTCAGGGTTGAATATTGCAGTAAAGCTGCAAGCTGGGGGAAAAGTATTAAAGCAAATCAGGAATTTAATTTTAGTATTTTGTATTTAGTATTGAACGAATTAAATGGTTTTTAAAATATGCCAATCAAAAAAGTGAGCTCAATATTGTGGACATTTTGAGCTAACCGACATTTGTGTAGTTGAATCTAATTAGCGTGAACAGGAAAGTGCTGCGTTGTGAGATGGATGTCAAAATAAACTCGAACACGATTTTTTAAAATCATTGAACCTTACCAATATATGTGGTTTTCTGAACTATATTTTTTCCGCGGGGTTTACACGTTGTCATATTGACTATATAGGGGAAAATGACAAAATAATTTCAATTTTCATCTTAGAGGTTTACGCTGAAGGTTGTCACAGGAAACGGTGGGCGATAGGCGCGAACTTTCACAAAGAGCGGATTCCGATGGCACGACGGAAAGTAGTTTGGGATCGCAAAGCCGTCAGTCGCAGAGCTGGGAACTAACAGGTGAATGACTTTTTCTTTGTTTGGTTTATCGGTTTGGCTCTTTGAGGACCTACCGGGTCTTTTTCTCAGTAAGGGAATGCTCCGTAAAGTGTGGCTGCTTTGCGCTCAGGCGGTTGTGGAGGCTGTCGCGTCACACTAAAGAGCAACACAAAACCTGCTGTGCTGCTGGAAAGCGTGATTTTAATGACTAACCGATGCCAATGTGAACAAAACACATTCAAATATTGAACTTTGATTTTTTTGAAATAACTTAATGCAAGATACACCTGCACAATCTCCTTAAGTCAGATCAAAAAGCAATATTCGGCCTTTTCAAATATAGCTATGCACTGTTTTCAGAGGTGTTCATTTAACAACATGTTTATTACTTTTGACTATATTTTGCAGTGTTATAACACTCAGGGCTAACAGTGAAAATGTTGCTAACATTATTATGTTACTAAAGTGCAGGACTTTTTAAATATGTTTTTTGCATGTGCTCATGACATTGCTTAGCAGGTCAGTACTGTTGGTTTTGATACTGGAAAACGGGTCAGCTGTAATATACTGTAATATTCTGACAGATCTTGTCAAAGTTGGGGAATCTTTGGCTCCATCCATCCATTCATCCACTTCCGCTTATCCGTGGTTGGGTCGGGGGGCCAGTAGCCTAAGCAAGGAAGCCCAGATTTCCTCACCCTGGCCACTTCACCCAGCTCTTCCTTCCTCCTGACGGAGCACAAGGTGTTCCCAGGCCAGTTGAGAGACATAGTCTCTCCAACTTGCCCTGGGTCTTCCTCGAGGTCTTCTACCTGTTGGACTTGCCTTGAACACCTCCCCAGGGGGGCGTCCGGGTGGCCTCCTGACAAGAAGCCTGAGCCTTCATCTGACTCCTCTCAATGTGGAGTAACAGCGGTTCTACTCCGAGTTTCTCCCAGACAGCGCTTTTCCCTATAAGGGAGAGCCCAGGCACCCTGCAGAGAAAACTCATTTCGGCTGCTTGCAACCACGATCTTGTCCTTTTGGTCACCACCCAAAACACATGAACATAGGTGATGGTGGGAACATACATTGACTGGTAAATTGAGAGCTTTGCATTTTGGCTCAGCTTCGCTTCACCACAACGGACTGATGCAGAGTCTGCATTACTGCAGATGCCACACCGGTCCGTCTGCGATGCGGACTTTGCATTCTTGGATCCTCCTTTCTATTTTGTGTCCAACCACTCAATAGCAACCACTAGTGGCCGAGTATCTCAAACACAAACCTGCATGCTTAATCAGTCAGGCCAGTACCAGAGCATAGCTGATTGTATAGCAGTTAGAGGAACGCATCTATCCCTGCACGAAACATGTCAATACTGGATGTCCATGCGCTCACCAACTCCTAGGTTTTTTTGAACGCTGTAAACTCCTAATAAGTAGAAAGTATTTTCTTCTTGCACGTTCCACGTCACCAATCAACATGTACATATTGCAGCGGAAACATTGAACAGCCCAGTTCATTGCTACAGCTGTAGCATTAGTACACCGCCCCTCACCCGCCCAGACCCCCATGTCACCCCCAGGCGCTTTCTGGGTCATAGGGAAGAATTCCACAGCATTGTCAGTCAGCTACTGTGTTCATGTCACGCTTACATTTATTACTTGCGTAGTTCATGTTGACTGATTGACCTTAAGAATAGGTCAAATGTGATGTGCTCTTGGAAAGCCTCATGTATACTCATTCTTTTGGATTTGGAACGGGACTTTTTTTTACTTCATGTAACTTCTGGTATATATTCTTCTTTTCTGGGTATTCTTGTTTTGAAATATTGTAAATTTGTGCTTTTACACTGGCATTCCGCCACATTTTTTGGGTCATGCTCTGTTTAATGACAGGACTGACAAGGAATGGGGTTATGAAAATTGTCCCATTATAGTATTGCGTTTTAAGGAGTATTAAAGCTGGACTGGAGTCAAAATGGTTTTGTGTGTGTGTCAGGCTAAGCTATCTGTACAACATTCACATCTTAGCTTGGTGTTGCAGGTAACAATGCATTATTGTCATGTTGAATAATATAGCTCAATAATAGGAGGGTAATGGTACACCATAATGATGGTTATAGTGAAAAATACCTCGGTTTTAAGTTCATGGTTTTTGGTAGCGTAAGGGAACAAAATGCAAAACATAAAACTGCTTAGGTTTTGTGTTAACACTAATGCTTTTCAAAATAAATATAATAATGTGAAAATTGCTGGTAGGTAGTAAAATGAACAAATAAAATAAAAAAAAGTTGCATCCATTTATATAGGCAGTACTGGGCAAAATTGGCCAATAATGGCCATTTTCTTTACTGTCACAAAAGTGCAAAAAATGCTAAAATAAGTGTAAACAGTAAAAAAAAAAAACACACAATTAAAAAAAATGAAAATGGATGGAATTGGAAAAAAAAGAAACACAACTAGTTATTGTGCTTTTCTGCACTCACTGGTGTCTTTTGTCAGCTTTTATGTCATTACAGGGTGCCTGTTGTCACCGGAATTATGTAAGGTCTCAGATAAAAAATAAAGCAAAACAATTTTGGCAAGCCATATAATTTTAGAGGTGTTTACAAAGCTAAACCTGAAGTGGGTTGTGGCTGCACTTGCTGTGTTCTGAGTATGTTGAAATTTGGTAGGTTTTTTTTTGTGTCACTTGTATTTTGTACTGTATTTTTGTTTAACATTTTTTGTTTATTTACTGTATAATACCCAGTTTTTGTCGACAAGATCGTGTAGGTATTATTTTAGTTTTTTATTTTGTTTTGGCTGTAATTCGCATCATACTGAGATCTATTTCAACTATTTTGGTTACAACTTTTTACCTACATAAATGACAAGGGCAAAGTCACAAATACAAAACGGGTGCGGGAATAAAATGGCAATTACATTGATCCATTCCATAGTCAAACTACTGGCATCATAAAATCTTTAAGGTGATTTTTAACATTTTTTTTTAACATTTTAACATTATCAGCTGTCATAAACTCAAAGTCAACCACTATAAAATCACTAACATACTCTACCTTGAAACAATTAACAGCACTAAAATACTCATGCAAGCGGGCTGATAAAGGCACATTCACAACTCTGGGCCACACTCCAACATGGTCGGTGCGGTAACACACGTCAAAAGCTGGTTGCCACTCAACTCCCACCACCCAGAAGAAGAAAACACAACACCACCATGCACACATGTCCGTGGTGTACCCTGTTGAAGTTAGTTTCACGAGGCTCCGATGCTACAGCGGTAATTCCCCCTCACTGTGCCCGGACTGCAGGGAGCTCGCACGGGAAGTGCCGCTCTAATTGCAGGTAGTCAGTAAATTACTATTGTGTTGAAGGCTGTTAAAAAAAATGTCAGGGACGATCAATAAATTACTATTGCGTTGAAGAGAGTTTGTTGAAAAAGTCATATTATAAATCACACCACAGAATGATCTATAACCATGTCAAATAATTAGTCCTACTCTAAAAGTACATTATTTTGCACGCCAAATTTTTCCAATTATCTTTTTTTGGATGGACTTTTATTGCATCTTTTATTGGATTAGGGACTTGACTCACAGATGTTTGTTACAAAAGACAATCAATATAGTAAGTATAGTAAATATAGTAAAACATAGTAAATATAGTAAAAAAGTAAATTCAGCAATACTTTGGTTGCATTCTTTTTCATGCTTTGAAAAGCTATTTTAATTTAACATTTCTCAATTTTTTATGGAATTTCCCCTCATGTGGAATACATCAATTAGTATTTCATCAATGTAAAGTACTGTACCGTACTTCTTTCTCTGCACTCAGGATATAAGTTCAAATGAGAAAACAAAATAGTCCCAGCAGGGATCACCACTCAGGCTGTGAAGCTGACAGGTTGGTGAGGTCCTTCCTTCACTATATTTCCACATTTCTTTTGTTTCAGGTCTTCCAGGCAGGCAATGCTGTGCCACAATAATGGTGCCTGTCTAGGCTTTGACAAAGGTCTTTATGAATGGGCAAGAGAGAGTGGGGGCAGCAGTGGAGACATGGGGGATGGGGGAGTGGATGCTGCAGGAAGTTCACTTCATCCTCGACTAGCATTTTCTTTCTTTTTTGTAATGTTTCACCTCTCCTTTATGGAGCCACAGAATGGCTCTCCATCTGATCTGTTACATGCTGAGGTGTAAATTGGCGAGTGAGCAGCTACATTACATTCAATGGATGGTTATGATGAAATATTTATCTACTGAAAGTGAGTGTGGGCACCACTTTGCCCACAGATGGAAGCAATCCTGGATCAAACCGGTTCTAGGAATTCACAGCCTCATTTATGCTTCTACTCTCCTACTGGGAACAGAGGGGCAAAGTAGGTGAAAGGTTGAGGGATGTGTGTGTGTGCTCATAAAAGACACTACCTGAGGCGCTGGTGGTATCAGTTTTTGTGTGTGAAAATGTGAGTAAATTGTGCAAGAATGCGTGAATTATTTTATGTGCTTCTCCCTTTCCCATGCTCTCATCCTCTGTGTCATCTGTCAATGACTTTCACATGAACAATAATGTCTCTGGCGTGGTGAAAGGATGCTAAAGGAGGAGGAGTTGTCAACTAGTCCTCCCCCTCACCCTATTTCACCACCAAAGGTTCACAACTGTATGCAGAGAGACACACGCCCTTTGTTTGATAGAGTAGTGACTGAGAGTAACCTAGGGGATGCTTCATTCTTACATCCTGCTGGTGTCACGCCAGCTCAACCCCTCCCCTCTTTTAATTATCCTGTGCCAAGTGTGTGTCCCAGCGGGACCCGTTTTTTTAAACTGAGCTCCTCCGACCAAGGGCAGTTTAGGTTTCCGAGTGGAACATTGTTTTAGTACCCCCCTTGGATGTAGGATGATGTGAGGAGTCAACATGGAGGATTTCTGGAGAAACCAAAAAGCGCTTTCAATTTACAGTCAAAAAACCAAATTATTGGAAAGTAGTTATAAATATGTTTTATAATTAGGGCTGTCAAATCATTAACATTTTCATTCCAATTAATCACAGTTTTCTAATGAATTAATCATGATTAATCACTATGTCTGAAATATGCCCATTTTATTAACAGGAAAGTAAATGACATGACATCCAGCTAAAACATACTACACATCATAATATAATGTGTCTCTTGCATGTCTCTCTGGTTTTTGGCTGGAGTTACAGGTACTAAGAACAGTATTGTAACGTTCAAACGCACTACAGTGAGACTAGTAAATCTAAAATACCACACTTTTATCCTACACCGTGAATTTGGGCCATAGTTTTTTTCATTTCTTTTTTGTACGGAAAATAAAAGATTGATAGTTGTTACTAACATCCGGTGGTGTTGATGTGGAAAGTTTGAAGTGTATTGTGGTGGGGAATGAGAATGAGGAAGTGTTGTTCCAAGGAGGGACGGAGAGACATGTTTGTGAGTAGGAGATACTTAAATTGTGTTGGGATTGAGCACTGCTGTTGATGTGTTAAGGTAGGAATAAAATAGAGCCCGACCGATATTTGGCGGACCGTTTATCACATACTACCGATTAATCAATGTTGGTGAAAATGTTACCGACATTAACATTAACAATCATTAACTTTTTTTTGCTGCACAGAGATTTTGTCGTTCCTTTACTGTATGTCTCTCTGAGCTGCTCCTGTGGGTACCTGGGCCCCCCGCGCCTCATGTTGCATGTTTTTATTATTTCTCATTTTGTTTGTTTTAACTTCTTTGTTCACTCATTAATGTTTGCTTCAGCATTTGTTTTTGAGCTACTTGCAATTACTCAGTGGCTGTCGATGAAACTTTTCAAAAACTAGTACATATGACTACATGATAATGGTAAGATACTGTTTTTTGTGAGTAATCTTTTTATAAATACATAATGTAGCAGTTGAAAAACACATCACATTAGTGTATGTATTATGACATTCAGCCCAATGCAGCCACTTTTTTTTATTATAAAATGGCTAACTATAGTATCAAATCAATACTATAGCTAATTGCCAAAATGCACCAAAGTTACCTATATATCTTCATTTCACAGGCACAGTAGGTGAGGAGGCGATACGTTACATGCAACAAGAGCAGTGTGCAAGTTAGCCGGGGCTCCAGCACCAGCAAAGCAAAGCAAAAAACATCTAAAAGTAAATCACAAAAACAACACATGTTCTTATTTTGACAGTTTTACCCAATAAACGTCCTTATTTTCATTTATTAATCATCTGCTTCTATGTGTCGAATGGGGTTTTGGATATTATAAGAATTTATGTTCATGTACAGTATATATCCCGTGTATATAAATGCTCTTATATCCAATATATTGGACGATATATCGGTTATCCCTGCCAATCCCAGTCACTGCCAATTCTCCTAGTCACTGTTCTGTGTGAACTGCATACATAATGGGAGACTCACTTGTCCAGCCAGCATTTTGCCACAGCTGGAAGTATCAAAACCACAACAGAGGGGAGGATGCTACTTAAAAGGGAATGTGGTGGTGGGGACAGAGGCATGGAATATAATGCCAGAGACTCAGTTCTCCTGCACTGTGGATTTGCAACAACTAATCAATGAATTGGTAGTTAATTAGTTATCCAGTTAGTCAAAAGTATTCAATTAATCATTTTTAAATTTAAAAATGTAATAACTTCTGATTTAAGCCTCTCAAATGTGACACAGCATTTTATTTGTGTTTTCGGTGAAACAAGATCAGCTTTCACTTTTGAAAAATTTGGAAATTTAGACATTAGACGTTTAGACATACCTCTTTTTCAATATGTTGCCGACCAAACCACTGACTGTGTTTGCTTTTTTTATATTGATTTGGGCCATTGATGGCCTATAAACTAAGCTTCAGATGAATTAACTAAGAAAATAACCGATAGTATAATCAAAGCCCTTCGGAGGTAGTATCAGTCCTGTCTCTGCACATAGACGCTATCTTTGTGAAAGGAAATGTTGGAAAGTTGGCACGGTGATGTGAAGTTTCATATTCAACAATCACTCCTTTCACCCTGCCGGTCAAAGCCAACTTTTCTCCCCCTTATTAACATTCTGTATGAATGGCACTGACCTGGAATGGGAAGACAAAGTACTGCCTTTGGGGGTAGTAGCAGAGTTGGAACAGAGCTGGGAGGTAGACTGTGTGAAAGGGAATCGTGCAAAGCTGGGCCAGGGGTGTGACAGGCTCACATCACCTGCCCCGTTGCTGTTTCAAGCTTCACAGCTGCAGCAATAGCCTCGTTTTGCTGGGTTCTGTGTAAAAAACAAAGGTGGATACATGGAAAATCTCCTGTGACAGCGCTGATGATATCTCCATTTGTCTGTTTGTTCTCTTCCAGCATGCATTTCCCCGAGTGGTTACGATCACTTGGATCCAACGTGGGAATCAAAGTTTCTCAATCAGAGGAGCACAAGTGTCTGCTGCCGTCTCTGCCTTCGTCCTTTTTACTGTCGTCCTCATATCTGTCCTCCTCGTCCCTTCTGGGTCTAGGAGCCCTGGCCTCTCTCACTGCATACTGGCTGGTGACTCGTCCACGCCCCATGCGCCCTCCGTGTGACCTTCAAGCCCAATCTGTAGCTGTGAATGTGTGTTTGTGGCACAAGGCTTTGAATTCCTGGGCACATCTCAGCGTGAGTGTTGCTCTCGTATCTTACCGTTGTGTGTTTTTGTAGGGCGATCCCACCTGCCGGCGGTCAGCTCTTCTTCAAGGTGACGCCCTGCTGGAGTTCTATTACGACGACACCAGAACAGCTTATGACATATTTCAGAGGGGCCTGAGGATCGCAGGTATGACCTTAATCATCTTGACTATGTCATGTGAAAAAAAAATGCATATTGTACAAAAGATGTGACATAGTGCTGCCACCGTTATGTTTCACTGTTGGTATGGTGTAGTTTTCCTGCCAAACTACCTTTTGGGATTGTGGGCAAATTATGAAACAAAAATGGAAAACATATCTGATTAAAACAATTCCGATGGTCACTTTCTTAAATTAAATTTACTCGTGTGTGATGCATTTCAGGAAATGGGCCATGTCTTGGCTTCAGGAAACCAAGCCAACCCTACCAGTGGATATCCTACACTGAGGTCTCACATACTTGTTTTTTGAACTACATGTCCTTGTTGGCGTGTACCATTTATTGAGCAATGTGTCTTTGCACCCTTTAGGTGGCAGAGCAAGCACATATGTTGGGCTCAGGTCTGCTGGCTAAAGGCTGCAAGCCCAACCCTCAACAATTTGTTGGAATATTTGCACAGAACAGACCAGAGGTATGTGTCGCTCTTGTTTGGAGGGGTGTTTTAGAAGATACACTAAGTACTTGTAGAATGGAGAAGATGTAGTATTTATATCCAGCATGGTAGTAACTCTGACAAACACCTTAATTAATAAGAAAAACACCATATCATTTGATCAGTGTTTTATATTGAGTTTGCGTCTCAAGTCTTGTCCAGTAAGCCCAAAAGTATTTTGCCGGCCACTGTGTATCCTGAAGGGCCACTGACATAATTTACATATCAACTTTGCTTAAATACGTTCCATATTATTTGTAATTATGTTCTACATTGTTATTGTTACAAAACAAACCGTTAAATTTGGTAAAAAGTACATTTATTGTACATGGTGAGACACCTGGAGAAGGGGTTTCTGAAGTGGCGCATTGACATGTACACAGACATGGCAGAGTACCAGACAGAGGATGTTTACAGTGAAGATTTGAGGGATTTGTCAATAGTTTTTGAGGATGGAGAAAGATTTGGAGATTAAATATATGGAGAACTTACAGAACAGGTAATTAAACTGTATTTATTCATACCACTGATGATGAAACTGGCATGTCTGACGAGGAAGAGACATGGAGATTAAAAGGGGTCGGCTTCAAAACACCGAATGGTAAATGCAAATTACCTTGGAGTGGCTTATCCTTTAATTATTGTTTTAAAGTTGCTTCTTCCATTCCATAACATTTTGTTTCGATTATCCGGGTCTGGGTAGCGAGGGTAACAGTCTCGGTAGGGAAGGTCAGACTTCCTGGTCTCTGGCCACCTCTTCCAGTTCAATCAGGAGGACGAGGTGTTCCCAGGCCAGCTGTGAGACATAATCTTTTCAGCGTGTCCTAGGTCTACCCCAGGGCAGAACACCAGGGAGTCGTTCGTGAGGTATCCGGACTAGATGCCTGAGCCACCTCAACTGGCTCCTCTTGATGTGAAGAAGCAGCAGCTCTATTTTGAGCTTCTCCCGGATGGCTGAGCTCCTCACCCTATTTTTTAGGGTCAGTCCCGCCACCATATGAAGAAACTCATATCTGCATTCTTGTTCTTTCGATCATGAATCATCACTTGATCAGGGTGGAGGGATTTGAGTGCCCGACTGATCTTAGGGGCTATGTTGCCTCAAGGAGGAGCTCGCCCTGCCAGGCCAAGCCCAAAGAAGCCACACGGGATCTCTCCTCCACAGACCCACCACCTGCAGGGGCAAGCATTAGCGTCCGGTGCATTGCGAATTGGGTGGCAGTCTGGGCGACCAAATCTGGTTCTCTAAATTGACTTCTTAGTGCGCGTTTTAGTGTGTATTTTGTGCCACTGGTGCCAATGTCAACATGTTTTATAACATATAAAATGCTTTGAATGTGTCGCTATGGTGGCATAGTGTTTAGAATCAGACTCGTCAGTGACCCTTTAAAATGTATTGCTTGTGTGAATAATAACGTGGACCGAACTGGATCGCAGGCATTGAAGGTGTTTCACCGGACAGGTATTAATCATGCATGTGTGCTTGAATAATATACCTGACGGGCAAGACTGTTTGCATAGATAATATAATAAAATGTAGATTGTTTTCTGTAATTCAAGCTCGGCTTCAAAACACTGATGTTAATTACCCAAGGTGTCATTGTTTGCTTTGAATAACGTTTTACTTTGCAATTCAAATCAACGTGTCAAAACGATGCTTTGTCTCCCTCTGCTGGTGACAGTGGATGATTACAGAGCTGGCCTGCTACACTTACTCCATGGTCGTGGTTCCTCTATATGAGACACTGGGGACGGACGCCATGGTCCATATACTCAACCTTGGTGAGATGCATGCCTGCATATAGACATAACGTGTAAGAAAGTAAATGTCCATTTATTTTTATCTCTGCCTTTAATTTCTGTCAAGTTATGACATTTGACCCGATTGAGTTTAATGTGCTGGGATTGTAGCTGGGATCTCTTTGGTGGTGTGCGACCTCGAGGAGAAGGCGGTCTCTCTGTTGGAGAACAAGGAGAACGGCAACACTCCCAAGCTTTCCTGCCTGATTCTCTTTAACAATTTCAGTGAGGCCTTTGTGGAGAGGGCAAGAAGATGCCAAGTGGAGGTTCTCAAACTGGCACAGCTTATGGTGAGCAGACCATGTGTACGCACACTTATTTTTGATTTAATCATGAATGGAAATGTTACGCTGAATAAACACCATGTCTGATGTTGTGGATATAAATATTAGTCTTTGAATTTAATTAAAAATACATATATTCATTTTGAGGTCACATTTTTGTTTTATTTGTTCTTATTATATTTTATTCGATCCTACTATTTGGTGGAAGCAGTTTTTATTCTTGTTACACAACTGGGATGTTGTAGGGTACTATACAAATAAACTTTGATTTGATTTGTAGGAGCTGGGAAGGCAGAACCTTAAAGATCCTGTGGTGAGTTTTCAATTGTCAGTCCAATATCGGATTTACAGTACGTAATTCCACTGACTCATTTCCCCCCCCAATGTGTCCTAGTTTGTATATGCATCAAGGCTGTAAAGGTAGAAAAAATATCCGTAGAAAAATAGAAACTCTGATAAATGTGTTTTAGTTAACTGTAAGCCATCAAATATGTATGACAGTAATATTTACTTGTTGACCAAAACAAAACACCTGTCATAAATCACCATGACTGCAACTTAAAAGTTGTGCAATTTAGAATCTAACCATTTTGGAGTAAATTCTCCCTCTGAAGGCTCACACAACAGGTCATCATCAAGGATTAATGTTGTGTTCTGCTTTTTCTTGTCCTTCTGTGCTGTTTCTGTGAAACAGTTACAAAGCAATCTGCAAAACTGACTCGAATTCAAAGCAGCCGTACTCCAGCAGCACCTGTTATCAGAAGCCCCTTTCACACAGAGATTTTGCACAATTTCTATGTTAATGTATTAACAGATGATCCACCTTTGTCTTGTACATAGACCTCTGTGACGCTGCTTTCATACAGACATGTCTGGATAGACGTTACAGTATCATCTTTATCTGGTTCTTGATGATTAATTTTAATTATATGTATTCATAATGTATTTCCGAGCAAAGTATTAACGGGGGAAAAAACAAAAAACCCGGTTTCCTCCCACATTCCAAAAATATGCATGTTAGGTTAATTGGCGACTCTAAATTGTCCATAGGTGTGAATGTGAGTGTGAATGTTTGTTTGTCTGCCCTGCGATTGACTGGCGACCAGTCCAGGGTATACCCCGCCTCTCGCCCAAAGTCAGCTGGGATAGGCTCCAACATACCCGCGACCCTAATTAGGATGAGTGGCATAGAAAATGAATGAATGAATGAACTATATATATGCACTGCTATTATTTTCAACACTACTGTATATATACACCACCCAAAACAATTTTAATATTGTTTATCATCTGCTAACAATTGTAAACATGAGAAAATTCTCATATTTCCTGAGCTAGAAGTGAATCATCTCAGTGCTTTTACTGTAATTAATGAGAACATTTAGCAACATTTACTCTATTTTACCGCTTTAATACTCACATTTTTGTGATGAAAAGCCTCACTCTCAGCTTAATGCATAAAACTACCGCCTTCTCCTCGGCCGTGCTGCTCTCAAGAGCGTCTGGCTGGACTCGAGTGTCTGTTTGATTGTTTTCCTCTCGTTTTCTCTTCTTCTCCATTCCATGCCACTGGGGTAACCACTTCATTTTTCTCCAAAACGCACCAACAAGTGTCTTTTCTGGAATCAATCTGCACATGCACAGTAACATGGAATACGCCCATGTATGAGAAGGGAGTGGAAAGCAGTCAATCATGTTAGCGCACCAGGAAATACAGTGTGAACTAAGAACCACCTCCATTTATCTATCTTCTATGCTAATTATCCTCACTAGGGTCGCGGGTATGCTGGAGCCTATCCCAGCTGACCTCCGGCGAGAGGCGGGGTACACCTTGGACTGGTTGCCAGTTAATTGTCAGATAAAACGATAATGATTATGATCAACGCTTATCAAGATGCCCAAATATGCTTAAAAGAAGTACAGCAATAGACTAAAAAGCAAATGTGTAAAAAAACAATAAACTTCTCTTATACTTTTATTGCTGTTCTGAATGTTAAATTGATTGACCCTGGAACAGATCATTTCTATTTTCATTATTTTTTATGGAAATCTGGACAAATTGAAGGACCAGCGTTTGACTTTAGAGGTTGTACTGTAGATGGGATAAAGGTGGTACAATCTGCAATGTAAACACGGAGGCCGTACTGTATCAGCCACCGGTACTCTAAGTGAAGGGCAAAGGTGGTCTGTTTTCATATTCTTCTGTTTCCCTGGGCTGCAGCCACCCATGCCTCAGGATCTGGCCGTGGTTTGCTTCACCAGTGGAACGACAGGTAGCGTCAGATCTTTCTACAAGTCTAATCATCCACTGCTCACATCATGGGAGGCTTGCCCACTTTATGGCTCCCCCAAACTAAATAATGTCTTTGTTTGTTTATATGCAGGCAAGCCTAAGGGAGCCATGATCACCCACGGCAACATCGTCTCCAACACTTCCTCTGTCATTAAGATCCTGGAGGTCTGTCTTGCTCTCATTGACATCACTTCACATCTGCCTTATGTGTGTTTCCTCCCTGCTGTGTGTAATGGTATGATTAACTGAGTGTTTGATTGGCCCTGTGGCTGCCAAGCTACTTATACTAATTGCCTCTTTATAGAGTCTGCTGTCTGAGTGCTGGAGGAACAACACCACGTTTGATTGCCTGCGTGGATTCATCTCTCCCTCGAGACCTACAACATTTTTACTCCTTATTTTTCTCTCTGCCAGGGTTCCTTTGTCATACGACAAGAAGACATTTCCATCTCCTACCTGCCGCTGGCCCATATGTTTGAGAGAATGATTCAGGTGCTTTCCAGTGTGTGATTGTCTTTGCTTTTAAAAGAAGCAAGAAGCAGAAGATAAGAAGCATTTTCTAGAAAAAAAAGGGAAATTAAGGTCTTTCCTCCAGCGGACCACAGCACGCAAGAATATTTTGTTTTGAAGGCGTGACTGACCAGGGGATGTGTGATACCGATGCTGCTTAGCGGACCGGAAGCTAGTGCGGG
This sequence comes from Oostethus manadensis, assembly GCA_024372805.1. NCBI lineage: Eukaryota > Metazoa > Chordata > Actinopteri > Syngnathiformes > Syngnathidae > Oostethus > Oostethus manadensis. The sequence continues at coordinate 3,301,750 of QODF01000168.1, forward strand.
AAAATACACTCTTAATCAAAATTTTAAGACCAGTTGAAAAATTGCAAGAATTTTGTACTGTTAGATTTTAGGTTCTAAGTGGGGCTTGAACATGCAAAAAGAAGAAATGAGAGGGAGACAAAAAATTGTTGAGTAAACAATTTATTGCAAACAAGAGGCATAGAAGATGGCTGGATGGATGACGTATTAAAGTAGAATAGGCTTTTATCGATAGTTAAAGACCGTAGCCTTTAAAAGTCAAAATCTTGGCAAAAATGTGGATCAGTGTCACGTTCTTTGAACACAGTCAGACTGATGAGCGATAAGCAAGCACTGTGTGGCAATGGCTGGCTTTTTCAACAGCTGTAGTTCACAATGCTTGCTTGACAAAGGACTTCTTCCAGAGCAATAACCTCACCCTTTTGGACCATCTTGCGTGTTCTCCTGATACAAATCCAGTTGGGAAATTTAGGGATGGATGGCAAGGTTTACAAAATTGTACATCAGTTCCAGACAGCGGATGCCCTCCGTAAAGTCTATAGCAACCCAAACACACCCAAACCAAAGGCGATTTTCAAGAATGGTGCAGCCAATCATTACTCAGTCCTTTTTTGAACATTTCATATTTTAGGGGAGTTGCGGGTTCCTTTGAGCGCCGGTCTTTAACTTTTTGATCAGCTGATGAACAGCCTGTTTCACTTTAATGGTTGTTTGCAATTAGTTGCTTCCTCATTTTGTCTCTTTTTACAATTTAAAGCTCTACCTAGAATCTTTTTCAGAGCCAACAGTACAAAATGTAAATTATTGCATTTTTTTTTCAACTGATCATAAAATTTGGGTGAAATAATTTGTATCGAAACAGGAGGGTGCAAATAGAAAGAAGGGCAAAATATGTTAGTTTTCCATGGAATATGGGATGGTTACCATGTATGGACTAATGCAAGTGCAAGTGAGGCAAAGTCTACTGCAATACTTTACTGCAACCAGCCGAGGCGCTGTTGGTTCAGTGTCAACTAGTTTGTGGTTCAAAGAAGAAAAACATGACATCAGCATCTTTCTCCAGCAACACTGGCATAGAAACAGGAGTTGAGAACATTCATAAAGATTGTAAAAAATACTTACTTGATAATAACTTTGCCTTCTAAATTCAACTTCTTCTTGTCACAGGTGACCATGTTCTGTCATGGAGCTCGGGTGGGCTTCTACCAAGGAGACATTTCCCTTCTAATGGATGACATCAAAACCCTCAAGCCCACCTTCTTTCCCGTCGTCCCGCGTTTGCTCAATCGCATTTACGACAAGGTTAGCTTTGAAGACCACTTCCTCACACGCTACCAACATCCCCTCACCATTTTCCCTGCACAGATTCTGGGCTCCGTGACGTCTCCGCTGAGGCGAGCGTTGCTTCACTACGCCGTGAAGAGGAAGCAGGCTGAGCTCAGCAGCGGCGTCGTACGCAACAACAGTCTGTGGGACAATCTGGTCTTTAACAGGATTCAGGTCAGTGGCTGAAATGCGATTTCTAGTGTTGTTGATTTGTATCCATGCTAGACCAGCGGTGTCCTCAAATGCTTGCCTTTAGCGTCCTACTGAAAACTCCAAAAAGGACTTGACCAATTGTCATAAAACTTTGTGAGGGTTATGTTTAGATGCAGATCCAGCATCAGGATCATCGTGATTTATGTCTAAGATGCTGGCCATTACTACCACCTACAGGACACAAATATATGTCATTTATTTACTTAATGATTGTTTTCTTGCTGGCTGTAGCTAGACTATTTTGTGGAGAGGTAGGAAATGGGAAAACAATAACAAAAAGTACAAAACAACGAGTTGTTAGGTGTACCTAACATGACCAGTGGAGAAAATAATAATAATAATAAAATAAAAATAATAATATTGCACTGTTTTCCTCCGTGTACTTTAAACGCAGTACATGAATAACACAATTGATACAATAAACACCATTATTACATTTAACCTGATTGTCACTAGCTCATGCTAAGAGTTGGCTTTTTAAATTAGTACACAATGTTATATTTATATACAAATATTTCAACATTATGTTCAGAATTCGACTGGCTGCCTCAGCAACCTCCGGGGGTTAGGGCTGCTGTCAAGCTGAAGAAAGAGTCCTATCAAGCATGGATGGCTTGCGGGACTCCCGAAGCAGCTGACAGGTACCGGCAGGCCAAGCGGCACGCGGCTTCAGCGGTGGTCGAGGCAAAAACTCGGCTGTGGGAGGAGTTCGGTGAGGCTATGGTGCACGACTTTCGGTCGGCCTCGAAGAGGTTCTGCCAAACCGTCCGACACCTCAGAAAGGGGAAGCAGCCCCCAGTTCACACTGTGTACAGTGCGGACGGGGGCTTGCTGACCTCGACTGAGGATATAGTTGGTCGATGGAAGGAATACTTCGAGGCCCTTCTCAATCCCACTGACATACCTTCCATAGAAGAAGCAGAGTCTGATGATAGGTACGTGGACAGTTGTATCACCGTGGCTGAGGTAATTGGGGTAGTTAAAACACTCCCCAGTGGCAAGGCTCCGGGGTTAGACGAGTTCCGCTCGGAATTCCTCAAGGCTCTGGATGTTGGAGGACTGTGTTGGTTGACACGCCTCTACAACATTGCATGGAAGTCAGGAACAGTACCTCTGGACTGGAAGATCGGTGTGGTGGTCCCCATTTTTTAAAAGGGTGACCGGAGGGTGTGTTCCAACTATAGGGGGATCACACTCCTCAGCCTCCCTGGGAAAGTCTACTCCAGGGTGCTGGATAAAAGGGTACGACCGTTAGTCGAACCTCGGTTACAGGAGTTGCAATGTGGTTTTCGTCCCGGTCGCGGAACACTGGACCAGCTCTACACCCTTGCAAGGGTACTGAAAGGTATTTGGGAGTTTGCCCAATCGGTCTACATGTGCTCCGTAGACTTGGAAAAGGCATTTGATCGTGTCCCTCGTGGTGTCCTGTGGGGGGTGCTCCGGGAGTACGGGATTGGTGGTCCGCTACTACGTGCCATTCGGTCCTTGTACAATCGAAGCAGGAGCCTGGTTCGCATTGCCAGCAGTAAGTCGAGCTTGTTTCCGGTGAACGTTGGCCTCCGCCAAGGCTGCCCTTTGTCACCGATTCTGTTCATAATCTTCATGGACAGAATTTCTAGGCGCAGTCAAGGTGTTGAGGGAGTCCAGCTTGGTGACCTTAGGATCTCGTCTCTGCTATTTGCAGACGATGTGGTCCTTATGGCCTCATCAGGCTGTGACCTTCAGCGTTTACTGGAGCGGTTTGCAGCTGAGTGTGAAGCTTCTGGGATGAGACTCAGCACCTCCAAATCCGAGGCCATGGTTCTCAGTCGGAAACGGGTGGACTGTACCCTCCGGGTTGGGAGTGAGGTCTTGCCTCAGGTGGAGGAGTTCAAGTATCTCGGGTTCTTGTTCACGAGTGAGGGAAGGTTGGAGCGTGAGATCGACAGACGGATCGGTGCAGCATCTGCAGTAATGCGGTCGCTGTACCGGACCGTCGTGGTGAAGAGAGAGCTGAGCCGGAAGGCAAAGCTCTCTGTTTACCGATCGATCTACGTTCCCACCCTCACCTATGGTCATGAGTTATGGGTCATGACCGAAAGAATGAGATCGCGGATACAAGCGGCGGAAATGAGTTTCCTTCGTAGGGTGGCTGGACTCACCCTAAGAGATAGGGTGAGGAGCTCGGCCATCCGGGAGGAGCTCAGAGTAGAGCCGCTGCTCCTTCACATCGAGAGGAGCCAGTTGAGGTGGCTCGGGCATCTAGTCCGGATGCCTCCCGGGCGCCTCCCTGGTGAGGTGTTTCGGGCATGCCCNTGGGCGCCTCCCTGGTGAGGTGTTTCGGGGATGCCCAGTCGGGAGAAGGCCCCCGGGAAGACCTAGGACATGCTGGAGGGACTATGTCTCACAGCTGGCCTGGGAACGCCTTGGTTTCCTCCCGGTGGAGCTGGAAGAGGTCGCCTGGGACCGGAAAATATGGACTTCCCTACTGAAACTGCTGCCCCCGTGAGCCGGATAAGCACAAGGAAATGGAATGGAATGTTCAGAATATTTTTTTATTGACATGGTTTATACTTTCTAAATGTTTTAAAATTTTCAATATGGTTCCTTGGTTGAAAAAAATAAACATAAAATAAAAGCCCTTGTGATTTTGTTAGCTTTACTAAATTTGTTTTATATATGTTTATGTTTTAGATATTCACCACATACTATTACATAATTAAAAATTTTTTGTTTTTAACATGGCTACTAATGTATACTTATTTGGAATTCTTAAGTTGAAACATTTCCAAAAGCTAGCTTGTTAGCATGCTTGTTAGCCTGTTAGCATGGAACAGGCTAACAAGCAACGATGGCGGCTTCTAAGTAGCGAGCCTAAAAACCTACAACACAGCTGCTAGCTAGCTTGGTTCCTCAGCGCTTATTAATATAAAATATTTGATTTGTACATCATTTGTGCATCATATCACAATAATAAAATGCTGCAAAGTAAATGAGTGTGCCAAGCGCATCAAATTCAACCCTTTAGCTTAGCAAGGCTTTAGCAACAAAACAGCAGGAATAAGATGCTGCTGAGTAAAGCCTCAAGCTAACGATGGGCTTTCTTGTCTTGAAGTAAATATTTTCTGTTTCCTGGAGGAGAATTTCTGTCTAGTAAGTGGCACACAGAAGTAGGCAAGCAGCTTGCAGAGAGCCCACAATGTGGTATGAGAAGTTTGTAAGAGAAGCTGAGCTCTTCCAAGCGAGAGGTGCCAAAAGCAAGCGCAGCATATTGAGCCTGTGGGAGTGTATTGGAAAAGCGTGCAACGCTGGCAAGTGAGAAGCCACTGAAAGATTTTGGCTCGGGGAGGTCGGTGGGAAAATATGGTCTACTTGCTGTTGAAACAGGATTTAGCTAAGATTCGCTTTGGCTTTGTCCATTTAAGGCCAGTTTTGGAGGAAACCTGCGCTTCATCCTGACCGCTTCAGCACCCATCGCCCCCACTGTGCTGTCCTTCCTCAGAGCCACGCTGGGCTGCCTCATCTTTGAAGGTTACGGCCAGACGGAGTGCACAGCAGGGTGCACCTTCTCCATGCCGGGTGACTGGAGCACAGGTTAGGCATCTGGACTTTCACCTTAGCAAGCGATTGCCGCGGTCACATTTGTGTGTTTCCTAGGACATGTTGGCGCTCCTCTGCCCTGTGCTACCGTGAAGCTGGTGGATATCCCTGACATGAACTACTATGCAAAGAACGGAGAAGGAGAGGTGAGCTTAACATGTGTGAGGACACTTCTTCTCACTCATTCCTCTGCTTCCCTTATTAGATCTGCATCAGTGGTCCCTCCGTCTTCAGGGGCTACTTGAAGGACCCTGAAAGGACCGCCGAAGCTTTGGACAGCGACGGTTGGTTGCACAGTGGAGATGTGGGCCAGTGGCTTCCTGTAAGATTGTGTTTTTCCCGTTCCATTTTGTCATTCCATTCCTAGCTTAGCTTTGATAGCTCGATCAAACTTTGAGACACTTTTTCTAAGCCGATCTCTGTGTCGCGGCTGCATTTAGCCAGGTAACTTTTGTGCGTGAGTGACAGGAAGAAAACCTTCAAGGTTTGTTAGACAATTAAGGTTTAAGGTTTTTCCAAAAAGACCTCCAAATTGTAGAACTTTTGGAGGATTCACTGTATCTGTGTAAAAAAAACAAAAAAAACAAATTGGTCTTGCTGGAGACAGAACTTGAATGTTTCATATGAATGGTTCTGATCCAAAGAAAAGGCATATGTGGAGAGTTCCACGTTGGAGGTACAACTGTGTTTTGGTACCCTTACTGTTTTGGTGAAGTATTTGCACTTGTCCTTCACCAGAACGGGACGCTGCGCATCATCGACAGGAAAAAGCACATCTTCAAGTTGTCCCAGGGAGAGTACATTGCTCCGGAGAAGATAGAGAATGTCTACATGCGCTGTGTTCCTGTGCTGCAGGTCTTTGTGCATGGAAATAGTTTACAGGTATACTGCACATTTAATGGAACATAAACACAGCATATTTCTGTGGTTGTACTGCATCATACTAACCTTTCACACAGAGAGCCTGAAAAATGCCCGTAACAGTACACCGTCGATCTACTTTCCAGTCAAGCATGGTATTGGCACACCCAGGGACACAGCATATCAGATCAGGTGTGAGGTATACTTGTCAGACAACAACAATCGTTTTCAACACAACATGGCAGGAGTGTCAAGACTTGGTTGGTAAACTTGACATTCTAGTCCTGGCGCTGTGGGATATCTTTTTACACGAATGGCGTCTTGCCTCTGATGCTACCTTCAGCCCTTTTCAACCAGAAACGCCACAAAATTGGCACATCCGAGACATACCAGTCGACCCAGGATTTATTCGCCTTTGCCTTTCAAACAGAAGCCACTGAAGCGGGACACCCCTGTGTGTGTAGGCTTGTGGCAGTCAGATAATTAGGTTGTGTTAAACACCAGCGATGGCTCCTTTCACCACAACAGGTGTTGAAATTCAGCCGCTTGTTCTGGTTTCCTGCTTTTCTGACTCTGGTTACGCCTTTCTCAAAGGATGGACAGTTCGGGGTTGGACTACCACTCAACATTCTGTCTGTGCTTGTACTGACTAGCGTAACATTCTCGGCTTTAATTGACTTTGTGAAAGCTTCTGGAGGCAGAAAATTGCCAGGTCGACTTCATCCCCACATTGTCTGTTGACACAGGACAGCAACGTAGAAAAAATGCTGGCTCTTACAGGCAGCATACAAATGTTTTGCCGTTTCATATACTCAAAATATTAGAAACAGCTGTCAGCATGATGCAGCGATGCAATCGACAACCACGATATTAATAAACACATTTGTACAGCGCAGTAGCCATTTTGTATTTTTCACGTAATGGCTTGTTTGGTGTCCAGTCTTATTTGGTAGGCATAGTTGTTCCCGACCCTGAGGTGTTCATAGACTGGGCTAAAGAACGAGGAGTTGTGGGCTCCTTCAAAGAACTATGTAAAAATCCTGTAAGTTAAAATGATTACCTCTTGCAAGTATTCTAGTTTGCTCTCAAAGTAATCCACTTGAATGAAAAACTGTCCTTCCTACAGAACATAAAAGCTGCAGTATTGGAGGACATGACAGCAGTTGGAAAGAAGGCAGGACTCAAGTCTTTTGAACAAGTGAGTCTTTTGAACTGGCCTGTTTTATTAGTGAAATAACTACATGCTGACTTGACACTTTCCTTCCGTTTGCGTGCAGGTGAAGGACCTGCACTTGCATCCTGAGATGTTCAGCATTGCCAACGGCCTCCTCACGCCCACCCTAAAGAGCAGACGTGCAGACATTCGCCGAGTCTTTGACGAGCAGATAGATGCCATGTACAGCAAGACAACCAAGTGAGGGGCTCCAGCGGAGACTGAACAACATTTTGAGGCGCATAAACATACAGGATGTGTTTGGGAATAGCACTAATCCACGCAGACACACACATAATGTATTAACTCTCACACAACATGATTGTCATCTAATGGGACCAAAACATGGTATTTAACTTGCTTCTAAATTTCCCGTACTTTTAGCAGCACACTTGCATTTGTACATTTGCATTATTTGAAGGTGAGTTTGTTTGTAAAATACATGACTGTAGCATGACTTCCGTTCTCATGCATTCCTTTCCTAATGATTAGTTTTGTAAATTAAACAAGATTCATTGAAATCAAGTAGCAGCCGTCCACGTTCATCCTGTGAATACCACTTTGCTTCGACCGAGGTGGACACTACTGATTAATTTAGTTTAGTCAAGCTGAACACACAGACTGTTATATTTATGACCTGTTTATCATCGTTCTTTTCTTATTATTCATCTCACTGGGGCACAACACATTTAAGAATGTCACTAGATCATTTATTCTTTCATTTTACAGGTAAACATTGTTACCTGACCTTTTACATCACAGCTACAAATAAAAGCCTGTTATTTATAAAAAAAACAACAAAAAAACAAGTGATACTTTATTAAAAATCTGGGCCACACGGACAAAAGAAAAACAAGATCAGTTGTAATAAATAAAAAATCATTATTTGAAGGAAAAATAGGGTCACAATTTGGACGTTGGAATGTTAAAAGATCAAAACTCCAAGAATAGATGTATTCTAGTTAGGAAGATCAAGTTCAAGAAAATAAAGGTTGTAATTTTATATATATATGCTTATGTTGTAATATTTATATTGTAATTATACATGTACAATTACATATAAAAAATAAAAAAAAATTATATATATATATATATATAAAAATATATAATTGAAGTTGTAATATTACATCCAATGATAAAAAATAATTTAAAAGTCCATGATATAAGTCATAATTTTACACCTAAAAGGAAAAGTTGAGACTATAGTAGTTATAAGAAAAAGTTGAGAAAATGCAAAGCTGCAAAATAGTTAGACAAAAGATGTAATTGGCAAAATTCCCACAAAAAAATAAGCTTATGATTATAAACTTGTGATTTTACAACAATAGATACAGGTGTTAAACTGTCAACTTGTTTAAAAAAAACAAAGACAATTATGACAACAAAATAGTAATATTGAGTCCAATTTCAGGGAATTCATGTTGTAAAAAGAAGCTAAGATCATTTTCCCTCTCTTTCTTCCGTGTGGCCCCAAGACAGCTCCTTAAAAAACATAAGCTCTAAAGACACCTTGAGTCATTCAAAAACATGGTTAGCCCAAAAGCAACTCAAAAGACAATTTGCTTCCGGCAGCAGTTGTACATTTTGCTTGCTGTGAAAGCCCAGTGACATCAAGAAGGAAGGAATACCCGGAGTGACCTTCTTACCTCTGCGGAGGGTAGCAGAGGGGGTGTGTGTCATATTGGAACAGCACACTGGCGTGCAAGGACAGCTGACACTTCCATCTTTGGCGGAATGGTGTGTTTACTTTTTAGTGAGGCGCTTCGAGATTTGGCTGCAAGCAACCAAACAACAAAGATGGTTTGACACACGCGGGAGAGAAAAACGTGAAGCAAATGATTTGTTTCCACTAGAGGGCGCACTAGACTTGATGTTTGTAATAAAGGACTCCTGCTCGACTTATGTTATGACAGCGTAAACATTTTTGGAAAGGGATCACAAAAAAACAAACAAAAAAAGAGACTGAGAAACACATTATTGATGATACACAAGAAGTGATGCCAAAAACGAACATGATATTGGCTGATGGCTTGTTAAAGTGACATCCAGAGTCTTATTATTAGACACAATCACAAGTAGTACTCATGTAGGGCCTTCACACCTCAAGTCTGCCACATTTGGAAGGCGCGAGCATTTGGAAGGTCTGATCTGTGCTCAAGTTCGGTACACTTCATTGGCACGACTAAAAGACGTGGGCCAGTCCACGGCATGTAGCCGAGTCATAGAATGACTGCAATTGGATCGCTTCTTGCAAGTTCTTAATGATTACCGACACAATTCAAAATATAAATAAAACACAAAGACTATTGACACCCACAATGTGCTTGCTCACCCGCGACTACATTAGTGTGCGTAACAAATAAGTGTCATTTAATTCACGTGATCGCTCATCTTGCAAGTGATTAACGACAGTCGCCCCCTTCCGTGATATAATTAATTGGAACGACTTGAAGTAAGACTGGAAATAATCCACAAGGATTCAAGGATATAGCAGTAATGCAGCAGAATAGAAGTGATGGGACAAGCAAACACTTTGGAATCATGCCAAAGTTGGCCATGGGAGGAATGGCCTTGTGTACTACGTCCTGCTAGGCCCAATCAGGACTGCTAGTGAAGTTAAGGCCACATTAGTTAATTGAAAGTGGACAGAGAAGCATGGAGAGAGTTCTTCCCGGTGTTGGCTCAGCCAGTCAGTCGTCGGCCACGATGGAGAGCGCGCGCAGCTCGTTGAGCTTGGCCTCCGTCTCCCTCTGCCTCTGCTCATCAGTCAGGCCCGCCTGGTCAATCTGATCTGTCAGCTCGCTGAAGATCTTGTACATTTCTGTAAAGTACACCACCTGGAAAGACAATTACAAAAAAGACAACAAAAGGTCAAGTCCATTCATCCTCAACCCCACCAAGACGAGATGAGACGACAGCGTCCGCACATAATCTGGCAACTTCCCACCATCAAATGACTCGTGACCCGGCTTTTTCTCCCACCCAAATCTGAACAAGACGCCGAGTGTTTGTTGAAAGCTTTTCTTGACATTTCCCACCCCAGCTTCTTTCCATCACTTGGTGAGCCAGGCTCCTGGGAGACTCGCCTTGATGATTAAACGACTTTAAGCACACTACAAGACCAAGAGAGGAGTCGCCGAGGAAGAAGTACTGGGGAGTACAAGCCTCTCGAAACCCCCACGTTTTACAATATTTGTCATGCAGTACGCTAACAGAGCATGGCTGGGCCTAACGGACTGGACCGGTCATGTCTGGTTTGTGCCACCTTTGTCATGAAGGTCACACCACTAGATATCCAAAGTATACATAAATTACTGCTGTTGTTTCTCAAACAACAAGCCACTTCAATTAGATAAACTAAGCTACAATATCACATTTCAGAAACTATTTCAATGATATCTTTTCAAGAGACAAAGATGATATACTTTAGAGTAGTCATAGTACAGCTTGGATAGGAGTATAGATTTGCTATTCATAGGAAATTACTCAACAAACTGGCATTATTGTCAAAATAGCTGACTACACAAGTGAGGTGCAAGATCATTCGTCATGGTCTTCTGGTGCATGAGTGCTGCAGGCACTTGGGGGAGCTGAGAAGTTCACAGACAGGAAACATGAATTCCAACATGTACTGTGACATTCCGGCAGAGCGTCATCTCGTCATTTCAGAAACTAGGTCACATGACACTTTTCCTACATCCCACAGTGAAAACGCAATAGTCACACGCCTCCCGAGGTTGTACAATTGTCCGTCCCAACCAACGCCATGCACCCTATCAAGCATCACCTCAGCTACCTTGGGCACCACTTTGGCTGCTTTGTGACACACAGTCCAAAAGAAGCAGGGGAGAAAAACACACACACAGGAAGTTACGTACTAAATATTCACATGGTCGAGCTCTTTTAACACCTGTTTGACAGGTAGGCCTTTTTTTTACCCACCATTCAAGTTAAGAATGTTTTCCACATTTTTTATACTACTACTATATTACAACCAGTTAACTTTCTAAATCGAACACATTGATAGAACAAATACATATGTATATATTATAACACATATTTCATTAACAACAGGACAAAAATGTTATTTAAAATTTTAACACAATGGAACAAAACTTAATATATACTATTAATAATTTAGTTAAATAATTGTACTTAGTTAAATTAGACAATTGGGTGTTATTGCTTTTAAAAATACTGTATATATTAAGTCAATACATAAGAAAAATATAATACAAACGTTTGTATATAAAATATAGCAATACAGTATATACTGTATATATACATATATGAATGTATATACCTGGTTTAATAGTATGGACTTTTATTTATTCCATTTATATGCAAAGTTAGTTAATACTAATTAAATGACAATTGGGTTTTTGTTATTTTATTTTGATAGAAGCAGACTCCTGGTTTTTTATAAGTAGCATACAAAGTATAAAGAGGTGTTTTGGTATTTGCTAGTTCCCCTCTAACAAAGAGTGTAATAAATAATTATAAATTGTGATAATAATTATGCAAAACTAAATCAAATACCGTAAGCACAGCACTGTAAATTTCCATGATCAGTTCTTGCTCATGTCCACAGTTACGGGAAAGAAAGACAATCGCAGGGGAAGACAACTAAAAATCTTTTTTTTTTTTTTTTTCAAATTAAAGACACGTGTGGCAGAAGAAAGCTGGAAAAGAAACCACAACAATGTGTCAATTCTTCTGCATGTGTACAGGTGGACGGGTCAGGCTGCACGTCCTAAAAAGAGTCACTGGACGGCAGTCGAAGCAGTGGAGCTGACGGGTGCGAACAAAGGCAGCCTTTGTGCCTGTGCTGATGCTACTGGGAGCGGAGCAGTGTGGAGTGAAGTGGAGAGGAGGAGAAAGGAGTAGGGAGTGGAGGATGGTCTGGCCGTGGAGGAGGTCCGCTGACCACCCACGTGTGCCTGAGTTGGAGCGGAAGTGAATTGCTGCTCATTCATAGGAATCAAGAGTGAATTACCTCCAGTGAGGCCGCATAACAGCAACTTTCTATATGTGGAAAAAATGTAGGTTACTAAATCATTAGCTTCAGAACCGCTCATTAGTGAATCGGTCACTCATCGTCCTGCAAGTTCAAAGCACAGCCAAGCATGCCACGACTGTCATTTGGCCTGCCATAATCTTGTTTGCTAATCAGGAGTGTGCCAATGGCCGTCCCAAGGAAGGAAATGACAGGGTCAGGCAGCTCTGGCGTGGGGGAGGCACCCAACCAGCTGCTTTAAGAGAAGCTTCAGGTTAGACCAGCGCTGGAGCCAGACAGATGAGGCCTTCCAGTGTGGGCCGCCACGGCGGGCCTAATCATGTTAAAGGCTGCATGAAAGGAGACACTCTACAAAACAGACTCACTCCACTGTTTGACCAGGAGCAGAGGTGTGGGGATGTTCAGAACCCACACAAACTAACCTGCGCCCGAATGAGAGCCTCAAAGCTGGGCTGGAAGTAGTCGATGCGACTGTGGTAGAACTTGGGCATCTCGTCCAGCAGCTGCTTGTTTTTGGCCTCAAAGTCCTCCTTGACTGGTCGTAGCTCCTCTCTAGCCTGAAGGGTGGAAGGCATCAAAAAGGTCACACGTTGTTGTTGTGCAAAAACTGAATGGCTATGATGCAAAACAGGCTTTTCAAATGATTCTACAACAGTAAAGTGTCCTGACAGCCTGTCTCTCTGCTCTCCCCGTTCACTCACTCTCTCTGTAGCAAGACGGAAAAATAGGATTTTCTTTGTTTTGTGAATTCTTCACTCATTGAAAACCCTTGACCTTGAGCATTATAAATTAACTATTTAGTGAAACTTCATGCACTGAGAAAAGGTATGAATAGTTTTGGACAAAAAAAAAACATTTCATTGTTTTAAAATGGCTAAATATTTATTTGACTTTAAAAATTTCAGCCACTGCCGAGTGTCCAATAATGCTAAAAAAAAAAAGAGAGATAGAGAGAGAGATACAGAATATACACATATATATATACATATACAATACATATATACACACACACACAATCATTTATTGCACCTGACCAAAAAAGACATGGATATGGAAACAATGTAGTTAATTTTCGGAAAGTCGCCACACGAGGCATGGTAAGTGTCCCTTTTTTGTTGTTGAGAAAGATATTTGCCTAATTCCCACGGAGAAGAGCTGCAAAAAAGGCTGTAATCACGACCACAGTGAGGAGGAGTGGGTAATGTGGGCAGACTTGGCTGTGAGTGGACCACAAAGCTGTGTGTGAATGTATTAGTGGGTAGTCTACTGTAGGCATCCCGTTATGGAAGGCACGATGAATATGCGAGAGGGTGAGAATTGTTATTAAGAGTAGAACGGGCATATTTAAAAGAGCATATTGCTTTCTTCTTCCGCATTACAGTATCGGCCCTTCACCTCACTAAGTTTATTTGGAATAATGAAAAGGCATACGCGTGTTTTGTTGGGATCATTTCTTTAAGTGCACGGGGATTGAAAGGGCAGGGATGCAGGGGCCTCTTCAAGTCTTTGTTCCCCTGACGGTGCTTTTCTCAGTGTGTGTGGGTGGATCTCCATGCGAGGATGTGTTAGCGGCAATAGCTTAGGCAACGCTATCTGTGAACGTGTGCGCTTTGGTAATGGCCTTGTGTGTATATATGTGAATGTGTGTGTCTCCAGTTCTCAATTGGGTGCCTGTAGATGTGCAGCAGCGCCTTTTTGAAAAGGCAGAACTTGAGAGGATGCTGCGTAGGTGAAGGAGCGCACATGTACGGTGTGCATGTGCTCAACTATTTTTGTTCATATCCAGTCAGCATTTGGGTCTTTTCTCGCTTAACGCGCGCAACATGTAAGAGCAGATGACCTCTGCTCCTCTGCAGGCAGGGGGCGCCATGAAGTGGACCGCTAGTTTTCGCGTACTCTACCTGATGTAGTTTGACCATAACCGGCCCTGTTTTTTCTTTCTCCTCGTACTTCTCCACTTTGGATTGCAACCGCTTATAGTCCTGCAGAGTCTGTTCTCGTCGTTTCACTGCCATGTTGAGACTGGGGAAGACGGCGCTGTACCTGGGAACGATCAGCACAAAGCACACGCAGGCAGGTATTTAGCAATAAATCACAGCACAGTATCAAAAATATTGATGCTCCATTAAATGTGCACACTGGCATTTCATTCCAGTCATTATGAATAAATAAGATTCCTTGAAGGAGTACTTGTCAAACCCCAGGGGATAGGTTTAATTACTAGAGTTCAAAATGGCACGAAACTATTCATTTTGTCACAATTATCATCCTTCGAATAAAAACATTATTGCAACAAGAGTCCTAGATCTCAGCACTAAAAATAGGAGAAGACTCATCTGTAACTTAGCAACAGAGTTAGAGCTTCATCACGGGACTTGTTGCACTGCCTGCAGGGAGGATTTTTCAATTTGTGTACAAAACAAGTTACCTCGTGATGATTTATAGATTTACAGTATATATAGATATTTATCATAACTTCTCAAAAAGACCTCTTTCGGGAATAGACATAAGTTGATGCAACAGCCTTGACTAAACAGGACACCATCCTGTTACTACATCCTTAATTCCCTTCAGGGCCAACACAGACAACGTGTTGCAATGCATGCGGTGCAGAGAATTCTGGAGCAGAAGCTGCTAAACCCTTTAGTATTGACCCGAAGTTATCAACAGTCTCTGACGTCAACTGACAAGATAAGACCAGAACTTGCAGGAGGACAGAGACAGAAAGCTAATTATAATGTATTAGAGGGAAACCTTGATTAGTGTCATTCAAATGTTCCAGAAGGTCTGACTATAATCAAAATGGTTGCCAACCCAATACATTTTTCCTGTCAGAAATAATGTAAATCCAATTAATCCATTCCAGTAGGCCAACAATGAAACACAAAACGCCTTTTTATAGTTTTACAATTATAGTTTGATTATAGTCCGGCTTAGACAGCGGTGGGGTATACTTCAGAACTACTACTACGTATGCGGAAAGAGCATACAGACAGCAAATCTGCCCTGTACAAGCAAGATGCTGCAAGACACAACACACTACATGAAGCAGTTTTCTGTAGTGGGATAAATTGGCGCTCACATTAAACATTCAAAAACCGTGGGCTTTCTAACTCTATAATTTTCGAATTAAATAATATCCCATAATTCCAATATCGGTATACCTTTACATCAAATTTGATGTAATTAATGTAATTGCTTAGTGAACGGTTTAACACAGAAATTGACATTCCTACTTATTATAGATAAAAACTTTTTTTTACTTGTGATTAAATGTGATTAGTTTCGAGTTAACAAATGGACAAATTGTGATTCATCAAAATCAAATATTTGAATCAACTGACAGCCATAATTACTAGCCCTCATCCTATCTAAGGATACAAATATGCATGTATTACAAACTACAGTAAATATTTATCGGCATCGATTATCAGGTTGATCAAATGAAAATGATGATGGTCAGTAACAAATAGGCAAGCATTGTCAATGTCTGCAAATGTCTCATTGACTCAACTGAGTCAGATCCACCAGTGGCAGTAATTGGACCAAATTCCTCCTCATTCCTTATCATTCCATGAGGAGTGCAGAAGGAAACAGTTGCAGCTGGCGGAAAAAAGGACAAAATGAGGAAAATCTGCACTGTTTCAATAAGTACATATATTGTAAATCTTATATTATCTAAGCAACTATATTTCATGTTCAACGTTTATTTTAAAAAATGTCTTTTTAATTTCTTTCTTTTTACAGGAAGTAGTGAGGAGACTACACAATGCCCAAAATGACCACCAACATTTTTATTCACGAGTTGTATTGAATTGTAAGTCTTGTACAATATGCCATCTTGCAGGCCATTTTCCTGCTAAATACAGATGTCCTTTGTTCTCCAGTGTATCTTCACCCAACAACACAAAGACAACAAGGAGACCATAGTGGGTTACATTGTCCTTGTCCTGTGCAACCTTTCGTCCTTATATCTTAAGCAAATTCTTTATTATTATTATTATTATTAACTTATTTTATGGGCTGCACGGTGGTCGAGTGGGTAGCACATTGGCCTCACAGTCAGGAGGTTCAGGGTTTGAATCTCCGTTGGGCATCTCTGTGTGGAGTTTGCATGTTCTCGCCGTGCATGCGTGGCTTTTCTCCAATTTCCTCCCACATTCCAAAAACATGCAAGTTAGGTAATTGGCGAATCTAAAGTGCCTCTCAATATGAGTGTGTGTGAATGTTTGTTTGTCTATATGTGCGACCAGTCCAGGGTGTACCCCGCCTCTCGCCCAAAGCATGCTGGGATAGCTTGCTCCAGTATACCCACGACCCTAATGAGGATAAGTGGCATAGAAAATGAATGAATGAATAAACTTATTTTCTTTTTTACTATTAATGTAACATTTCCCTTTAATTCTACTGCAGAACATATTTTGAAAATGTTCGAAAAAGTTTCAGGAAATAGGACTGTCTTGAAGTGAAGGAAAGCACAGGGTAGCTGCAGTCAAGACTCTACCTGGAGAATGCACTCAAACTGAGGCAAAACTTTAACCGAAAAACACGCTAACCAGGGCTGACGCTGATATTAATGACTTCTGGGAAGATTATATTAACTATTTCATGCAATGCCCCAATACAACTCTGAAAATGAATAATCCTTTCTTTGTCAAGACCAGTTTTTAGAAAAAATATTCATTATGACAACATCAAAGACAAAAAAAAGCAATAAATCCATCCATCCATCCATCCATTTCTATGCCGCTTATCTAATGAATCTTTCTTTACAATATCAGTGAAGTCATATTTCATTATTCATACAGCTTTCTTTTTCAGTCACTATTGTGTGTGAGAGTGACAGGAAGAAAAGCTTGCTTGGGCAGAAGTCATTTGCCACCACCCGCTGCCACACCTGTGTGTGTGCGTGTGTGTGTGTGTGTGTGTGAGAAAGAGAGAGAGAGAAATGCCATTCTCTACAAACTGCCATGCTACACAAATTTGCTATTATGGCTATTCTGCACATGCTGATTTGAGACTACAGTTTAATTGACACTCATTTGCATGTACATGTGCTGCCATTGTTTATGTTGATATCAGATTATTACACTAAAGTAATGCACTCTGTGCATACTTCAAAGTCCACAGTTAAAGTTGATGAGTCCATCTCAGTTTAATACTAACGGTTAGCCCTCCTCAGAAACACATTATTATGGGACTTGTCTGGGCGGAGGGGGAATCATTAAAATTCCATGCACCTGCAACATGGCTAATTATGCAAACTAGACCAAGTCCTGTGAAATGTGTATGCATATGTATGCATATAGTAAAAACTGTCACTCAGTAATAGAGGCGAAATTGAGAAAAGAGTATTTACACAGGTGACTAAAACAGGAGAGCTAGTGACCAAAAACATCCAAATAAATGTTGCTTTGCTGAATGACTCATTTCAAGCATCCGCGCAACAGTGCTGTCGCTCATCTACAACGGTTCATAATGTGCTTGCCCATGAAGTGCTTAGCCGTTAAAAATGTGTGGGTGTTTTGATTTACGTTATCTCTCTCCCTGAGACAACCCTCACCCAGATGAGGGAACCGCCGCTAAACTGTGAAGCGATTGCAAGAAGGGAGATTAAAGCTCTATTTCTCTGGTGCGATGTATAGGAATAGTGACGTGGCCTAGCGATCGGTTTCAGACCAGCGGGAATTGTTTCCAACAGGAAGTTGTGCAAGGAGTGGTCTTCGGTGACATCACGGAGCTTGGCCCGGCCCAGCGGCCCACGCTTGTGCACTATTTATAAACAACCACTTTGACCCAGTTCATGGCAGGAGTGGATGTTGATCCTCATGTCTACTATCTCTACCTCGGTGTGCACATGCTTGCAGCACCAGGGGATTACGCAACTGCCTTCGAGGCATGACGGCTCTCTGACAATGATCCCCGTAGGCCCATTATGACACAGCAAAAAATTAAAAAAATAAATCACAGCGCACAAAAGCTGCGTGTATTCTCATGTGCACTCTTGACCTGACAACAAAGGTCAATTTTTTCATAATATGCCACACTGCCTGCTTTAAGTGTGCTTGCTTCAGCATGCAGAGAGTGAATGGAGGAGGTGAAAGAAGTGCTCTTTCCCTGCGGACGTATTACTGTGTGTGACTCAGCTCTGTAGAAGGTGTGGAAGAAGCAGCAGCAGCAGCAGCAGCAGCGCTCATTTAAGGTCATGGTGATGAAGCATCGGTCATCTGGCTGGGCCCACACGATACGTGGTCAACTTGGTGGAGCTGAGGCTGCTCCGGGGGCTACGTCCATGTGACAGGTCAGGTTGTGGTGAACAGACAGGATGGAAATAGCATCTGGCTGAGAAAGTGTGTTTATGAAGTACTGCCAGTCCATAAACGGGGCAGTCGGACCAGTCAGCCAAGCCAAAGTCTGGTCTAAACACCCTCGGTCTAGGAAGCTGCCTGTCCCTCCTCACTCGCTCCAACACATAACTTACAAGTGCAAAAAATACACGGCAAAGCACAAAATGACAAATTGTTTATGATCTAACCTTCAAAGTGAAGCGTATCAGAAAGGGGAAAGTTTGGTTAAATATGCTGTTGTGCATGCAAAATAACTTCCACCTGCATATACATGGCTTAGGAGCAGTTGGTCATGTGACTTGTGTGTGTGTGTGTGTGACGAAAATGCGAGTGGGCGTTTGATCTGCTGCAACTTGTCTTATGCTTTGTTGATCAAAACTCATGCATGCTGCTGGTTTGGAAATAAAGTAACAGCAAACACCCTGGGGTGCAAAAGACTGTTACAGTGGGAGCTCAAAATTTTAAGCGTGCTAAAAGTCATAAAATATAGAAAAATCAACTGGCACAAACTGGTCAAACTGTCATCACCAAGTGTGATGTTACATAAAATGTCAGCAAAGTGAGGATCTAACCATTTCTGAAAATTAAAAGATTATGTAACAATCAAACATGAGCATTTCTGGGTTGAATGTTTCAGTCTTTTGCAACACTTTTAATAGCAGTTCATCTGTGGTATGTGTGTTGGGTTTTAGAATAGCATGGCAACGGGATAAAATGCTGATGGCCATATATGGCTTTGATCTGAAAGACTAGTTCCACAGGTTTTGTTTGATTTTTGCTTTGCCTTTTTGAGGGTTTTAAGGTAAAGTGATACATCTGCTCAGTACAAAATAGCTCAGGAGTGAATATATATGAATAATACAGGAAGAAAAACAGAATGTAGACCAAAGTTATGTTTGTTCTTCATGTGAGAACACTCACCTCCCACTAACACATCTATGTTTACTACCGTACCGCGTGGTCACCAGAAAAATTGATATAAGAGACGTTTTACTTTTACTTGAATACTTTTACAAATTTTTATAACACAGGGGTTAACTTTGTTTTAACCTGTTTAAAATGAGAATGTTAAAATATTACTAAAGTTATTGTCTGTACAGGTAATACAGATTTTATGACGACAACAGTTTGACCCTGTAACTGAAAGTCAACTTCTGTTATTTGTTCAACCTTAGAAGTTCCAATGTGTGGGTTATCAAAGCCAAAATGCTGGAGAAACATTCAAAAAATTAAGCAAATAGTCCAATTGGTTGTGTGGCAGATGTGGGTGCCATCAGACATCTCCAAACAGACTCGACTTGCCAAAAAGTGTACAAAGGGTAAGGTTAGAAGGGCCAGATAACACAAATGCCTCCATGCCCACGCACTCCCATCCCCTCCCTTCTACATAAACACCGTGATGTCATTCCGAGTGGATGAAATGCACATCTGGGCGACGAGATAGAAAACACAGAAGCAGAGAAAGGAGAGGTGAGGCGGGGCGAAAGGAAGCGGAAATTTGTCTTTATGTACCGCACATTGTAAGCACAGTATTGCGTCTGGATGCCAACATCTTAAATAAGCTGACACACAAGACCATCCATTAATATTAACATTCTCCTAATTTTCCTCAGCACAAGATCACTAATAGTCCTTAGATTCCAAGTATGCAATGGGGAAATATTCATTAGAGACGGACTAATGGAATCTTAATGGAAGCTTTGCAAGTACACTAGCTTTTAGGGAAGACGTTTTATCAGAGGACAGTTGGATAAACAAATAATTCAGCGCCGTGTTTCTTTTGTTTCTTAATGACGACCTCACATTAAAAGTTTCAGACTTCGATCACATAAATGGTGAACTTCACAGTGATGGATGGTTAAGAATGCCTGAGAGCATGCACCGTCTTGTGACACTTCTCTTTCTCAACCGCTTCACTGCTCTGGGCCCAGGAGGCTGGGCCNAAATATATAATTGAAGTTGTAATATTACATCCAATGATAAAAAATAATTTAAAAGTCCATGATATAAGTCATAATTTTACACCTAAAAGGAAAAGTTGAGACTATAGTAGTTATAAGAAAAAGTTGAGAAAATGCAAAGCTGCAAAATAGTTAGACAAAAGATGTAATTGGCAAAATTCCCACAAAAAAATAAGCTTATGATTATAAACTTGTGATTTTACAACAATAGATACAGGTGTTAAACTGTCAACTTGTTTAAAAAAAACAAAGACAATTATGACAACAAAATAGTAATATTGAGTCCAATTTCAGGGAATTCATGTTGTAAAAAGAAGCTAAGATCATTTTCCCTCTCTTTCTTCCGTGTGGCCCCAAGACAGCTCCTTAAAAAACATGAGCTCTAAAGACACCTTGAGTCATTCAAAAACATGGTTAGCCCAAAAGCAACTCAAAAGACAATTTGCTTCCGGCAGCAGTTGTACATTTTGCTTGCTGTGAAAGCCCAGTGACATCAAGAAGGAAGGAATACCCGGAGTGACCTTCTTACCTCTGCGGAGGGTAGCAGAGGGGGTGTGTGTCATATTGGAACAGCACACTGGCGTGCAAGGACAGCTGACACTTCCATCTTTGGCGGAATGGTGTGTTTACTTTTTAGTGAGGCGCTTCGAGATTTGGCTGCAAGCAACCAAACAACAAAGATGGTTTGACACACGCGGGAGAGAAAAACGTGAAGCAAATGATTTGTTTCCACTAGAGGGCGCACTAGACTTGATGTTTGTAATAAAGGACTCCTGCTCGACTTATGTTATGACAGCGTAAACATTTTTGGAAAGGGATCACAAAAAAACAAACAAAAAAAGAGACTGAGAAACACATTATTGATGATACACAAGAAGTGATGCCAAAAACGAACATGATATTGGCTGATGGCTTGTTAAAGTGACATCCAGAGTCTTATTATTAGACACAATCACAAGTAGTACTCATGTAGGGCCTTCACACCTCAAGTCTGCCACATTTGGAAGGCGCGAGCATTTGGAAGGTCTGATCTGTGCTCAAGTTCGGTACACTTCATTGGCACGACTAAAAGACGTGGGCCAGTCCACGGCATGTAGCCGAGTCATAGAATGACTGCAATTGGATCGCTTCTTGCAAGTTCTTAATGATTACCGACACAATTCAAAATATAAATAAAACACAAAGACTATTGACACCCACAATGTGCTTGCTCACCCGCGACTACATTAGTGTGCGTAACAAATAAGTGTCATTTAATTCACGTGATCGCTCATCTTGCAAGTGATTAACGACAGTCGCCCCCTTCCGTGATATAATTAATTGGAACGACTTGAAGTAAGACTGGAAATAATCCACAAGGATTCAAGGATATAGCAGTAATGCAGCAGAATAGAAGTGATGGGACAAGCAAACACTTTGGAATCATGCCAAAGTTGGCCATGGGAGGAATGGCCTTGTGTACTACGTCCTGCTAGGCCCAATCAGGACTGCTAGTGAAGTTAAGGCCACATTAGTTAATTGAAAGTGGACAGAGAAGCATGGAGAGAGTTCTTCCCGGTGTTGGCTCAGCCAGTCAGTCGTCGGCCACGATGGAGAGCGCGCGCAGCTCGTTGAGCTTGGCCTCCGTCTCCCTCTGCCTCTGCTCATCAGTCAGGCCCGCCTGGTCAATCTGATCTGTCAGCTCGCTGAAGATCTTGTACATTTCTGTAAAGTACACCACCTGGAAAGACAATTACAAAAAAGACAACAAAAGGTCAAGTCCATTCATCCTCAACCCCACCAAGACGAGATGAGACGACAGCGTCCGCACATAATCTGGCAACTTCCCACCATCAAATGACTCGTGACCCGGCTTTTTCTCCCACCCAAATCTGAACAAGACGCCGAGTGTTTGTTGAAAGCTTTTCTTGACATTTCCCACCCCAGCTTCTTTCCATCACTTGGTGAGCCAGGCTCCTGGGAGACTCGCCTTGATGATTAAACGACTTTAAGCACACTACAAGACCAAGAGAGGAGTCGCCGAGGAAGAAGTACTGGGGAGTACAAGCCTCTCGAAACCCCCACGTTTTACAATATTTGTCCTGCAGTACGCTAACAGAGCATGGCTGGGCCTAACGGACTGGACCGGTCATGTCTGGTTTGTGCCACCTTTGTCATGAAGGTCACACCACTAGATATCCAAAGTATACATAAATTACTGCTGTTGTTTCTCAAACAACAAGCCACTTCAATTAGATAAACTAAGCTACAATATCACATTTCAGAAACTATTTCAATGATATCTTTTCAAGAGACAAAGATGATATACTTTAGAGTAGTCATAGTACAGCTTGGATAGGAGTATAGATTTGCTATTCATAGGAAATTACTCAACAAACTGGCATTATTGTCAAAATAGCTGACTACACAAGTGAGGTGCAAGATCATTCGTCATGGTCTTCTGGTGCATGAGTGCTGCAGGCACTTGGGGGAGCTGAGAAGTTCACAGACAGGAAACATGAATTCCAACATGTACTGTGACATTCCGGCAGAGCGTCATCTCGTCATTTCAGAAACTAGGTCACATGACACTTTTCCTACATCCCACAGTGAAAACGCAATAGTCACACGCCTCCCGAGGTTGTACAATTGTCCGTCCCAACCAACGCCATGCACCCTATCAAGCATCACCTCAGCTACCTTGGGCACCACTTTGGCTGCTTTGTGACACACAGTCCAAAAGAAGCAGGGGAGAAAAACACACACACAGGAAGTTACGTACTAAATATTCACATGGTCGAGCTCTTTTAACACCTGTTTGACAGGTAGGCCTTTTTTTTCCCCACCATTCAAGTTAAGAATGTTTTCCACATTTTTTATACTACTACTATATTACCACCAGTTAACTTTCTAAATCGAACACATTGATAGAACAAATACATATGTATATATTATAACACATATTTCATTAACAACAGGACAAAAATGTTATTTAAAATTTTAACACAATGGAACAAAACTTAATATATACTATTAATAATTTAGTTAAATAATTGTACTTAGTTAAATTAGACAATTGGGTGTTATTGCTTTTAAAAATACTGTATATATTAAGTCAATACATAAGAAAAATATAATACAAACGTTTGTATATAAAATATAGCAATACAGTATATACTGTATATATACATATATGAATGTATATACCTGGTTTAATAGTATGGACTTTTATTTATTCCATTTATATGCAAAGTTAGTTAATACTAATTAAATGACAATTGGGTTTTTGTTATTTTATTTTGATAGAAGCAGACTCCTGCTTTTTTATAAGTAGCATACAAAGTATAAAGAGGTGTTTTCGTATTTGCTAGTTCCCCTCTAACAAAGAGTGTAATAAATAATTATAAATTGTGATAATAATTATGCAAAACTAAATCAAATACCGTAAGCACAGCACTGTAAATTTCCATGATCAGTTCTTGCTCATGTCCACAGTTACGGGAAAGAAAGACAATCGCAGGGGAAGACAACTAAAAATCTTTTTTTTTTTTTTTTTTCAAATTAAAGACACGTGTGGCAGAAGAAAGCTGGAAAAGAAACCACAACAATGTGTCAATTCTTCTGCATGTGTACAGGTGGACGGGTCAGGCTGCACGTCCTAAAAAGAGTCACTGGACGGCAGTCGAAGCAGTGGAGCTGACGGGTGCGAACAAAGGCAGCCTTTGTGCCTGTGCTGATGCTACTGGGAGCGGAGCAGTGTGGAGTGAAGTGGAGAGGAGGAGAAAGGAGTAGGGAGTGGAGGATGGTCTGGCCGTGGAGGAGGTCCGCTGACCACCCACGTGTGCCTGAGTTGGAGCGGAAGTGAATTGCTGCTCATTCATAGGAATCAAGAGTGAATTACCTCCAGTGAGGCCGCATAACAGCAACTTTCTATATGTGGAAAAAATGTAGGTTACTAAATCATTAGCTTCAGAACCGCTCATTAGTGAATCGGTCACTCATCGTCCTGCAAGTTCAAAGCACAGCCAAGCATGCCACGACTGTCATTTGGCCTGCCATAATCTTGTTTGCTAATCAGGAGTGTGCCAATGGCCGTCCCAAGGAAGGAAATGACAGGGTCAGGCAGCTCTGGCGTGGGGGAGGCACCCAACCAGCTGCTTTAAGAGAAGCTTCAGGTTAGACCAGCGCTGGAGCCAGACAGATGAGGCCTTCCAGTGTGGGCCGCCACGGCGGGCCTAATCATGTTAAAGGCTGCATGAAAGGAGACACTCTACAAAACAGACTCACTCCACTGTTTGACCAGGAGCAGAGGTGTGGGGATGTTCAGAACCCACACAAACTAACCTGCGCCCGAATGAGAGCCTCAAAGCTGGGCTGGAAGTAGTCGATGCGACTGTGGTAGAACTTGGGCATCTCGTCCAGCAGCTGCTTGTTTTTGGCCTCAAAGTCCTCCTTGACTGGTCGTAGCTCCTCTCTAGCCTGAAGGGTGGAAGGCATCAAAAAGGTCACACGTTGTTGTTGTGCAAAAACTGAATGGCTATGATGCAAAACAGGCTTTTCAAATGATTCTACAACAGTAAAGTGTCCTGACAGCCTGTCTCTCTGCTCTCCCCGTTCACTCACTCTCTCTGTAGCAAGACGGAAAAATAGGATTTTCTTTGTTTTGTGAATTCTTCACTCATTGAAAACCCTTGACCTTGAGCATTATAAATTAACTATTTAGTGAAACTTCATGCACTGAGAAAAGGTATGAATAGTTTTGGACAAAAAAAAAACATTTCATTGTTTTAAAATGGCTAAATATTTATTTGACTTTAAAAATTTCAGCCACTGCCGAGTGTCCAATAATGCTAAAAAAAAAAAGAGAGATAGAGAGAGAGATACAGAATATACACATATATATATACATATACAATACATATATACACACACACACAATCATTTATTGCACCTGACCAAAAAAGACATGGATATGGAAACAATGTAGTTAATTTTCGGAAAGTCGCCACACGAGGCATGGTAAGTGTCCCTTTTTTGTTGTTGAGAAAGATATTTGCCTAATTCCCACGGAGAAGAGCTGCAAAAAAGGCTGTAATCACGACCACAGTGAGGAGGAGTGGGTAATGTGGGCAGACTTGGCTGTGAGTGGACCACAAAGCTGTGTGTGAATGTATTAGTGGGTAGTCTACTGTAGGCATCCCGTTATGGAAGGCACGATGAATATGCGAGAGGGTGAGAATTGTTATTAAGAGTAGAACGGGCATATTTAAAAGAGCATATTGCTTTCTTCTTCCGCATTACAGTATCGGCCCTTCACCTCACTAAGTTTATTTGGAATAATGAAAAGGCATACGCGTGTTTTGTTGGGATCATTTCTTTAAGTGCACGGGGATTGAAAGGGCAGGGATGCAGGGGCCTCTTCAAGTCTTTGTTCCCCTGACGGTGCTTTTCTCAGTGTGTGTGGGTGGATCTCCATGCGAGGATGTGTTAGCGGCAATAGCTTAGGCAACGCTATCTGTGAACGTGTGCGCTTTGGTAATGGCCTTGTGTGTATATATGTGAATGTGTGTGTCTCCAGTTCTCAATTGGGTGCCTGTAGATGTGCAGCAGCGCCTTTTTGAAAAGGCAGAACTTGAGAGGATGCTGCGTAGGTGAAGGAGCGCACATGTACGGTGTGCATGTGCTCAACTATTTTTGTTCATATCCAGTCAGCATTTGGGTCTTTTCTCGCTTAACGCGCGCAACATGTAAGAGCAGATGACCTCTGCTCCTCTGCAGGCAGGGGGCGCCATGAAGTGGACCGCTAATTTTCGCGTACTCTACCTGATGTAGTTTGACCATAACCGGCCCTGTTTTTTCTTTCTCCTCGTACTTCTCCACTTTGGATTGCAACCGCTTATAGTCCTGCAGAGTCTGTTCTCGTCGTTTCACTGCCATGTTGAGACTGGGGAAGACGGCGCTGTACCTGGGAACGATCAGCACAAAGCACACGCAGGCAGGTATTTAGCAATAAATCACAGCACAGTATCAAAAATATTGATGCTCCATTAAATGTGCACACTGGCATTTCATTCCAGTCATTATGAATAAATAAGATTCCTTGAAGGAGTACTTGTCAAACCCCAGGGGATAGGTTTAATTACTAGAGTTCAAAATGGCACGAAACTATTCATTTTGTCACAATTATCATCCTTCGAATAAAAACATTATTGCAACAAGAGTCCTAGATCTCAGCACTAAAAATAGGAGAAGACTCATCTGTAACTTAGCAACAGAGTTAGAGCTTCATCACGGGACTTGTTGCACTGCCTGCAGGGAGGATTTTTCAATTTGTGTACAAAACAAGTTACCTCGTGATGATTTATAGATTTACAGTATATATAGATATTTATCATAACTTCTCAAAAAGACCTCTTTCGGGAATAGACATAAGTTGATGCAACAGCCTTGACTAAACAGGACACCATCCTGACACTACATCCTTAATTCCCTTCAGGGCCAACACAGACAACGTGTTGCTATGCATGCGGTGCAGAGAATTCTGGAGCAGAAGCTGCTAAACCCTTTAGTATTGACCCGAAGTTATCAACAGTCTCTGACGTCAACTGACAAGATAAGACCAGAACTTGCAGGAGGACAGAGACAGAAAGCTAATTATAATGTATTAGAGGGAAACCTTGATTAGTGTCATTCAAATGTTCCAGAAGGTCTGACTATAATCAAAATGGTTGCCAACCCAATACATTTTTCCTGTCAGAAATAATGTAAATCCAATTAATCCATTCCAGTAGGCCAACAATGAAACACAAAACGCCTTTTTATAGTTTTACAATTATAGTTTGATTATAGTCCGGCTTAGACAGCGGTGGGGTATACTTCAGAACTACTACTACGTATGCGGAAAGAGCATACAGACAGCAAATCTGCCCTGTACAAGCAAGATGCTGCAAGACACAACACACTACATGAAGCAGTTTTCTGTAGTGGGATAAATTGGCGCTCACATTAAACATTCAAAAACCGTGGGCTTTCTAACTCTATAATTTTCGAATTAAATAATATCCCATAATTCCAATATCGGTATACCTTTACATCAAATTTGATGTAATTAATGTAATTGCTTAGTGAACGGTTTAACACAGAAATTGACATTCCTACTTATTATAGATAAAAACTTTTTTTTACTTGTGATTAAATGTGATTAGTTTCGAGTTAACAAATGGACAAATTGTGATTCATCAAAATCAAATATTTGAATCAACTGACAGCCATAATTACTAGCCCTCATCCTATCTAAGGATACAAATATGCATGTATTACAAACTACAGTAAATATTTATCGGCATCGATTATCAGGTTGATCAAATGAAAATGATGATGGTCAGTAACAAATAGGCAAGCATTGTCAATGTCTGCAAATGTCTCATTGACTCAACTGAGTCAGATCCACCAGTGGCAGTAATTGGACCAAATTCCTCCTCATTCCTTATCATTCCATGAGGAGTGCAGAAGGAAACAGTTGCAGCTGGCGGAAAAAAGGACAAAATGAGGAAAATCTGCACTGTTTCAATAAGTACATATATTGTAAATCTTATATTATCTAAGCAACTATATTTCATGTTCAACGTTTATTTTAAAAAATGTCTTTTTAATTTCTTTCTTTTTACAGGAAGTAGTGAGGAGACTACACAATGCCCAAAATGACCACCAACATTTTTATTCACGAGTTGTATTGAATTGTAAGTCTTGTACAATATGCCATCTTGCAGGCCATTTTCCTGCTAAATACAGATGTCCTTTGTTCTCCAGTGTATCTTCACCCAACAACACAAAGACAACAAGGAGACCATAGTGGGTTACATTGTCCTTGTCCTGTGCAACCTTTCGTCCTTAAATCTTAAGCAAATTCTTTATTATTATTATTATTATTAACTTATTTTATGGGCTGCACGGTGGTCGAGTGGGTAGCACATTGGCCTCACAGTCAGGAGGTTCAGGGTTCGAATCTTCGTTGGGCATCTCTGTGTGGAGTTTGCATGTTCTCGCCGTGCATGCGTGGCTTTTCTCCAATTTCCTCCCACATTCCAAAAACATGCAAGTTAGGTAATTGGCGAATCTAAAGTGCCTCTCAATATGAGTGTGTGTGAATGTTTGTTTGTCTATATGTGCGACCAGTCCAGGGTGTACCCCGCCTCTCGCCCAAAGCATGCTGGGATAGCTTGCTCCAGTATAACCGCGACCCTAATGAGGATAAGTGGCATAGAAAATGAATGAATGAATAAACTTATTTTCTTTTTTACTATTAATGTAACATTTCCCTTTAATTCTACTGCAGAACATATTTTGAAAATGTTCGAAAAAGTTTCAGGAAATAGGACTGTCTTGAAGTGAAGGAAAGCACAGGGTAGCTGCAGTCAAGACTCTACCTGGAGAATGCACTCAAACTGAGGCAAAACTTTAACCGAAAAACACGCTAACCAGGGCTGACGCTGATATTAATGACTTCTGGGAAGATTATATTAACTATTTCATGCAATGCCCCAATACAACTCTGAAAATGAATAATCCTTTCTTTGTCAAGACCAGTTTTTAGAAAAAATATTCATTATGACAACATCAAAGACAAAAAAAAGCAATAAATCCATCCATCCATCCATCCATTTCTATGCCGCTTATCTAATGAATCTTTCTTTACAATATCAGTGAAGTCATATTTCATTATTCATACAGCTTTCTTTTTCAGTCACTATTGTGTGTGAGAGTGACAGGAAGAAAAGCTTGCTTGGGCAGAAGTCATTTGCCACCACCCGCTGCCACACCTGTGTGTGTGCGTGTGTGTGTGTGTGTGTGTGAGAAAGAGAGAGAGAGAAATGCCATTCTCTACAAACTGCCATGCTACACAAATTTGCTATTATGGCTATTCTGCACATGCTGATTTGAGACTACAGTTTAATTGACACTCATTTGCATGTACATGTGCTGCCATTGTTTATGTTGATATCAGATTATTACACTAAAGTAATGCACTCTGTGCATACTTCAAAGTCCACAGTTAAAGTTGATGAGTCCATCTCAGTTTAATACTAACGGTTAGCCCTCCTCAGAAACACATTATTATGGGACTTGTCTGGGCGGAGGGGGAATCATTAAAATTCCATGCACCTGCAACATGGCTAATTATGCAAACTAGACCAAGTCCTGTGAAATGTGTATGCAAATGTATGCATATAGTAAAAACTGTCACTCAGTAATAGAGGCGAAATTGAGAAAAGAGTATTTACACAGGTGACTAAAACAGGAGAGCTAGTGACCAAAAACATCCAAATAAATGTTGCTTTGCTGAATGACTCATTTCAAGCATCCGCGCAACAGTGCTGTCGCTCATCTACAACGGTTCATAATGTGCTTGCCCATGAAGTGCTTAGCCGTTAAAAATGTGTGGGTGTTTTGATTTACGTTATCTCTCTCCCTGAGACAACCCTCACCCAGATGAGGGAACCGCCGCTAAACTGTGAAGCGATTGCAAGAAGGGAGATTAAAGCTCTATTTCTCTGGTGCGATGTATAGGAATAGTGACGTGGCCTAGCGATCGGTTTCAGACCAGCGGGAATTGTTTCCAACAGGAAGTTGTGCAAGGAGTGGTCTTCGGTGACATCACGGAGCTTGGCCCGGCCCAGCGGCCCACGCTTGTGCACTATTTATAAACAACCACTTTGACCCAGTTCATGGCAGGAGTGGATGTTGATCCTCATGTCTACTATCTCTACCTCGGTGTGCACATGCTTGCAGCACCAGGGGATTACGCAACTGCCTTCGAGGCATGACGGCTCTCTGACAATGATCCCCGTAGGCCCATTATGACACAGCAAAAAATTAAAAAAATAAATCACAGCGCACAAAAGCTGCGTGTATTCTCATGTGCACTCTTGACCTGACAACAAAGGTCAACTTTTTCATAATATGCCACACTGCCTGCTTTAAGTGTGCTTGCTTCAGCATGCAGAGAGTGAATGGAGGAGGTGAAAGAAGTGCTCTTTCCCTGCGGACGTATTACTGTGTGTGACTCAGCTCTGTAGAAGGTGTGGAAGAAGCAGCAGCAGCAGCAGCAGCAGCAGCAGCAGCGCTCATTTAAGGTCATGGTGATGAAGCATCGGTCATCTGGCTGGGCCCACACGATACGTGGTCAACTTGGTGGAGCTGAGGCTGCTCCGGGGGCTACGTCCATGTGACAGGTCAGGTTGTGGTGAACAGACAGGATGGAAATAGCATCTGGCTGAGAAAGTGTGTTTATGAAGTACTGCCAGTCCATAAACGGGGCAGTCGGACCAGTCAGCCAAGCCAAAGTCTGGTCTAAACACCCTCGGTCTAGGAAGCTGCCTGTCCCTCCTCACTAGCTCCAACACATAACTTACAAGTGCAAAAAATACACGGCAAAGCACAAAATGACAAATTGTTTATGATCTAACCTTCAAAGTGAAGCGTATCAGAAAGGGGAAAGTTTGGTTAAATATGCTGTTGTGCATGCAAAATAACTTCCACCTGCATATACATGGCTTAGGAGCAGTTGGTCATGTGACTTGTGTGTGTGTGTGTGACGAAAATGCGAGTGGGCGTTTGATCTGCTGCAACTTGTCTTATGCTTTGTTGATCAAAACTCATGCATGCTGCTGGTTTGGAAATAAAGTAACAGCAAACACCCTGGGGTGCAAAAGACTGTTACAGTGGGAGCTCAAAATTTTAAGCGAGCTAAAAGTCATAAAATAAAGACAAATCAACTGGCACAAACTGGTCAAACTGTCATCACCAAGTGTGATGTTACATAAAATGTCAGCAAAGTGAGGATCTAACCATTTCTGAAAATTAAAAGATAATGTAACAATCAAACATGAGCATTTCTGGGTTGAATGTTTCAGTCTTTTGCAACACTTTTAATAGCAGTTCATCTGTGGTATGTGTGTTGGGTTTTAGAATAGCATGGCAACGGGATAAAATGCTGATGGCCATATATGGCTTTGATCTGAAAGACTAGTTCCACAGGTTTTGTTTGATTTTTGCTTTGCCTTTTTGAGGGTTTTAAGGTAAAGTGATACATCTGCTCAGTACAAAATAGCTAAGGAGTGAATATATATGAATAATACAGGAAGAAAAACAGAATGTAGACCAAAGTTATGTTTGTTCTTCATGTGAGAACACTCACCTCCCACTAACACATCTATATAAAAAAAAAAAACGAGAAAACAAAAAAAAAAAAAATAAAAAAGACGTTTTACTTTTACTTGAATACTTTTACAAATTTTTATAACACAGGGGTTAACTTTGTATTAACCTGTTTAAAATGAGAATGTTAAAATATTACTAAAGTTATTGTCTGTACAGGTAAAACAGATTTTATGACGACAACAGTTTGACCCTGTAACTGAAAGTCAACTTCTGTTATTTGTTCAACCTTAGAAGTTCCAATGTGTGGGTTATCAAAGCCAAAATGCTGGAGAAACATTCAAAAAATTAAGCAAATAGTCCAATTGGTTGTGTGGCAGTTGTGGGTGCCATCAGACATCTCCAAACAGACACGACTTGCCAAAAAGTGTACAAAGGGTAAGGTTAGAAGGGCCAGATAACACAAATGCCTCCATGCCCACGCACTCCCATCCCCTCCCTTCTACATAAACACCGTGATGTCATTCCGAGTGGATGAAATGCACATCTGGGCGACGAGATAGAAAACACAGAAGCAGAGAAAGGAGAGGTGAGGCGGGGCGAAAGGAAGCGGAAATTTGTCTTTATGTACCGCACATTGTAAGCACAGTATTGCGTCTGGATGCCAACATCTTAAATAAGCTGACACACAAGACCATCCATTAATATTAACATTCTCCTAATTTTCCTCAGCACAAGATCACTAATAGTCCTTAGATTCCAAGTATGCAATGGGGAAATATTCATTAGAGACGGACTAATGGAATCTTAATGGAAGCTTTGCAAGTACACTAGCTTTTAGGGAAGACGTTTTATCAGAGGACAGTTGGATAAACAAATAATTCAGCGCCGTGTTTCTTTTGTTTCTTAATGACGACCTCACATTAAAAGTTTCAGACTTCGATCACATAAATGGTGAACTTCACAGTGATGGATGGTTAAGAATGCCTGAGAGCATGCACCGTCTTGTGACACTTCTCTTTCTCAACCGCTTCACTGCTCTGGGCCCAGGAGGCTGGGCCCTGTGCCATATTGTGAGCCGGCCCACACGTCCGCCTGCCGCCCACCAGGAAGAGGAAATT
This sequence comes from Oostethus manadensis, assembly GCA_024372805.1. NCBI lineage: Eukaryota > Metazoa > Chordata > Actinopteri > Syngnathiformes > Syngnathidae > Oostethus > Oostethus manadensis. Next base: position 3,334,503 of record QODF01000168.1, read on the forward strand.
AGAACCATTCCATCCTGTCACTGCTACGCCACCAGAGCAATAGGAGGAGGGAAAAAAGGACTCTTACCATGATCAAACATCCATAAAGTGTCCACCACAAGAATCTGCACACTTTCTTTTTTCTTTTCTTTTTTTTTAAGAACTGGTGAATGAAACTACATTAAATGCCGCTGTGAGAAAACATGGTAAGCATACATTTCGAATCCTGGGAGGAGACACAGGAGGAAGCAAAACCTTAACAAGCCCTCCGGAAGATGAGTGGGAGCATCCAACCACTCCCTTAAGTACCTCTGCTTTGCATGCGTGTGTATGTGCGGGTGTTTGAGGAAAAAAAAGAAGAGAGAATGGAGGAATGGAATAGCACTCGCTGCCTGCTCGGATGGGGGCGACTATTAGGAATAAGAGCCATATAAACTGTCTTCCAGACACACGTCCGCCACAGCAGCAGCGTTCCGGACCACCTCCTTTTATAAAAAGTACATGGCGGGCCTTCCTGTCTTTGACTGCACTTATGACACATTGAGAACATACATGACACCACTGTGACCTCACCAGAAGTTGCCATTACAGCTTACACTACAGGTAGGCTTCAGTTTGTACTGGAAACTAAGTTCTCGAGGAAAGTGAAACATTTGGTCAGTTATTTGATCAGTCATTGTATATAGAGCATTTTTGTTTCCTTGCACCATGTATGAAATTGGGTCTCCTTTACTTATTGATATGTGGCTGTTCAAAACCACACAGAGGGCAGCATAAAAAAGGACCTATGCAGCCAGGTGGAGACTGCGGAGTACAATACTGCTAATATATCTGATCTAACTTTAACATTCGTAGCTGCGTACCATATGAATAGTACCTGGTAGCAGAGGTCGGAAAAAGTCTCAAGTAAGTCAGGTGTTCAAGTATTCTCAAGTCAAATTTCAAGTAAAGGTGTGCAATAAGTCAAGACCAGACAGGCCAAGTCAAGACCACAGTCTAAGTCTTGACATTTTCGAGTCCTTACAAAAATCACAGCGTCTCCCAAATAAAGTGTGATTTTAATAATGGCAAATATTAAATTTGAGAAATACAATGGATTGTTTGTTTTTGAATAAAATAAGGCAAAATAAGACAGCGTGACAAGACTTGGTCACAGAAAAACAGTGCTGACACAGCATTCTGGAGTTATGCAATCTGCACATTCGTTGTTTGTTCTTAAACTTGATTGGACATTAAGACGCCTTCAATGAGGCCGATTCAAAGGGAAAATATGTTGTCTTGCTGGGAATTACATAATAATGTTAGTTGAATACTTTGTATGGGGACACATATTACACAACACATTCACTAAAAATGTCAAGTATTTTCAAGTCATCAGACTAAAGTCTAAGCCAAGTCCTGAGTCATCGATGTCAAATTCCAAGTCAAGTTGCAAGCCCTTGATGAGATTGTCAATATGAGTCCAAAGTCATCAAAACTGTGATTGTAGTCTGACTGGAGTCCAAGTTGCGCGACTCAAATCCACATCGCTACCAGTGAGTACCTCATTTTGTAAAGGAAAGCATGTAGAGCAGGTACCATGGAGGGGGGGAAAGGGGCAAAATAAGTATGTATCGATGTAACAATATGCCTTGGCAAAACTTCAGCAAAAATAATGTGTACTTACTTTTTCAGAGGGTCAATAACGGTCTTCTGAATCTGATTGACCTAAAAAAAAATAAAGAACATTTCTGCGTCAAATTTGGTAATACACAAACGTTGCACTTTCTCACCATTTAGCAGCAACGTGGCTGCACAAACGTCAACAACAAAGTACATGAAAACAGAGCACTCAAGAAAAAAATGAGAAGTGAGGAGAGAGGAGCTTGCAAATAAACTTTGGTGATGATTTTATTGCACACAAAACCCTGAGGAGAAAACCCTGAATATTCATCAAGCTTGATATACAACACAAAAGGATGCAACTGTCAGGGGACGGACATGAAAGCAAAGCCCCACTGATTTCAAATCCTGTGGAAGGTGGGCTGACGTACAAGATGAAAGTTCTTTACAAACAAACATTTTAAACAATAACAGTTTATCATTTTTTTTGGTTACATTTTACTTCTGGCTGCCTGAATTAACAGTGGGAAGGAAGGGAAGTGTAGTGGTGGTGGGGGTGTTAAATGGAGGTAAATGAAGATCTCATCTGAAGGCCTCCAGTCTTTGCGCAAAGTAAGCCAGGCAGAAGTTGGCTAACAATTCATAAAGTTTCTTCTAAAACTGATGATTGAAAATGGTGATGTCAGCTCCATCTGAGACATGGCTGAGCCTGGCAAGCAGGGGTAGAGTCGATGTAAAAGAACACAGGGGAATTTAAAGCAGCAATACGTAAGACTGCATGATGATATGTTTGCTGGCTTTGAGAAGAACAGCTGATATCTATCAATCTAAAAAAAAAATGGAAGTGAGGTCGCAGCTGTGCAAAGTAAAATAAAAAAGTAAAGTAAAAGACAGGCTATGATATTGCACTGCAACACTGCTTGATTGTGGTTTGAGGGAAAACAGAAACCAATAACAAACAAGTGTATGGGAATTCACATTGTCTTTGTTTTACATATTCACACCAACCCCCCTTCCTCCCTGGCGCCGCTGCTTCTAAAAGGTGAGAGCATGTGGCGAGGAGGGAGAAGAACAGCGGCAGATTTGCTTAAGCATGCTGGTGCCCTCTACCCTCTGCCCCTTCCCACAGAGAGGAGGGGCAGAACTATTCCTTGGAGAACCCAAGGAGCCTGAGGCCGACGCTCAAGCAGCAGTCTCTATCAGTGAGTCACGGGGCAGAGGCCATCCCAACACACAGGCCTCCCAAAAATACACACAGATCGCAGAGAAAATCAATATCCATCCAAACAGAGCATCCTCTACCACACTGCCGCCATCTACACTGGGGCTCAGCTTCGGCAGCACTGCGCCGGCGGGGCTGCGCGCCCTTCCTCAGCCCCAGAAATAAACACACAGACCTGGGCCAGTGCTGCCTTCATTATCGCTCAACGTTTCATGTGCTGGCTGCTCGCTCACTCGCTGGCCCCGCGGCGCAACATCTCGGATCAGCGCCGAGAAGAGCCAAGGGTGGGAGCTTTTGTGTCTGTTTCTCAGGAGCGCCAGTGTTTGCTGTGGGTGCCGTCGGAATCAACAGTCAGCTGGAAATGGAGATGTGCTGTGGCGATGTGTGCTACTGTGCTAAGTGTGAAACACCTGGCAAACCTGAGGGGATCTCCACGGAGCAGCGTGATCAAGAAGTATGTTGCCTTGAGCTCATGTTCAGCCACTTTGCAAAAAGTGAAGGTTAGCACATTTATAAGGCAAGACTGAAAGACGTGGAGGCAAAATCTGGAGTGAAGAGCTGTCAAATCCTCTCCGGATGACGTCCGTCCACCATCGCTATGGCCGAACACGTTCTGGGATCAGCTAAAATCACTAGTGAACACATCATAGTCTCAGAGATGAGCAAAAAAATGAGAATACACAACTTTTTCTCTAAACACAAGTTGCACATTTTTCTCATTGCGCTGGCAGGCTGGCAGGTATTGCCATAATGAGATAACTGGCAAAAAGGAGGTAGTGCAAAGTATTTTAAAATGACTGCATGGCAAGGCAAACCAAGCCTTGGTACACTCAAAACACTCTACATAGCTCAATGCCTTTTGTTAAAAAATAGAGCTCAGAGGAAAGCCAATCTCATTCCCTCCTGAACTATTCGTTCTTTTTGTGCTTGGTCCTTTTTTAGTGGCCACAGTGTAATGCACAAGCAGGAGGCAGGCCAGTTGAGTCATTTGTTGCTTTTGGCATTGTTTGCACTCTAGTCTATGGGTGGGAGCACCTACAAAGTGGCTACCACAGAAATTAAAGGACACAGACTATGCATGCTTTCACAGATGAATGTTTATTTGTCTATATGTGCCCTGCGATTGACTGGTGACCAGTCCAGGGTGTACCTCGCCTCTCACCCAAAGTCTGCTGGGATAGGCTCCAGCATCCCCGTGACCCTAATGAGGATAAGCGGTACAGAAAATGAATGAATGAATGAAAAACACTTCCAAGGTGTCTGTGGCTTGCTTGAGTCAAAATAACCAAGAGATCAAGAATTACAGCTCACTTAAAACGTATTCAAATTCAATTAAACAACTTTCGTGCAGTAAACCATAGTCAAGACATTCAGACTTCAGCCTTAGAGCAGACTGAGCTCCTTTGCACTCCCAACCAAGGTCTGAAGCCCCAGGAGGAAGGGGTAAAATCATAAATAAAATTAGTCTACATTGCTCTGTTGTCTCAACCTAACATGCATGTTTTTGGAATGTGGGAGGAAACCGGAGTCCAGTCCAGGGTGTACCCCGCCTCCCGCCCAAAGTCAGCTGGGATAGGCCCCAGCATACCCGTGACCCTAATGAGACTAAGCGGTACAGAAAATGAATGAATGAATGAATGCCCTGTTGTCCTCTGTGGCTGGGAGGTGATGTTAAGACAGTGGTTCTCAAATATTGGGGCGGGCCTCGCTCAGAGGACGCGGTGAACTGTTATTTATCTGTATATTACAGATAAATAAATGGACATCAGTTGTCACTAATATTTCAAATGGAGGGGCGCAACAACATTTTTGGACCCTGGGGTGGGGGGTGGGGGGTGCGCGTGACAAAAAATAACTGAGATCCACTGTGTTAAGATATGTGTACTCGGGTTCTGGTCGGTTTTTTGGTGTTGAGTAGTTTCAGCTAGTTGGTGGGGTCTTTTAAGTTAATTGTTTTGCTTAATGAGGATAGGTGGCATAGAAAATGGATGGATGGGCTTCTCAAAACAATATGCATTCAAGAGAGTAACAAATTTGCATCACAAAACTGCTTTCCACTAAAAAGTCAGACGTCACAATCGATCGGCGTTATTTTCTCCGTTCTTATCACTGCGCGCTGCCGCTTGTTCATTGTTGTGTATGTGTTCCACAGTGTTTTCACGCACGGATGACGAGTTCAAATGAGAGCTAGAGTGGTATTGTTACAAAACAAATATTTACAAAAATTATGCAGAATTGTAATTATCTGGGCAGTAACAAAAATGTGTCTCCATTGCCCTTTATATTCCATGGTTTTCCTGTCACAGACATCGCTATTAGACAACTTTGGCTTCTTGCCATATTTGCTATAAAGTGGGAACTAAAGTGGCTAGAATGAAACAACTTTATGTGTGCTGTGCACACTTCAACAAGAAGATTTTTATTCCTGTATGCCCAGGACACAGAAAAAAACATGTTTTGAAGAGTTCGGCTGTTCTAACACCCCAGGTAAGCTACTTGCAAATTAAATGCTGCCTAAGAGCTCCTTGTTTACTAACAGTATCAGAACAGGCCACAAGAATCTGCTAGTAACGTTGTGTGCAGAAAATCACCATAAGTCATATACCAGTGAAGACACTACATAACATAACATTATATAATTACTGTTGTTATTATTATTATAGTCAGATATATGGAAATGTGGATCACCTCCACGTTTCTATGAGAATGCTTCCGGTCACAATATACAGTATATGTTAAGCTGCATGTGGGTTTCTTAAAAAAACAAAAAAAAAACACTAAAAACTGACAGATTTCCAGTGTCATTTGGAAATCAGTCAAAATAACATGTAAAAAAATGATTGTAGGTATAGTCTACTCACATCAGTAGTGGGTCCATCTTTGGAATTTCTCTGTCCCTCTGACAGTTCTAAGTCTATTTGACAAAAGTTTGGCATTAACGCATTCCTGTTCATATACTGTAGGTATTCCTTTGGCTTTGTGCTAAAAGGAATGTCGCCATCACTTGTTTCGTAGTCAGACATGTTCCCAGTAGAAAACACTGCGAAGCAGGTGATGTGTGCAACAGTTGACAGCTGGCGCCAATGTGTGGTGATACAGGAAGCGGAGGAACGCCAACCGATTGTGTTTTCGTGGAAACAGCAAATGTTTCACTCTTATTAACACATATTGTTTTGAGAAGCAAAACTCCTAAAACTCCTCTTTACCTAAGAGACTCTACCAACTAGCTGGAACTACTTCCCTCAACTGACGAGAACCCCCGCCCCCGCACGGGACCTTCTTTGTTCTATGGAAGAGATTGCATTAAGACTAAATGTTAATTAGTGACTCTATATTGTCCATAGGTATGAATGTGAGTGTGAACGGTTGTCTGTCTTCCCTGCGATTGACTGACAACCAGTCCAGGGTGTATCCTGCCTCTTGCCTGAAGTCAGTTGGGATAGGCTCCAGCATAGCCACGACCCTAATGAGGAATAAGCAGCATGGAAAATGGATGAATGGATGACCGAAACAAAAAACATCAGCAATGTAATGCTGTGCGACTATAATTCACAATGTCGCTTCCCGTGGCCATGATCCTGCCCAAAATAACTCAGTAACAGTGAGTTTGAGAGAAAAGATATGTTGCTGTGAAGAGAAGAACATGCTTTGAAACAACCTTTGTTATCAGCAACTACCTCACAGACATCACTAGATTTCTCACTGCACTCTTTTCTCTTGTTGTGTCTGTCATTGCCCAAATGAAAACAAAACAATGTGAGATTGCTGTCAGTTTTATTTGAAGCCTAATGTGATTGTTACACTGCATGATAACAGTAGAAAAGTAGTATAAAAGTACTATTAACACACCAAGCAAAACTGTCTGGGCTGTATAATAATTTCTCAAATACTAAACATAATCAATTAATAACTTTTTCTACTCATATCTAGTGAGCTGCTAATAAATTAAGGCAATCATAAAAAGGAACTATATATATATATATATATTTTTTTTTTTTTACGGTGT
>QODF01000168.1:3342374-3377111 GCA_024372805.1 Oostethus manadensis
GCAGTAATGCGGTCGCTGTACCGGACCGTCATGGTGAAGAGAGAGCTGAGCTGGAAGGCAAAGCTCTCTGTTTACCGATCGATCTACGTTCCCACCCTCACCTATGGTCATGAGTTATGGGTCATGACCGAAAGAACAAGATCGCGGATACAAGCGGCGGAAATGAGTTTCCTCCGTAGGGTGGCTGGACTCACCCTAAGAGATGAAGTTCCCGGTGGAGCTGGAAGAGGTCGCGGGAGACCTGGAAGTCTGGACTTCCCTACTGAGACTGCTGCCCCCGCGACCCGGATAAGCGGAAGAAAATGAAATGGAATACACTTAGACAACTATTTTTCACATTATGTTTCGGTGGAAGGGAAGTGTAATGCATGGCCCCATATTTATGCTAACGAACAATGCTTTAAAGAACACAGTTCTGAGCCTCGCACAGTGTTTGAAGCAGGGTCCATCCACTAGCTCTGTGGTATGTGTAATATACATCACTATTACATCACGCCTTGGTCAGCCCATGATACGCTGTGATAAAAACAAAGCTTCACAGAAGAAGTCTCACCACTATGATTTGAATTCTTTGTACTGTCTTTGCAGGAGAGGGGGAGATATTTATAAATTTTGATGGTTATTGAATAATTAATTAATATAATTTATTTCATATACTTTTAAGACTGTTTTTTCGTGTTGTATATTTGTGCTCTAATGTCCGTATTAGAATCAAATTAATAATTTCATAAATTTCTCTCAAAACCTTTGGAAATATTCCCATGGCTCTCACTTATTTTCCTACTAGTGTACAATATCATTTTCCATTATTGTTTATTTGTATGCATGGAAAACTAAACAAAACGTGATGCACTTCTTAATCACACTGAAAAGTGCAAATCAAGCATTCATTAAAGTAGTAAAATAAATTTGAGAATTTTTTATGTAAATGTTACAGTTGAGATTACAGGAAATTTAACAAAATGTGATATTTTTATTGCAGGTTTTTCCTTCATAAACACACAAAACAAATGATACTTTATTCTAATATGCAGTGTGGTTAGAAAATAACTAATTGTGCTTGCCACGTCATGACTTTGCTACCCTTTTCAAGAGAATGACCCACATACCAAGGGTTTACCCGATTCCTGTCAGCTGGGATAGGCTCCAGCATACCCGCAACCCTAATGAGGATAAGCGGCATAAAAAATGTATGAATGATTTCCCCTTTTTTTAATGTTTGTCATACTCAGATGTTTCAGATCAAAACAGAAAAGGTTATGAAAAGCAGAAAAGGAAAAAAGCCATTTCTAAGCTTTAGGACTCCTGCGAGCTATTATCCACAAATGGCGAAACAGTGGTCAACGTTTCCAGGAGTGGCCGGCCACTCAGAATACCCCAAGATCACAGCAACAACTCATCCAAGAGGTCACAAAAGACCCAACAACAGCATCCAAAGAACTCTCTTGCCTTAGTTAAGGCCAGTGTTAGACCAGAAACAAAGAACTCTGCTGAAGAATAAGAACATTAAAGCTTGTCTCAATTTTGCCAGACAACATCTTGATGATGCCCAAGACCTTTGGGAAAATACACTGTTGTCTGACGAGACAAAAGGTGAACCTTTTAGAAGGTGTGTGTCCCATTACATCTGGCTTAAAAATAACGCCGCACTTCAGAAAAAGAACATCATACCAACAGTAAAATATGGTGGTGGTGGTGTAATTGTCTGGGGATGTTGGGCGTGTTAATAGAATTAATTAAATTAATTAGTTACCGCTGTTAGTGTCATTTTTGACGCCCAAAAATAATAAATACAATAACAAATTGTACACATTTGAAAAAAATAAAGTAAAAATAAAATTTAAACATTAAAGCACCAAAAATGAAAAACATCTGGGCTGGATTTTTTTTCTTGTTGGTGATTTTGCCTCATCAAATGCAGCAGTAGACTGTGAAACGTGCATTCAATACAACAAGTTACCATTACAAACTTCATGTTGACAAGATGTGTCTATTGTATAGTAGGAGTTATTTTAGATAGCAGTGAGCCACAAATACATTACTTTTGACAGCTGATAACCAGCAGCTTGGTCTTAAAGAGATGATAACACAGATGGTTCTAAAAAAATGGAAGATGGAAAAGACACAGTTTGTAAAGGAAAAATGCTGACAAACATGAAAACAGGTCTATGACAAAGACATTTTCCTGAGTGCAAATTCAATACCTAATGACAAAAATTTAAAACAGACAGATATAGCAGAGAACGCGGGATTGTGAATTCTGACCTTCTCCTGGTTGAAAGAGTCCATCCTCTTCATGGCGGTGTCTAAAGCTGTCATGGACTCCAGGAAGGCCTGGTCCTGCTCACACAGTGGGTTGCTTAGAAGGTCTGCAGAGATCTTCACTGCAGCTTTAGACATTGCTGGGCCACAGAAACCAATAAGTCAGCTTGATATTGATTTTACAATTTTTTTAAATTGTGGTTGTAGTTTGTCATGGTGTGGAACTGCACTGTATCACATGGAGGCCTTATCAATTAAAATTCTAAATACAGTCCTCCCTTGTTACACATAACTAATACGCATAACTCTCTCTCCGGTATTATAATCCAAGTGGAATGTAATTATCTTAAAAACATTTATTTTTGTGCCATTGCCATATAAAAAATACACAAATTTTTTTAAGTTATTGCTAAAATTCAACAAATGTAATTCATGCCCTTATTAGAGACATTTGCTGGGATAATCAGGGGTCAGCTGCCGTGTTGAACATTCACCAAAAATTTTTCTCAACTGGCGTAACCAATTATTAGGCGTGTCACGAGACTCCCAACTCACGAGACAAGACGATGCATGAGATTGGATTTTCTCCCAAACAATTTGTACTGTTTGTCAAACGTGGCTTTTCAACTGTAATAAAGACCAGCATTTCTTTTGTGATGACTATCCGAGAACACAACATTTTGCAGTGTTCTGTTTGTGTCTACTTTGTTGACCAAACTCAGTGTGTGTTGAGACAGAGAGACAAAGGCTCGCCGTTTTGATGTGTAGGTTTTCTTTCTCCCTCCTTATTTCTACTAGAGGGATATTGAAAAGTATCTATTTTAAAATACTTATTATTTTTGTGAGTGTTCCATGATGTATGGGCAAGTCTCTTGGATAGATAGATAGATAAATACATACTTTATTGATCTCCAAGAGAAATTCATGTTTCCAGCAGCTCTTCAAAAACGTCATAATAAACTTAAATTAATTCTACCAAACAAACGACTTTGGAAGAAGTTTAAGGGCAAATACGAGAAGTTAAAATCAGTTATTGCGGTTCCCTGGTGGCTTGAGAAAACTCGTGGCGAATACTGGTGAATTTCATCCATCCATCCATTTTCTTACCAGAGGTCCCTCGCCCTGGCCACTTCGTCCCGTGAGAGAGGCGACGTTCCACGTACCGACAACTAGCTTCTGTAGCCGAGGATCGGACCGCCAAGGCTCCTCCCTCCGGCCGCCACCCAGCTCTCTTTGCACCTGACCGCTTTGGCCCTCCCACGAGTGGTGAGATCATGGGAGGGGGGACCCACGTTACCTTTTCGGGCTGTGCCCGACCGGGCCCCATGTCTGGTGAATTCCCAGCTCTTCCCAGCGGATGCCGAGGCGTTCCCAGGCCAGCTGAGAGACATAGTCTCTCCAACGTGTCCTGGGTCTTCCCCGAGGCCTTCTACCGGTTGGACGTGCCCTGAACACCTCCCCAGGCAGGCGTTCGGGATGCATCCTAACCAGATGCCCGAGCCATCTCATCTGACTCCTCTCAATGCGGAGGAGCAGCGGTTCTACTCCGAGTCTCTCCCGGATGACAGTGCTTCTCACCCTATCTCTAAGGGTTTAGATTACTTAGAGAAAACTCATTTTGGCTGCTTGTACCAGCGATCTTGTCCTTTCGGTCTCTACCCAAAGCTCATGACCATAGGTGATGGTAGGAATGTAGATCGACCGGTAAATCGAGAGCTTTGCCGTTTGGCTCAGCTCTCTTTTCACCACGACAGATCGGTGCAGAGTCCGCATCACTGCAGACGCTGCACCAATCCGCCTGTCCATCTCGTGTTCCATCACTCGTGAACAAGACCCCGAGGTGCTTAAACTCCTCCACTTGAGGCAGGACCTCATCCCCGACACGGAGATGGCACTCCACCCTTTCCCGGGCGAGAACCATGGACTCGGACTTGGATTTGCTGATTCTCATTCCAGCCACTTCACACTCAGCTGCGAACCGATCTAGTGAGAGTTGAAGGTCACTGCTCGATGAAACCAACAGGACCACATCATCAGCAAAAGGCAGAAATCGAATCCTGCGGCCACCAAACTGAAACCCCTCAACGCCCTGGCTGCACCTAGAAATTCTGTCCATGAAAGTAGTTAACAGAATCGGTGACAAAGGGTAGCCCTGGCGGAGTCCAACCCTTACTGGAAACGGGTCCGACTTATTGCCGGCAATCCGACCCAAACTCTGACACTGGTCATACAGGGAACAAACCGCCTGGATTAGGTGGTCCGATACCCCATATTCCCGGAGCACTCCCCACAGTATTCCCCGAGGAACACGGTCGAATGCCTTCTCCAAGTCCACAAAATACATGTAGACTGGTTGGGCAAACTCCCATGCACCCTCAAGGACCCTGCCGAGAGTATAGAGCTGGTCCACAGTTCCCTGACCAGGACGAAAACCACACTGCTCCTCCTGAATCCGAGATTCGACTATCCGGCGGATCCTCCTCTCCAGAACCCCTGAATAGACTTTACCGGGAAGGCTGAGGAGTGTGATCCCACGATAGTTAGAACACACCCTCCGGTCCCCCTTCTTGAGGAGACGCGGATGGTGGTCCAGAATCTCTTTGAAGCCATCAGGAAGTCTTTTTTCATGGCCTCTCCGAACTCCTCCAATGTCCGGGTTTTTGCCTCAGCGACCGCCAGAGCTGCAGACCGCTTGTCCTTCCGGCACCTGTCAGCTGCCTCCAGAGTCCCATAGGCCAAGACGGCCCGATAGGACTCTTTCTTCAGCTTGACGGCATCCCTCACCACTGGTGTCCAACAAGAGGTTCTGGGATTACCACCACGACAGGCACCGACCACCTTACGGCCACAGCTCCGATCGGCCGGATCGACCATGGAGGCACGAAACATCGCCCACTCGGATTCAATGTCCGCTGCCTCCCTCGGAACATGGTCAAAGTTCTCCCATAGGTGGGAGTTGAAAGTCCTTCTGACAGAGGACTCTGCCAGGCGTTCCCAGCAGACCCTCACAATGCGTTTGGGTATGCCAGGTCTGACCGGCATCCTCCCCCACCGTCGGAACCAACTCACCCCCAGGTGGTGATCAGTTGACAGCTCCGCCCCTCTCCTCACCCGAGTGTCCAAACATGTGGTCGCAAGTCCGACGACACAACCACAAAGTCAATCATCGAACTGCGGCCCAGGGTGTCCTGGGGCCAAGTGCACATGTGGACACCCTTATGCTTGAACATGGTGTTCGTTATAGACAATCCGTGACGAGTACAGAAGTCAAATAACAAGACACTGCTCGGGTTAAGGTCAGGGGGGCCGTTCCTCCCAATCGCACCTCTCCAGGTCTCACTGTCGTTGCAAACATGAGCGTTGAAGTCACCCAGCAGAACAAGGGAATCCCTCGAGGGAGCACTCTCTAGTACTTCCTCTAAGGACTTCAAAAAGGGCAGGTATTCTAAACTGCTGTTTGGCGCATAAGCGCAAACAACGGTCAGGACCCGTCCCCCAACTGGAGGCGTAGGGAAATTACCCTCTCGTTTACTGGGTTAAACTCCAACGTGCAGGCTTGGCACAAGAATTGCCACCCCTGCTCGTCGCCTCTCATTGCCGGCAACACCAGAGTGGAATGAAGTCCAGCCCCTCTCGAGTGGACTGGTTCCAGAGCCCTTGCCGTGTGTTGAGGTGAGTCCGACTATATCTAGCCGGAATTTCTCCACCTCACGCACCAGCTCAGGCTCCTTTCTCGCAAGAGAGGTGACATTCCACGTACCGACAACTAGCTTCTGTAGCCGAGAATCGGACCGCCAAGGCTCCTGCCACCAGCCGCCACCCAGCTCTCTTTGCACCTGACCCCTTTGGCCCCTCCACGAATGGTGAGCTCATGGGAGGGGGGACCCACGTTACCTTTTCGCGCTGTGCCCGACCGGGCCCCATGTCTGGTGAATTCAAATACTTCAAATAAAACTCCATGCGATATACTTTCTTCTCAGGTCCATTTCTTGTAAGAATTGTAGTTCAGATTTAAATTACAAGTATTTAAAAATAGGGAGTTACGTTTTAATCACCCTGTACATTACTGTGTATTGGTCCTAACAAGGCTTCTGCTGTGTGTATGCTAGCATCCCCACCTCTCCCCAAAGAGACAAGGCAACTGTGTGACTGACAAGAGTTCTCATTCTGTTCGCCGTTGTTTTATGAAGCGTGTAAGTGATAGAGCAATGCACAATAGTCAACTCTGTTCCTGCCTGTTTGGAGGTGACAGACGAGGAAAACACACATGCTCATGGAAAAACATGGAGGCCTCAAAAATGATCAAGTTCGTTTTCAAAACAGTTTTGTTCTGACTGGCAAATCTTGTCACATTTTAAACACCCCTAATTATTACTATTATAAAACTGGCACTTGCACCACTTTGTTTAGCCATAGAGCATACATGCCAGATTATATCTTAAGCGTCAAATTTAATGAGCTGTGGGGCCGCAGACACCAGCTGACAGAAGAAGGCTGTGGTGAAAAATGGCCTTGATAGAGAAGTGTCACTGATCTGATCTCACACTCCTTTGTCCTGAGGCACCTCTTGAGCCAATTAATTACCAAGGTGTAGTGTTTCTGATTTTTATACCACCTGACAAGTAAATTGCTGGATACTGTTGTGATCTTGACTGATATGACACTTGGATATGAGAAAGAATGGAGATTATAAAGGGTCATATGATAACTGGGGTGTTTATTCAGCGCTTTATGAGTGATGCGCAGTTTTACTTATTACATAAGGCAGTGGTTCCCAAACTTTTTTTTGCCGTGCCCCCCTTTTGGTGAAAAAATTATTTTAGCCCCCCTGCCCCTAAATATTGCACTTCATTATGTCTACCAATTGTATTGCAGGCCATCTACCATAGACGTGAAAATGGACATCATCAGAAGTTCTGAGAGAGGAGAAAAGCCCACCAATTGTTTTTGATGTACATATTTACATGTCCTTTTACACCATTGTTGTGCAAATGAACAGCCAAAATGACAAGCTTTTATATGCTTATATTATTTATTTTAAATGTGTCAACAACCCTTAAGACGGTGTTCTGCACATTTTATCATCCCAGTTGAAATTTTGTACACCAGCCAACAAACCAGCCTTGAAAAACCTGACAATCAACATCAAGTGTGCAAACAAGTAGTGATCGATGGCATACAAAAGCGGGAACACACAAGCTGGTAGCAGAACAAACCTAAATCAGCCTCTGTGCTTTTCTTCATGTCCTTGTGAAGCTTTTTCGTCTGATCCTCCAGCCTATGCGACAAGAAAAAGAAGAGTGATTATCAGCAACAAACTGCTGTGGTAAATCAGGGGGGCAGCAAATATGGGTCAATGGAAAACAAAGGAAGAGAAAATAATGGTGGAAAAAAACAGTAAAAGTGCAAGAGTTCAACAGTTGTATCATCGCTCATATTAAACTAAAAATACAATTAAAGGCTCTGAGTAAAGTCGTTCAAAAGAAAGTGCGGTTCAAGAGGGAATTACACATTTCACTGACTCCACGTAGAAAGTTATTATAGCATTCTTTAGATAATTGACAAAATACGGAACCATTCTCTAACATCAAGTACATTTGCTCCAAAAACATTAATGTCTTCCATCATTCCACTGTACATATTCCATTAATGGGTGTTAAAAACGACAATTACCATACTAAAGAGAAAATGCATGACATTCATTATATCAATTGAGGCAAACGAGGGGATGGCAATCTCCCCTGAGACCACTGTCATAACTTTCCTCCTGGTTTGATGAAAAAGGAAATGGGGCTCCAGCATTGCTTAGTGGGATTTATTATTTGTTGGATTTTATTTCATAGAAAGATGTGGGTTACAATGGAAGATGGACATAAGACATTAAAACATTTAAACCACACACACGCCCATGCACGCACGCGTGCACAAACGCAAACACATGCGCAGGCACACATGTCTACAAACCAAATGTTTAATTGAGGTGCTTCCAAGCAGGAGACAAAATGTGGTTCCAAAAAAAGCAAAGAGAAGAGAATGTTCTAGAAAATACACATGTACATTACCAGCACAAATGATTTTGGCTGCTGAATAATAAAGGACCTGCTACAGGAGCCATGCTACATTAGAATCATGCACCTACAGTTGCTTCTGTTACATAATGAGTTACCCACACTGGTGCATATTATTGTCTCCAAAACAATTGAGTTTTTTATTTGCATTTCTTCATTTCTGAGTAGACTGAAATCCATCCATCTTTTTCCGCTTATCCGAGGTCAGGTCGCGGGGGCAACAGCCTAAGCAGGGAAGCCCAGACTTCCTTCTTCCTAGCCACTTTGTCCAGCTCCTCCCGGCGGATCCGAAGCGTTCCCAGGCCAGTTGAGAGACATAGTCTCTCCAACGTGTCCTGGGTCTTCTCCGAGGCCTCCAACGGTCGGACGTGCCCTCCCACGGATGCGTCCGGGAGGCATCCTAACCCGATGCCCGAGCCACCTCATCAGGCTCCTCTTAATGTGGAGGAGCAGCGGTTCTACTATTTAAGTTTCTCCCGGATGACAGTGTTTCTCGTCCTATCTCCAGGGGAGAGCCCAGCCACCCTGCGGAGAAAACTTCATTTGTACCCGCCATCTTGTTCTTTCAGTCGCTACCCAAAGCTCATGACCATAGGCAAGGGTAGGAACGTAGATGGACCAGTAAATTGAGAGCATTGCCTTTCGGCTAAGCTCCCTCTTCACCACAACGAACAGATGCAGAGTCCGCATCACTGCAGATGCCGCACCGATCCACCTGTCAATCTTGCGTTCCATCCTTCCCTCACTCATGAACAAGACCCCAAGGTACTTAAACTCCTCCACTTGGGGCAGGAGTTCATACCGGACCCGGGAATGGCACTCCAACCTTTTCCGGGCGAGGACCACGGACTCTGACTTGGAGGTGCTGATTCTCATCCCAGCCGCTTCACACTCTGAAGCCGACAGGACCACATCATCTGCCAAAAGCAGGGACCCGATCCTGCGGCCACCAAACCAGAACCCCTCAACACCCTGGCTGCGGCCAGAAATTCTGTCCATGAAATTAATGAACAGAATCGGTGACTAAGGGAAGCCCTCACTGGAAAAGGGTTCGACTTATTGCCGGCAATGTGAACCAAAATCTGACATCGGTCATACAGGGAACAAACCGCCTGGATTGAGGTCCGACACCCCATATTCCCGGAGTACTCTCCACAGTAGTCCCCGAGGAACACGGTCAAATGCCTTCTCCAAGGCGACAAAACACATGTAGACTGGTTGGGCAAACTCCCGTGCACCCTCAAGAATCCTAAAGAGTGTATGGAGCAGTTTGACGACCAGGACGAAAACCACACTGCTCCTCCTCAATCCGAGATTGAACTAACCGGCAGTTCCTCCTCTCCAGAACCCCTGAATAGACCTTGCCAGGAAGGCTGTGGTGTGTGATCCCACGATAGTTGGAACGCACCCTCCGGTCCCC
This sequence comes from Oostethus manadensis, assembly GCA_024372805.1. NCBI lineage: Eukaryota > Metazoa > Chordata > Actinopteri > Syngnathiformes > Syngnathidae > Oostethus > Oostethus manadensis. Next base: position 3,352,125 of record QODF01000168.1, read on the forward strand.
CTTTTTAAAAAGTGGGACCACAACGCCAGTCGACCAATCCGGAGGTACCGCCCCTACTGTCCATGCAATGCCGCACAGTTGTGTCAACCAAGATACGCCCACAGCATCCAGGGCCTTACAAAACTCCGGGCGAAACTCTTATGCTTGAACATGGTGTTTGTTAAGGACAATTCATGACGGGCACAGATGTCCAATAGGACATCAAATCAGGGGGGGCATAAAATCAGGGGGGTCGTTCATCCCAATCACTCCTCTCCAGGTCTTGCTGTTGCAGCGTTGAAATCCCCCTGAGAACAAGGGAATCCCCCATGGAGGATGCACCCGACCACTTTGGCCTCTCCCACAAGTGGTGAGATCATGGGAAAGGGGACCCACATTACCGCTTCGAGCTGTGCCCGACCGTGCCCCGGGATTGAAATGGCAAACTCAAAATATTACCGGGCCAAAGAAGGCCTATACTAATTATTTAATCGCACTGTATGGCTTGATTTCTACAGTGGTAACTCTAAATTTAAATGCCACAGAATGCAGAAACTGCCCCAATGTCATCCCTGTGAATAACTTAAGTTTTGAGCAGAATTTTATGCGTCTAAAATCGTGAAGAAACAAACAGTTCATATTGTGTAAAGTCACACAAAGCCCACTTTGTCACCCTTTTAGAATTGAGTGTTTTGCTGTTAAACGTTTTATTATTGTCTTAGTTATTGGTTAAATTACTTTACACTTGTATGTTTGTTAAAAATAGTATTGAAAGGAAAAATGTTTAAAAATTTGAACAAAATGGAAATGGCATCCCAGAATGAAATACAGTATGTTTGAGCTTTAATTTGCTACTGTACAGTGATTCCTAAGAAAGTAAACAGAGTACACAGTAGCAGTACACATTTGTGTGCTGCTGCAGTGCATTTGAACAGTAGACAAGTGAAGGATGGACTGCAGCAAAAGTGTTAATGAAAAAAAGGGGGTTTAAAAAGGCCAATAATTATTAATAGTCTGTATCATGAAGCAGACTGGACTTTTTTTCATGTTTTTTTTTTTTTTTTTTTTTTTTTTAAATCGCATGGCCAAGATCTGTCCCTCAGGCCATTGGTTTGACACAAGTAGTGAGGATACATTATTAATACCTATCATATCTCATTTTCCACATCCTTTTGTGTGTCTTGACATTTTCAAGTGTTCACAGAGAATCGCCAGCGCCCAGATGGAGGTTTGTTCCTAAAATGTCATTTGCCGTGCATGATGCAACGCCCGTCTTATTGTTCACAGGACAGGAAAGAAACATTCTGTCAGAACAATCTCCACACTAACTTCTTATTGCACTCTCACCAGTTAGATGCAACTGGGACTCATGGGCTGCATCAGATGTGCTCTGAAGCAATCACAAGCTTTATTTTCTCATATTCACAAAATGTGTTTTTGTTATTCTGGCAAAAAGCTACAGCCAATATTAATAGCAATACTTTTGGCAGGATTCAGTCAGTATCTGGTCATTCCAGAGCTGCTTCCTGTGTGTGTGCTGCGAGGACTGGACACATCACTTTAGCAAACGGAGGCATTTTTAGTGAAAATGTAAATACCTGCAACCTCAAAACTACACATTATTTATTAAAAAAAACCCAAAAACATTTGAAAACAGATCAAATGGTAGAATAGCTTTCTCATCATGATTCATGAAAACATCTAACTGTATAAACAAACAAGCGCGCAATAGGACCTTACAGATCCACGGTGTGTTTTTCTAATTATTGTTGGTTCTCTGAATGAATTCATGTTTGCTGTAAACTTACTTTAAAATTCCTTGTGCTGTGATGTTGTGTATTTGCTGTTTTCAACATTGACAGAGAGCCGGTCAATGTGGCTGAGAAGAGTCGGGTGAGGCTTTCCAAAAGGTGCTAATAGGGTAGACAAATGGAACAGCTGCTGCTCCTCGCCCCTCAGCCCCAACGTCAGCTCTCGTGAAGCCGCAAATTTGGCACAAAATCACATTTTGAAAACTGATCCACACAAAACCTTTATGTGACAAATGTGAAATAATAAGGCTTTTCTAAAAGCTCGCAATGGCCGCAGAAGATTTTACTGTATAAAAGTAAACTTCGTTATTTTTAATACACAATACAGACTTCACAATAAGTATTCATGCACAGAACATTCTTGTTGGTCTACTTTCCTGATCTGAGGACGGAAGCACGGAAATGTCTTTTGTCCACACTAATCTTGTCAGTGGCGGTCATTATTTACAAGAGGGATGGCATTTACACCACACTTGTAGCACCACTATCACCTCAAAGAACGCTGATTGGTTCCCTTAATTATTTGCTTAGCAGGACGGATAAGGAATGATATAAGGCTAAATGCTAAACATGAATCACAGCTTTTTAGGTCAAAGATTTGCTATGATGCACTGATAAGAATCTCTGGGGTGGAGCACCAAAATGCTAGTACGAGCATGCTGCTTGTGACTCATTTGCAAGGTCTTTTGGCACCACACCTTACTGATGAACGGCCCTCCTACTCAATCACATGGTTCTCAACATCATATTCCACAGGGAAGTTATGTTAACTTCGGGTCTTGAAAGCATTCCCGGTCAAGGCTTATCCAAGTTCAATGTATGTTCAATGTTCTAATTTGTTTTTAAACAACAAGCCTACAAATTACATTTATTTTACATTACATTGATTACAAAAAAGGTGCTCAGAGATGTGATCAGAGGGTTTTTTTTTTTTTACAAATGAAAAAACAAGCTTCAACTACTTTATAGGTTAATTTATTTTTCCTTTTCAGACCTGTTGGTTTGTGCAAAATGTAAACATGTGACATTACCCAATGTAACTTGGTGTGTGCAAAACAAAAACCATTACCAACTATCTACTATCTTAGGGTAATATGATCGCAAAATTGGCCAATAAAAACTGAAAATAAAAAATGTGAATGAAATGTCATTGTGAGGAGATGGAATGTTTCTGTGGGGAACAATTTCCCCAGTGGACCGCTCAATCGTGGCGCAATCTCATCACAAACGCTAACCCTCCCCAATTAAACATGTCGAAACAGTGGCCTGAAACACCAAAAAAAGTCCTCTGTTAATCGTCCAGAGACATTCTCAACACACACGCACGCACAACACACTTCCGGCTTTCATAATAAGAGCGCTGCTCGTGACATCCTGTCTAACCGTGCAAACAAAATAAAAGTGTCATACACTTATCTTACATTAATAACAATTGGAATTGCATCAGTGACTACGTCTTCCTTCCACAAGCACAGGTATCATAGTTTGAGAATGTTGAAGTAATATGTGCGGAGGCTGATATCTCCAGAAATTTATGTTTCTGAATTACTGGGCAAAATTAGCCAGTGATGTATTGCATAAATTTTTGCATTTAATTCACAGACATTTTATCCACTAACCACGAAAACACTGACTTTATGCTGGTAAATCAAGTGGAAAAGGTAAAAAAAAAAAAAAAGAAACAAATTCTAAACAATTCAAATAAAAAAAACGTAATTTGGGAAACAATAAAACAGATTTTATAGGGTCCTACAAGTATCTGGACTCTTTATGCATAAGAACTTAAAGTATCAGGATTTGTTACGACACTGGTAACCAAACTTCATGGTTCTATGGCAAAATCATTATTTTAATGGAAGAACAAAATGCAGTTTAACATTTAATTAAAAAATAGTCACTTACTTCTGGAGCTTGTCATATTCTCTCTCAAAGTCTCTTTCAACCTGAAAAGAAAATTAAAAAATGTGAAAATCAATGATTTCATTATTTAACATGTGGACTCATTTCAATTCTTTGATCACAAAAGATGACTAAATCACAAAGTCTGAGCACAGTAAGAGTTTTGTTTTTTCTAATCTCAGAAGTGGGAGAATATAAAAGATAAGAAGTCGTTGTTTGCAAATAAGATTGTGTTTGATTGAAACAGTCTTTAGATAGTGTACACTAAAATGTAATTGATTTAGTTGACAACAAACACTGTAAAATAAGTTCTCATTGGAATAAGGCACAACAGAATTTTCAAGTGCAACCATGTCTGTAAATAAAATATACTGGGCAGGCAACAGAGGCAGCATGGTTTCCATACTTGCGGTAATTTGAGTCCATATGTAAGCATGGTGGGTGTAAACAACGATGGAGGTAGTTGACGTTGACATTGTGCCACCAGTGTCCGATTTAACTGGGTGGCCACAGCTTATTCTTGATGATTTAGGAAACTACAGGAAGCTGTCAGTGACCTCTTGGACCAGTAATCCATTACAGGGGAAGTGGCAGGGGGGACATCTACCCGTGGTCACTACAAGGTAAACCACGTCTGCATGCTTACATGGCTAAAAAAAAGCCATTTAATACTGTCAGTTACTTGCCAGCGAGGGTATAATTTTGACTACTATTGTACATAGACCATTAAACCCACTGCAGGTTAGGCATTAAACATTTTGGGATTTAGAAGAATCTTATGGCCACTTACAGTTTTAGAGACAATCTGCTTCTTTGGCTGTCCAATCTTAAAAGGAATCCTGAAATGACACAAACAATCTCAATCTGTCATCAGTTGCATGATGGGTGACTGGGGGTTACAGCTAGTCTAAAGGGTGAAGAAGAATTCAGAACCTTGACAAGGACAATCTGAACTTGTGAATTCCCAGTTCCTCTCAAAAAGCCATATATATCGTAGTATATCGGAATATATATATATTCCTCACATTCCAGCAACCAGTTTTGTTACAGTATATCATCTCGAGACATAGAAATAAACATTGAACCTTTGAGTAGTCAGTGTACACATTGTATAAGTTATATATGTATGGGCCATTCTCCTAATAGGGGTACCAGAGAGGATGCTGTCACTACAAGGGGGCGTGACGGACAGATTAGAGTGATTTGAACCTATAACCATATAAAATATAGTGCAAACACACAGGGGGACACTTTGTTGAACTGTTTCTTTACATCACGCTTCCAGGGAAGTGCTAACTAACAATGTTTCAAAGAACAGTGTTGAATCTCGCAGAGTCTGAAGCGGGGCTCATCCCAGAGCGCCGTGTTATGTGCAAGATACGTTGGCATGTTGGAGCATGACAACGTAAGCTAAGCATTAAGAGTGATATAGATGATATAGTAATATATATTAAAGTGATACTTTATTTTAACCTGCAAATTGGTAAGAACGTTACTTTCAATTTCTGTTGTTACACTTTTGGTGCCCCTTTTTAGAATTGTAAAAAACTAAAGAAGCACTCATGTTTGCTGACAAAAAGAGAGTATAACAGGCTGGGTAGTGATGATTTGGTTGAGAGTACAGCAGTGTGCAGAAACTAATATATTGTATTGTAAAGAATCATTATTTGCTGCTGGAAAATGTATTCCAAAAACGCATTTGTAAAATAAATAATGGCTTCTTCCCAAAAAATGTCTGTGCAGCTGAGTAAATAAATCCCTCACCACTACGGTATATGAAGAAATACATTACCTAAAAACTTTTCTACACGGTTAAAAAAAAAAAAAAAAAGTCAGAGGCCCTTACTTTTGTTTTGTCAAAAGAAGACATTTCGTTCCTAGTTAAAACACACATCTTTTATCCCTATTTCAAAACCTTGCCTTGCTTTAAGAAGTTGCTCCCCAGCATCAGAGTGCTTTGTGAAGCCAAGTGACGGAGAACACTGCCTTTACCAGAAGCTCTAGCTTCTTGGTTGTCATTGATCCAGCAGTAATAGCCTGAAATCTAAGCTATGTGATGGACAGTTGCGGCTGACAGGGAGGGTGAGGCAGCAGCTGCGTCAAAAGAAAGGTGTGTAGTCTAATGAGATGGAAAAGAAAGGGTGTGATGTAGGGCAGCATTGTGCAACCAGGAAGGAATGCGACTCGTGTGAGGTAGAGCCTTTTGAAGACAGCTCAATCAAAAGAGCTCAGCATAGCCAAACAAGAGAATTTGCTTAGTCAATTAAAAAATACGCTCCAAATGTTCTTTGATAGTTCCTGCATCAGCATCACACTTTGGCCCGTTTTCACTCAAGGCTGGAATTGCTTTGAATCGTAACTCTTTTGTTTCCATTTGGCACGTAAGAGTCATTTCATTCCAATGAAAGTGAGCACTAAACCATTTGAAGTGTAATATTATGTATTACGGTAACAGGATTGTTACTTTAATTAGTACATTAGGTCGATGATTACAATGATGCTTTCATTGACTAAATGTAGGGACTACCAGCAATCACAATTAGGACATACAGTCGTCCCTCGCCACATTGCGGTTCAAATTAATTACTAATAATAGAAGATCTCTCCCGTCATATAAAGGATCTTTGACTAGTGTAAACATTACTATATAAACATTGGATTAAATGCCATTTTCTGTCAGGTATCAATACCTGACAGAAAATGGCATTTAATGGCAGTCAATCCAATTTAATTAATCGCTCCCCAGCTTGGTGCCTCTGTGTTGGAGTTATCCCGGGTGAATGAGAGGGTTATTTCCCTACGCCTTCGGGCTAGGGAACGAGTCCTGACTGTTTGTGCGTACGTGGCGAACGGCAGTTCAGAGTACCTTTCCTTCTTAGAGTCTATCAAGGGGGTTTGGAAGAGCACCCTGGCTGGTGACTCCATAGTTCTACTGGGAGACTACAACGCCCAAGTGGGCAATGGCAGTGTGACTTGCAGGGGCGTGGTTGGGAGGAACGGCCTCTCTAATATGAACCCGTGTGGTGTGCGAACCACAGTGTGTCCATAACAAACACTGTGTTCGAACATAAGGATGTCCATAAGCGCACTTGACACCAGGACACCCTAGGTCGCAGGTCGATGGTCGACTTTGCATTCGTATCATTAGACCTGTGTCTGCATGTTCTGGACACGAGAGAAGGGCTGAGCTGTCAACTGATGATCACCTGGTGATGAGTTGGATTAGTTGGCGGGGGAGGATGCCGAACAGACCTGGTAGACCCAAACGTCTAGTGAGGGTGAGGGAGGAGTTTGGTGAGGCTGTTGAGCATGAAGAAGTTCGGCCTCGAAGAAGTTCTGGCAAACCATGCGACACCTCGGTTAGAGGAAGCGGTCCCCAGTTCACACTGTTTACATTGCAGACAGAGGCTTGCTGACCTCGACTGAGGATATAGTCGGTCGGTGGAAGGAATACTTTGAGGCTCTTCTTAATCCCACTGACATACCTTCCGTAGAGGAAGGAGAGTCTGAGGACACGTAAGTGGACAGTTCCATCACCGTGGCTGATGTCTCTGGGTTAGTCAAAAAACTCCCCAGTGGCAAGGCTCCGGAGGTGGACGATTTTTGCCCTGAATTCCTCAAGGCTTTGGATGTTGGGGGACGGTCTTGGTTGACACGTCTCTTCACATCGCATGGAATTCGGGAACAGTATCTCTGGACTGGTAGACTGGGGTGGTGGTCCCCATTTTTTTTAAGGGGTGACCGGAGGGTGTGTTCCAACTATAGGGGAATCACACTCTTCAGCCTCCCTGAGAAAGTCTATTTCAGGGTGCTCGAGAGAAGGGTACGACCGTTAGTCGAACCTCGGGTACAAGAGATGCAATGTGGTTTCCGTCCCGGTCACGGAACACTGGACCAGCTCTAAACCCTTGCTGGGGTACTGAAGGATATGTGGGAGTTTGCCCAAACAGTCTACATGTGCTTTGTAGACTTGGAAAAGGCATTTGACCGTGGCCGGGAGCACGGTTTCTCTCTCACCTGGGCAGCCGCGACGGCGTTCACTAAATTATTTCTAAAGGATGAGATGTGTTACTGCTGTGTTACAGGCACTGTTTGGAAACAAGGTATGTAAAAAAAAAACATTTACAAACTTCCTGCGTAATCAACGTTTATATCTGCGGCGTATGGTCACTCCGTGATGGAAGCTGGCATGCTTGTGCGGTTGTGTGTGCGACTCGGGATGGGTAAGTATATTTTCACCGTGCTGTGTTTTACCGCTTTAATGTAAGGAGCGTTTTACAATGCCTAATGATGATGTGCAGGTTCTGAGTAGAAAAAGATAAGAAACACGTTTATTTTCGCACCTAGCGCGTTAGTTGTAAAGAGACTGCCATAAAAATATCTTACATATGCAGTTGGAATTGCACGAGTGATTTCCTTAATCACAAGCACAGACTTGAGTTTGTTGAACATTTTATAGCAATGTGTGCAGAGGCTGACATCCCATTAGAAACATTAGCCAAGCTACAGCCATTTCTCAATTACTGGGCTAAATTGTTCATTGATGTATTGCATCAGTAAATGTATTTTTTTTGCACTTAATTAACTGAACCTTTATTCACTAACCCAAAAACCACACACACTATGCTGGTAAAAATAAGTGTAAAATGTAAAAAACTTCTAAAAAACAATATATTTTTAATTAAAACGGAAAAAACAGAATTTGGGGAAAAAAATTTAAACAGATTTCATAGGGCTCTACATATTTTTTGTTTTAACATTGGTGTTTGCATGTTGGCCACATAATCAGGAGATCTGGAAGTTCTGCTTTCAAATCTTTGTTGGGCATCTCTGCGTGGAGTTTGCATGTTTTCCTCATGCCTGCGTGGGTTTTCAACGGGTACTCCGGCTTCCTCCCACATTTCTAAAATTTGCACAAGGTTAATTTCCTGACCCTAAATTGTTTATAGGTATGAATATGAGTGTGAAAGGTTGTTTGCCTATATGTGCCTTTTGACTAGATTGCGACCAGAACCAGGGTGTACCCTGCCTCTCGCTCAAAGTCAACTGGGATAGGCTCCAGTATACACCCGTGACCCTAATGAAGATTAAACGACATAGAAAATGAACGAACATTGTTACATTATATTTACAAATGTATGGATTTTACAGTTACCTAAAACCTGGCCTATATTTTTAGTAGGTTTGATGTTGGAAGGTTGACAAATTCCATTTCTGTATATTAAACCTGCACCACTCCAAATCCTACCCAGAGTCTCTGTTCAGCACGACCTAACCCTCTTAGCGGCAAGGCGGACTCAATACCATTAAAAAAAATAAAATCTGTTTCAAAATGCATGCAAAAATTCTCAGAGGTTCTATGTATAGTGTTTGACTAAAGGGGGGTTTTGTTATGATGTTAAGATTTTAACATCATGGGAACTTATTGCTAGTCTTTAACTTTCCTGCTATGTGTTCAAATTGCACTGTCAAAGTTTGACTGCAATGGACTACACGTCACACCATCGGAAAGCACGTAGGCATAAACAAAGACATAACAGTCTTCTGGGTGATTATGCACGAGCTGGAACAGCCAATGGCTTTTCACTAAATGACCAATGCGCTCACCCTGAGAGGAGACTGCGCATCATTCGACCTCAGCTTTTCCAGCGAACACAGAGCGCCAGTTGAAGATGTTGGGAAGCAGAATTGTTCTGCTGATGACCCCAAAGTCAAAGCTCTCACGTCATAGGAGCAAAGTGTGCAGGCTACACTGGAATGCACCCCTCAGCAGAGTCCATAAAGGCCTCTTTTCACTGCTGGTGCACCCCACTCTTGACCTTGTGTTTGGCAGTGCGTGCTGGGAGAAACATTGCTTGCCAGCTATTGATGCCAACTGAACTGAATGACGCCATATTACTTGCTCGATAACCATCTTCCTTCACTTTACACCATGAATGTGTCATAAAACGTGAATGCATGTGCAGACATAAAGAGGACATATACAGTGGCTCTCTCGTTCTATCTTATGAATAGTGAAAAACAAGTAGGAGCACCATAATGAACTTTGCTTGGCTCAGATCCACGTAAATTAACATACTACAGCATATAAACCAATGGTTACATTTCATTCATTCATTTTCTATACCGCTTATTCATTGGATAGCAAAATTCAAGCTGATTAAATGTTATTACATTTGACTAAGATATGTTTTATTTGTTAAGCAAAATAAATTAAAAATCTCATTTGCACACAAATAGGCCGAAAGCCTTACAATTCACAATGAAACCTATATTCTAATGAACGGGGTTCCTCAAATCTCGTGAAACTTCAGCTCAGTGAGCATTAAAGGAGTGGTCCGCAACTTTTTTGAACCCACAGATTGGTCTGTGTTCCAGTAAAATTCTGACGGACTGGGTGGGGGTAATGTTAATTATCTATTATAATTTAGCAATGTATAAGACAAAGACAATCACAATATAAAAATTATATGAAATAAATACTGACTTACCATCAGTGTATGACTGGAGTTTGTTTTCCAGAGAGATTTTGTGCTAAGGTGTGTGGGTGACAGGCAGCGTGCTTTTAATGTCCATTGTTTAGTAGTAGCCAAAAATGTACTATTGAATGAGAATGCTATCAAATCAATGCCATTGTAGAAAGTTCTATGCAGTTATTTGTCACTTCAATCCAAAAAGACTAAACACAACAAACACACTGTGATTTTGGTTTGGCTCATTTGCATGTAAGTGACCAAACCATATTTTAAGTAGTTAGTGAAGTTTTTTTTTTTGAGTATTCCCAATATGCCTTCTTGTTAACTTTGTTTCATTTTTGCAACTACCGTTAAAAGAAGAGAACATAACACCACAAAAATAGCGTCACTCAGGGACACGGTCATCTACCTCTGCAAGTTTGTCATGTGTCATTAAAGGTTCATTCATTCATTCATTTTCTATGCCGCTTATCCTCATTAGGGTCGCGGGTATGCTGGAGCTTATCCTAGCTGGCTTTGGGTGAGAGGCAGGGTACACCATGGACAGGTCGGCAATTAACCTAACATGCATGTTTTTGGAATGTGGGAGAAAACTGGAGTACCCGGAGAAAACCCCTGCATGGGGAGAACATGCAAACATGCACACTCATATCGATTGACAATTTAGATTCGCCAATGAACCTAACTTACATGTTTTTGGAATGTGGGCGGAAACCAGAGAAAACCCACGCATGCACGGGGAGAACATGAAAACTCCACACAGAGATGCCCAACGGAGATTCGAACCCTGAACCTCCTGACTATGAGGCCAATGTGCTACCCCACTCGAACACAGTGCGGCCCTTCATAAAAGGTTAAGTGTGAGAATTAAGGTTTTTAATATTAAGTACAATATTTAGTACAATGGCTAACTTCTTTTTATGCTTAAAAATGTTACATTACCTGTACAGTTACTTAATGTTTTACATTTTTATAATGCTCGCGACCCTAATGAGGATAAGCAGTATACAAAACGAACTAATATTTTTATAATGGTGGTATAGTAAAAGAAAAGTCTTTACATAATAAAAGTGACACCTTAGAAAAATCCAACGATGGCATCCACAAGTATATCAAATTCTTAAGTGTACTTTGCAAATATGACTACAAAGCACTACACACATAAACCACAAAACACATACCTCAGCCACTGTAATTGCCAATTTCATTTAAAAATAGATACTTCCTGGTTTATTAAGGACTGTACCATTTTGACTGAGGGGTGGAAGCAAAAACACTTTAATATACATCTGTATTTGCTTTATTTAAAGTGCTTAGACATTTTCAGAGAGGTATTATAGTAACAATGTTTATTATTGTGGTTGTATAGCTGCACTCCGCATTGTATTGATCTCAGATTGAGCAGATGTACTCAATATTGCTAATTGGGCTAACTCTTAATTTGTATGCAGAAACCGGAAGTGAGTGCACGTATTTGCTTCCTCACCTATCAGATACTTTAACTTATTTTGTTTTTCAGTCATTAACCTACCTCTGCACGCTGAAGGTTGTATTTGTAGACACCGGAAACGCTATTAAATAGACAACTGTGACAACAGTGAAACAAGATCAATCCAGCACTGTCTTGACAAGACAAGCTAACGCGTGCTAGCAACAGTTCCATTAACGTAAACAGACGATGGCAGCCCTTTAAAAAGGTCGGCTGTCATCAAGACGAGTTAACCCGCTTGCTGCCTCGCAGTCCATTTGTGCTCAAGTTAAGTTTTTATCATAAAACAGAATAAAAGAAGCGAACTTGAAGGCAAAGAATTTTCATAGAAAGTAGTCATTCCTGCGTCGGGTGTAAGAGCAAGTTAGCTTAGCATGCGCCCTTCGCTCGTTGACCACTTACAACCTTCTCCGGTTGACATTACAGCGCTTTGGTCTACATTAACCACACAATACTTACTGACAAAATGTGTTTTAAAGCGCTTTAAGGGACTTTATATCCGACGCAAACTTACCCTGAAGTTAATGCCCACACTGTTCGAGCTACCAGGAAATAGCCGAAGCCAGGATAGGTCTAGCTCCTGGTTTCAGCCTATAGCAATTTACGCCTAATGCACGGGAATCGTTAACGTTAACGCAACTTACCAGCTCATGTTTGCGCTGACTTTTAGTCCGGTTTCATTGAGTAATTGTGTTTTCTCCCGAGGACCTCATCCCTTTCGACCGAACGACGGCGCTCCAAACAGGAAGTTGGAGGAACAGTCTCTTGTGTTTCCTGGGAGCAGCATCACCACCCAAAATACAGTAAATAAGTTTGGCATATAACGTTTCATTATTTGCATGAATCATGTGCTTATTCGTGATTTCTATAGCACAAATGTGTAGATGGCCAAACGGGGCAGGGTCATGTGGTATGTTTCTTTATTCAAGTACTTACATAGAAATGACAAAACATTTGCATGACAACAAACTGAAGTGCCAAGTAAACAGGGGAACACATGTCCCCATCACAAAGTTAGAGTAAAATTCATTTCAATATTAAGCTCATCATAAAAGGACCTTATTATAAGGTAATAGAAACATAGAAATAGGCCAAAAAGACATCTACAACATGTTTTCTGGAAAAAAACAACAACACACAAAAAAACCAAAACAACAGAACAGTTACCCCAGTGTGCAACTCAAATTGTCCATCTTGAATGGTTCTTATCCCATTTTCCCGCCCGTTTTATTTTCATGCATAATAAAGAAATGAGCACCACCCGCAGCATCTGTGGCGGGTGCTTTGGAACATTTCCGTGCACATGCAAATATGAGGATATACTGCAATGAAAGGGAAACACAACACAACATAAGGGGGAAAAGAGCTCATGTGAATACCGTAGTGTTACCGTAGATGGCCACATGGTCCCTGAAGCCAAGTCCAGAAAGTAGCCTGAACTATCTTACACACAAGCCCCTAGGCCATGTTTACATAGACCAAATCAAACCATTAAAATCACAAACATTAGCATAAGGCTGCCTTCCACTTGCAAGCAGACTGAGGTCACTTTTTTTTATTTGTTGCTCCAGTGTGAGTCTTCATGGCATATTGTTTTTGATCAGCCAACCCTGCAACCCAGTTTGGCACAAAGATGGCTGCTGATGTTGGATGGTGTCCAACGTGGAGCCGAGAAGGAAGATGAGGCATATTCCACTTTCCGTTGGAGCACTCACACTTTGCTTTTGTGAGTTGTATAAAATATATACTGTATAATACTGTTCTCGCAGAAGGGATTGTTTAATAAATCTATAGGATTCACACAGGAGGATTATTTTCTGATGCTCGTATTGTTTCTACCACCAAACTATATTGTGAGGGGGTGGGAATGAGGAGAGCCTAAATCCATCTGTTCATTACAAAAGAAAAATGTCATGATACAAAATGACAAACACATTCAAGAGGATGTGACCAATGACATTGAATTTGTGAGGTTGTAATTATACATGGCTTCATTTAGTCATGGAAAAACAGAGTGTGCTGCATTCCTCAACACAATGCAACATAAAAAACAGCTTTCCTGCAAGGAGGCCACAGTCAACATATAATTAAACACATCCATTCTCAGAAAGCAAGTGTCAGATCAAGAATAGCTTCTCTTTTTGGTCGAATATATTCAAAACCATAAATATATAATCACTGGATAATGTCACATTATTATTATTATTATTATTGTTGATACATCAAGATTACATTTACATAAATAGTTGCTTTATCTAATCACGTCATAAACAATATTGCTTTGTGCTTTACTGCATGGGAATAGCTGCTACATCATGTTGTGAAGACGCTTTAAGAAAATCTAACCATTGTAAAAGTCAAATCTTGGTTCAAAATAAGAAGCTTGCCTTTCATTTATATTTATATTGAATTCTCTGCCCAAATGCAAGGGTGCTTGTTCATTTATCCTTGTAGATGAGCTGAGAAAAGACCCTGTGAGGCCAACATAATTGGAAAGTAAGTGGACACTTGCCAGGAAGCTCAGCAGTGAAAACTGGTTGTTCCAGGACAGAGGCAGAGAGCTAGAGAACACGGCCTGTGACGCTAAATCCACAACCTCTTTTCTGTTATACTTTTCAAACACTTTTTCCAGGCATTGCACCTGTCCATAATTCACTTTCGTCCTTACTTTCCCTCTTTGTCTACTGACCGGCATTTTCATTTTCTTTATTCTAATAGTCTTACTCAAACACAAGATACACTGTCATTTGACAAGGACACCCATTCTTAGAGGAACAAAAAGACTAACCAGCCAAGCTTGCTTTCTTTTGATAATTATATCAGCAATAAAGTTGCAGAAGTAAGGATTATAATCAAATGAGCAACAGCCTTTTCACATAAGCATGGTTATTAGTCCCAAAATGCACATTATGAGTAATAAAATAACCTCACATCAATTTTGTAAAAAGATGAGTATCATTAGCTTGATGTCTCATGGCTTTCGGTAACTCAGTCTTTTAGTTCTTCAGGCATTCTTTACTTTTTGATGCTGAGTATGTTGATTAGTTCTGTTTGGCTTTGAAAAGGTAGGTTATAAATATGCGAATAATATTTTGCAGTATATTTTGCAGAATAGGTTGCTTAGGTTAAAACATTTGTTTAAGCTTAAAAAGAAGACTTATGAAGACGTGTGTCCTTTCAGCACAATATAAAACCACATGATGGGAAAATGTTGGCTTCCCCCTGATTAGTTCAAGAGATATGCAATCATTTAACCTCTGCAGTGTGGAAGTGGAATTCACTAAAATGTGGGTTTACCATTTTAACATGTATGGATGGTGCAATTGTTGAGAGTAAAACACCTTATTTTAACGCAAACCATTTTTTTCATAACCCATGTGGCTGTCAACCAAAACCTGGGAAACATTTTCCGCACAAACATTCAGTCAAAGCGTCTCCTTTAATTTATGCAGATTTTTGCATTTTACACATTGTGCATTACTGGCATGCACATACTGTATATATGCGCTTGTATGCAAAAATACTGATGTATGATGCGTTTGAGTGCAAAACTTGTACTGTAGCAACCTGCAGACATATTGTATATGGTACAAAAGCAAGAAACCTCTTTGTTGCCAGATTATTTGGATACTTTAAATCATACCTGTTAGCTGCCCATCTTTTAGAATCTCAAAATAGCAAATACATTTTCACAATGTATGCAGGTACTGGGGAGCACACAGTATACTGCTGGTGTGCAACCCAGTGCCACATATTTGTTGTCTGTTGTCTCTCCATTTGTGTTTTGATAACATCAAATATTGCTTAGAATTGGTAATTAACAGTGTTGGTGGGATTTTAAAAAGTAAATTATTTTTGGCAACATCACATAAAGCCACTGTGCATGGCCTTGAATGTTGCAGGCTTAGACAGCTTATGACCCATTCCCTTTATTTACATCTAGTCAAATTGCACATAAATCCAAATGAGAGATAAGTTTGGAATGTGACCCCAAGTGGAAGCTGATATCACTGGTGTGTTTGGCAAATATCAGGCACAATAATAAGAACAAGGTTGGCCGAGTTACCACAAAATACATTTGGCACATTCATTAGAGAAAACAACAGTCAAATACAAAAAAACACCACACTTTAACAAAAGAAAAAACACAAAGACAAGTGCCACTATAAGGTGTGCGTGACAGTATACAAACACAACCAATTGCACTTTTAAACAGCCTAGTAAAATCACTGCATACATCCTAGACAACTCACCCTTTCACTTTGCTCCTTTGTTTAGTTTGTCTGTTATGACCTCTATAATAGATTCTGGCTTCCTCTCAGTTAAGAAATTTAGCAAAGTGGAACCACAGCAAAGCCAGTATAGATATACAGTGGCCTTTTTGGACGGAATGTACTAAGATTCTCTCTGTTTGGCACTGCAGCCTCTTCCCTGTTACTGAAACGAAAAGCATCCATCTCAAAATGGAGGGAGTGCAACCAAAGAGAGGAGCGGGCAAGTCATCTATGTTTTGTTGTCTTACGATGGATGTAGCCCCATTGTCCTGAGTTTGTTTAAGGGGCAGGCTCCACTCTAAGTGCAGGTAGTTATGGTCATGAGGTCCCCATGGTGGGCCCTCCACAGGAGTTGGTAGGCGAGCTGTGGCTCCCGATCACTCCGCTTCCTTTGTCAGACGGCTTCTTGTCCTTCTGTTTAAGGTGAACTTTAGCATGTCTCTTTCGCTCATCGCTTCGAGCAAACTTTCGTCCGCAGAACTCACAGGAGAATGGCTTTTCGCCGGTGTGCGTGCGGATGTGTGTGGTCAAGTGGTCACTGCGGCTGAAGGAACGCATGCAGATTCTGCACTGGAAGGGCTTGTGGCCTGTGTGGATACGCAGGTGCCGCGTTAGCTCGTCTGAGCGTGAGAACCGCCTGTCACAGTTCTCTGCCGGACAAGCGTGAGGACGTTCGTGGACGGGGGTTTTGCTTGGACGATTGGGATACTTCCGCGGCCTTATGGGTTTGAGCGTCAGAGTCTGCGGCGATGGGTGGTGAGTAGGAGGGTGCTGTTGCCCGCCGATGAAACCTGGGTGAATCTGCTGCTTGTCTTTGAATGCTCTGATTGTTTCAAGAGGAGTGATGGGCGGAGGGTTGACTCGTATGGGGTCCATAGTCTGAAAGGGCTTGTGCTCCATCACACTGACTTCCCCTTGATGATGGAAAAGGTTATAGTCGGGGATCATAGAAAAAAGGCTGCCATCCATTGAGGCTTTGGACGTGGAGTGATAGTCATTACCAGGGTAGGCAAGAGCTGTACTGGTGGCAGGACTGTGGTGGAAAGACACCTGATCCTGGTATAGGTCACTGCAGGTGGAGTAGGCAGGCAGCGGTGGACCGTAAACCTGCTCCATGTCAGAGTTCTGTCCACCCATGCTGGCTGCTGAAGATGGCGTCTGGGCACTGACTGTGCCAGGTGACGGCGAGACACCAAGGATTCCCGCGCTGACGAGACTGATGATGTTGTTGTCAGAACACCAGCCAGAGCCGCCGATGCCACCTGATGGCGGGGTGTCGAAGGCAAACTTGCCCAGATAGGTAACCGTCTGCCCACTCCGGTTGGACTGGAAGCTGGATCCATACTGAATCTCTGCACTTGCTTTCTCACTTCCCATGCCTATATCCATGATGTTATCTAGGTTAGAGCAGAACAAAGAAAGAAATAATCCACGTGGGTTCCTTAAGCATTGATGCACACAATTGACATCAAATGTGACTCTAATAAAACTCAAGTAAAATTTGTTTGATTTAGGAACTCAAATAATTAGTTCTGAATTTAGCTTGTCTCCATGTGCCAGTGAGAAATCAAAAGTATAAAAAAAGTCCTAAAGAAATGCAAGTGTCGTCCGAGCCCTCAATTGAAGTGACAGACTTGCTGCATCTAAAGGCAGTTGTGTCTTTCCCTCTCAAATCCCACAAGCCTTCATAAATCACAACCTAAACACCCCCTTTGATCCAGTCAATGTGGCCCTCGGGAGGACCGACAAACTTAATGGCAAGATCTGATTTCTTTACAAGGGAGGGGGGATGAGGAGGCAGATGCCTCATCTTCCACACTTTGGGATTCTAAACACATTTTTACTAAACAGTATCTATGCAATGGAGGGAACATGAAGGCACATTAAGCAATATGTACAGCATATTAACAACGTTCTTCTGAATCTGACACCATAGCTTGATTACTATACTATACAATACACATATAATACACATGGTAAAGTTATTGCCAAAGAAAGGCAACTGATAAATAACTCAATTGAATAATTTCATTTGTAAAAATGCGTGGCTAAAACAAAAAAGTAAGCACAACTGAAATAAGTAAATTACATCCATGAACATGTGAGATTTTAAATTGAGATTGAGATGAAATTTTAAGATTTGAATTGAGTTGCATTTAATGCGGGACGCCCTATCACACTTGTGAGATTTTTTAAGAGGAATGTGGATCATATGTATCTCGGTAAGAATTACATCTTTGGCAAAAAAAATAACAGTCAAAAATGCATCATGGAGAATAGCAGTATGCCTGCTCTTTTATCATTTTTATTTACCTCTCATTTATGTCTCATCACACATGACGGGCGACACATTGGAGCCACAAATGAAATAAGTGCCAGTAATTTGCTGTCACCTTTTTAATTTTACATGAATTCTGTGCAGACTGCAAGAGATTTTTTTGGAGGTGAACGATTGGGTGTATATCTTTTTTTCGTGAATCCAAACTTGCGCGCTGCTTTTATTTCTGGACACTAAAATAAAAATACATTCAAGTTAATTGCAGTGTCGGAAGTAAACAGAAAAGCTTAAACTGCATCGATTGAGATCATTTTCTGCATAATGGTCGCTCCACGAGGAGGTGTGTAGCTGCACAATTGCTGATTGATTTCCTGCCAAGGTGCACCGACACCGAGCCGCAACCACGACTCCTACTCATCCAGCGACTGAATTCATAAAACATATACAGTCATCTGGATTAAGATGCAAACGAGGCCTCGCGGTTGAGTGCAGAAAAAAGCTTTCACGGGCCCAAGCCGTTTTTCCGGGGTATCCTTAAGGATGAGCACACACACACACTTAGATCTATTAGAATTTGGAATTTATAAAGCCAATGTCAATATAATTATTACAGTTATTCAACACGTATTTAGAGTATTTAATTCTCACTTTGAATCGTTGGTTGGTTAAAAATGACCAATTCGGTAAATTGTGTAAAGACATTTGCACGTTCATATTTCAGCACCAGGAAGAACCAAGAACAAATAGAGCCTGTAATCTGAATGCAAAACATTTTAGGATGGTTATTGTTTTTGTTTTTGTAAGTGCAGCGGCTGATACGCCTCCTTACGTTCCGGCTGCAAAAGTAGCGAGGAGAACATGAACACTTAATCCAGATTAAAGTCGTGCATTGCTGCACAGGTGTGGGTTGCTTCCGGTGGCCGGAGAGAGAGCACTCAGCCGAGGACCGCGCGCAAGAGGAGCGCGCTAACAGGTGCTCCTCCAAGACAACTGTTGCCTTCTTCAGCGCGCATCTCCTTCTCTACTTCCTCCATACATCAACGAGAACATAGAAAAGTCACTTCTTACCCGTGTTCATCTGCGCGTAGTGGTTAATAGATTCCGTGCTGGTGAAAATGTTCATAGACGTGGGGACGTCCTCTTCTGGGTACAGACTGTCGGGGATGGTGTTTATTAGACTGCTCATGGTAAGAGGGAGCTTCTCCGCCACTTTCCCGGTCATAGCACTGCGAGTCACTCCGGCGTGGATGAGGGAGGCCAGCGTACACGTAAATCCCCCTTCCCCCCCCCTCCCCCCGCTCAGGTGCACCGAACAGCGGGGTGGTCAGGCTGCTTTGTAAGGGAGAGACGATGAGTCGGACGGGTCCAGCTTCTGGTGCTGTCCGAAGTTTATCTCCCAGCGCGGAGGACGATCGGCGCAGATTCCGGGTTCCGCGCTCAAACTATTTGGTTACGACTCGGATGCGTGTGGAAGCCTTTGTGGGCTGCTTGTGGCCAATGTGGAGTGTGCAAATTAAGGAGAGCGGCGCTATACTTGTTCTATTGGAGCTGCTTGGGGGACTCCAGTGTGGCAGCATTAAATAGGGGGCTGGAACCTTTGCGTGACGTAGATGCCCATACAAGGACAGAGTGCTCAGCGCAAGGCTCTCCGAGCGTCAGTCTGCCAAGTGGAAACTACAAATGGAGGGAAAAAGGCTCGGGGGAAGTAACCGCAACAGAACTTTCAAACAATTCCAATGTACGCGAGCCGAGTCCTTCATTGTCAGTGTACTTGCAGTAGTAGGAAACCCGTACAACTGTTTGTTTTCTGTATTAATGCTCTTGAACAGTCATAGTATCTGTGCCAACTTAGGCACAAGTTCACAAAGTTATTTTGTCTTACACTGCTTAGTCTCGTTTTGCGTTTGTTGACCAAGCGCAACAAACTTTGTGGCTCCAAAGCCCCCCGACATGCACTGACAGCGCCGCGTAAAGGACGCCGAGTGACGCAGATAATGGTTTGTCAACACTGCGACGCGCGCTTTGCTTTGGCTAGGGCTGGCCCACGTGACCTCCAACGTGGAAACTCCAAAAAAGGCACCGTCCGGTCACGCCCCCAAAACGGCCCAATATGGACATGTGAGTTCCGGTGAAGTTGTAGTGGAAAGTGATCTAAAGCCGCAGAAAAAAAGACATGACTGTTGACACACACAAAAATACTGTAGACAAAACGTCATGGCGCGAATTCATACCAAGCAAAGTTGTGACAAACAAAGTTAAAAATATCCCCACAGCTTTGCAACATTGAAAGACCCAAATGTCATTTTTTCCCCAGATCTTTATTGAATTTGTGACCAGTAGTTCAGTCAACATTTTGGCCTTTGATGTTTTTTTAAAATAACTGTCTAGCTATGCAAAAAAAAAAAGCCACCGTTATGACAAACATATGTCAGCATATGAATATCCAGATCGTAGGAATTAATAATAGTGCCTCAATGAAGCACAAGTATATAAAGAGTGTGTGGGAGTGGTGGTCTGACTCACGCTCTGTGTTTAGGGGGGCTTATACAAACTGAGCCCGTGCCATGTGTGTGTGCGGATGTGTGTGTAGTGATTACCAGTTACACCAGCTGAGTGGAGCAGCATCCTCCCAGTCCTGAGTCTGGTCACTTGAATCAACAAGATGAACAGGGACTTGGATTTAGCTTGTTATATACATCTTTTTAGGTTATTGCCACTAAACATAACCCTTCTAGCTCATGTGATGCAAGTAAAACATGGTGGAAAAGTCTACAGTACACAATGGTTTTACTAATGAAAATGTTCATAGGCCCTTTCACATCGCCTACATAAATGTCATGGTCGTAGTTTGACGGAATGAAGTCAACCCAACAATTTCTGTACCATATTGTACCCCATAACAGAGAGGCTATGTCCTCTTCGTGTCCTCCTTTTTTGTGTCGAACATAACTGTCCCTGTCTGACAAGCGTTGTATACACCACACCATATGTTGTTACACAATTGCTGGATGCCGTGTTGCTGTGTGAAAGCAGTTTAAGCAGTATTCTAGCTTCTGTATAACAGGCACAGAGCTCCAAAAAAATGACATAACAAAAGATTGAGCTGTTGTTCGCCTGTGGCACTTTACACAGAACCCAGTGATGCAATCAGATAATTGAAAGCATGAAGACGTCAGCATGAGCGTCTAATGTGACATTTAAAATATTTGTCCACAATTAACACAATTGGAAATGGAAAAGGTGAGTCTCGGTTGTTAAAATTCACACCCCGTCCGACCTTTTCAGTATTTCCTTAATCACAGACACCATACCACATCTCTTACGGCTCAGATACTACCTCAGAAGGCAGAAAATTGCCCGTCTGTGTTGGTGACGTTAACATAAAACAGTGACAGAAAAAGGCAGAAAAAAGCCAGCTTTTACTGATGGTGTGGAAGGGGCAGCGATTTTGCAGGTTCTCTGTGTAAAGGAGGCTCATGATTAACATTTACTGTTCATCTTTAATTTGGAAAGTGGGCATTTGATTTTCTCTCTCTGGATGAAAAATTGGTCAGCCAAGGTAAAACACCTAGTTTACCTTTTGCTGGCTTCTTTTCAGTACTACACATTGGACTGATACACTGCAATGTCTTTGACTGCAGCTCATTTGCACATGGGGATTCCGTGAAAGCACTTTACCTGACAGCTAATGGAAAACTTGGATAGAGATGTATAGTCAAATAAGTTTGTGTTTTTTCCCAACTTCATGCTTGTGGAAGATCCACAATCTGTACTGTTTTTAAATCACATCCCAACCCTGCCATTCATTTAAGATATCCCAAATTAATCTAGTAGATGCTAAACCCTTTGCTGTACAGGTAAAGGGATATACTGTGTATGTATATATATATATATATATATATATATATATACACATACATGCATATATATACATACATACGTGCATATACACTGTATGTGTGTATATGTATATACAATTTATACATATAGTGTATACACAGTATATATATGTTCACACGCATTTGTGTTAGTATGTATGTATGTATATATATATATATATACACACACTGTATGTATGTATGTACACACACATATTAGGGCTGTCAATGATGTTAACGCATTAATAATGCCTTAAAATATATTTCCTTTAATGGCAGTATTTTTTTAAACACGCAATCAATTAATTAATCAATTAACATCCTGTTTGACCCTCGGCCCGCATGTTATGTGGAGCCACAAGCAAGAAAAACATTGAGCAGAAATGGACAAAAAAAGGGTATTTTGAATGGTAAGTTTAGACTCAAAACGGGCTGTCTCGTCAAGACCAAAATTATTTGCATTTTCTGTCGCTGTGAATGGAGTTGTCCCAACTAACATTGTCTTTTAGATGGGATTTTTGCTTTGAACTGCGAGTTAAAATTTGGGTTGCAAGCTGCTAGTAAGTGCTAGATTAAAAAAAAAGAAGTAATTATTTAGTAAAGGGCGGGACAATGTGATTTTTTTTCATGGGGCCCATAATTCCTGGCTGCACCCCTACTACTGGCTATCAGAGATGAAGACCCATAAAATCACCCTAATTTCGACAGACATATTGAACTTACCTTCTACATACCACTGCATGGTGAAACATCCGGAGGATGACAGTCCTTCTTCAAGGAGACTTTGGATGTGAGAGTAATTAGGTGGAACATACAAGTTTGAGAGAAAGCACTCAACGACTCTGTGTCTTCCACTGCTGAGAAAGGCTGGTCAACTTGTTTGATGAATTCAGTTATTTTTTTGGGTTATTAGCTTAGCCTTCTGTCACGCACATAGGCGCAAGTGTTAGCCACATGGCTACGTTAGCTGCCCTTTGCAGGATGATCACACCGTGAGCCTCAAACTCACCATACTCAATCAATTGTTTGTTCTTCAAATGCTATATTAAAGTTTTTTTACCTGCTAACCTTGCAAGATAGTTTCCATGGCATGTGTTGGCAATTAAGTTCCAGACATGATTGTTGTTTTGTTGGTGGGGAGAGTGGGAGGATAAGGTCAAAGACATTACATAGGTCAAGATACTAGACTGCATGAAAGTTGATCAACTTTCGTTGAAGGCCAACAATCATCCAACGTTGAAAGGCATTTATCGGCCGATTTATTGCCGATCCTGTGATTTTCCACAGAAATTATCCAATAGTGATTGGTGGCCGATCAATTGAAATACCCCTAATTATTGGCAGATCTAAACAGGGGGAAAATGATCTTGAATATTTCCTGATAAAAAGTATGTCATGTATTAGTAACAAAATTATACCACATAATTTGATAGAAATGAAAATGATCACCATATAGAGGGGGGGAAATCAAAGACACCCCAAAAATGAAAGTGAAAAAGTGATGCACCAAACTGGTCTATTTTGCCAAAATGTCATTGTAGCAACTCAAAATGATTCTCAGTAGTTTGTGTGGCCCACATGTGCTTGTACGCATGCCTGACAACATCGGGGAATGCTTCTAATGAGACAACGAATGGTGACCTGGGGGAATCTCCTGCCAGATCTGGACCAGGACATCACTGAGCTCCTGGACAGTCTGAGGAGCAACCTGCCAGCGCCAATGGACCTAAACATAATGTCCCAGAGGTGTTCTATTGGGTTTAGGTCACGTGAACGTGGGGGCCAGTCAATGGTATCAATTCCTTCATCCTCCATGAACTGCATACTCTAGCCACAAGAGGTCGGGCATTGTCGTGGACCAGGAGGAATCCAAGTCCGACTGCACTAGCGTGGGTTCTGACAATGGGTCCGAGGATTTGATCCCAATACCTAATAGCAGTCAGGGTGACATTATCAAACCTGTAGAGATCTGTGCGTTCTTCCAGGGATATCCCTCCCCCGACCATTACTGACCGACCACCAAACTGGTCATGCTGAAGGATGTTGTAGGCAGCCTAACGTTCTCAACAATATCTCCAGACCCTTTCACGTCTGTCGCATGTGCTCAGGTTGAACTTGCTCTCATCGGTGAAGAGCACAGGGCGCCAGTGGCGTAGTTGCCAATTCTGGTGTTCTATGGCAAATTCCAATCGAGCTCTACGGTGCTGGGCAGTGAGCAGCGGGCCAACTACAGGACGTCGGGCCCTCAGGCCACCCTCATGTAGCCTGTTTCTGATTGTTTGGTCAGAAAAATTCACACCAGTGGCCTGCTGGAGGTCATTTTGTAGGGCTCTGGCAGTGCTCATCCTGTTCCTCCTTTCACAAACAAGCAGATACTGATCCTGCTGAGGGTTTATGGACCTCCTACGGCCCAGCCATAACTACCTGTCTCCTGGAATCTCCTCCATGCTCTTGAGACTGTGCTGGGAGACATAGCAAACCTTCTTGCAACGGTACGTATTGATGTGACATTCTGAAGGAGTTTGACTACTTGTGCAACCTCTATAGCGTCCAGGTACCGCACCATGCTATCAACAGAGATGTTGATCCAAGCCAAATGAAAAACTACAGCTGTAGAAAGTCAGTCAGTAAAAAATCAGCCAAAAGAGATGAGGAGTCAGTGGCCTCAATCTGGAAAACCATTCAGGTTTTGTGGTCGGTCTCCTTGTTGCCCTTCTGATGCACCTTTTGTTGATTTCATTAACAACAAAGCCACTGATTAACAACCCCCTCGGCTACTTAACTGACACATCAATATCCCACAAGTTTGACTGATAGGTTACTCTATTCTGATTTAAAAAGTGTCCCATATATATATATATATATATATATATGTATGTATATATATATATATATATATATAT
>QODF01000168.1:3377128-3404692 GCA_024372805.1 Oostethus manadensis
TATATATATATATATATATATATATATGTATGTATGTATGTATATATATATATATATATATATATATGTATGTATGTATATACATATATATATATGTGGTTTTAGAAATGTGAAAGATTTGAAATAAACAAGTTGCATGATGTACTATATATTCCATATCACACAATGAGAAGACAACTTATAGTTCAAAAACATAGCCAGAGGAGACAGGACCTCAAAACCTGCGTTGCATTACTCAGTGTTTAATGTTAATGAGGGCAAACAAGTGTTAAATACAGTGAAGTGTGGATATAAGAGGGGATTTACCTCTAAGACAGTAGGTCCTGGCATGACAATAAAGTCTGTTTTTGACACTTACAACGAGTGGAGAAATGTGGAGAGATTCTCCAGTGAAATAAATCAGTGGAAACAAGCAGAGTATGTATGCATATTAGATCATTTTTGTCCCGGTTAGGCAATGAAATTGATTAAACAGATTCCTTTTAATTAATGTAAGTTTGAATACATTAAGAACATATTAAATGTTGCTATAGTATCAAGGGATCTAAGGGGGTAACATCTTTTGTGTCAAGATTTTCTTAATCATAACATTTCAACTCCCTTGATATGGAGTAAAAATAAACACATTTGAGAACGCCAAAGAGAGGCAAATCCAGTTGTTTATATGAACAGAGGGTAACAATTTAGATTTTTGAAACGAAGATCTTGGCAATTCTATAGTTTGTTGCTGCATTCCGAGTGTGGAATTATAGTCAACTTGCCAATTGTAAGAATGTTGTTTTATAAGTCAAATAAGATGTGAAAATCATGGGCAAGAGGGATGATGATGCCATCCCAACAGTTGTTAAACACTTGTTTTTAACTGATGGTGTTCCAGATGAAGCGTCCTCTTGTGAGATGAGCTGCTGTTTTGTTTGTGAAGCCTGCCACTTTCACGGCTAAGTCCAGGAAGCAAACAAAAGCGGATGCAGGACAAATTGATCAATGATCTCTCAAGGTTCATCAAGAGGGCACACAGGGGTTTACCAAGGGTGGCTTATCCACCAAAGGAACAAAAACCTCCATTACCTATCCCTGCCCGGACCACTGATGAGACACTAAATTAGGGTCAATGCAACCACCAACTAAAGATTGATCATCACAACATCAAAGTCCTTCATGGAAATCCAGACATCTGGGGTATTGATACAAGCCCATCCCCAAGGAGAGGTGCTGGTTAAAAACCGATATTCCTCCTTAGGGTTGGGCTACTCTGACCCACCCTCAACAAAGAGTCATGAAAAGTAACTCCAAGTGGAGGGGTTGAAAAGTTGACACACCATCCTCTGCAGACCAGCCAGGTGGGCCTCTTATGCAACTAGCTGAGGTTCAAAATGGGTGAATTGTCCCAAAGTTACATTGAAGGGCTTTTACTTCAGGAAATCAATCAAAGGAGCCCGAAAGTTGCTTTATTGTTTCCAACCAAGTGTGGTCAATGGAAATATGATAAACAAATACAAACACACAGGGTAAGTCCCATTTGCCAAAAGAACCACAGTCTACATCCNCCCCGTCCCCAAAGTCCTGTCACCCTGGGTATTTTAGTTCCACTGCAGCATCCGGTTGTGCGGCGGTCTCGGTTTCACCTCCTACTTCCTTATTTTGGGCTTGACGTATTTCCGTCCCTGATTTAGAATCAACTCTTTCCACTCTGGGTTGTCATATCAGAAGCCCTTTCTTTTTTGTTGACAGTGTTCGGAAACTAATAAGAAGTCCCCAGCGAGGTCAAAATCTATCTCCAGAATCTTGCAGTGACATGTGACAGAGATGCAGTAGCGAGCGGAAACACAAAGAGGAAACCTCTTTCTAGTTAAAGATAATGACGAAAGGATCCGACATGCTGTGAACTTTGAAGAAATCATGCAACTGCAATTCCGAACGACGATTGCATATCACCATCCAGGCCTTGGGAAATCTTCAGTCTTTGTAGTGTTGTGTGAGAAACTGCACCCCAGCCAAAGGTGCTTCCAAATCAAACCTTTGGATGAAGTCTGGCAGATCACATTTTCCTGAAACAAAGAAGTATTCATACTGTATATCCAGGGTTTTAACTTGAAGTTTATAAGACAATAGGCTACACTGCATACATTCAGTACAATGGTTACTTCTTATGACCGCTCAATCTTAGGCAGCTGAGGCCTAAGTGAGCTGTGAGTCACCGAAAACTGCACCACTGAAAATAAAACATGTTGCTGTAATGATGGAGGTGGGAACGCAAGGACGCATTGGCAAAATGATATGATTCAGTCGCCTGCCTGGACTGTTTTTTTTTTCGTTCTCCTTTTAAACAAACACCAGACGGCCATCCGGCTGGGATGACAAGATCACGGCTTTAAGATATGGACAACCTAAATTACCAGCAGCTTCCTTTTTCCTTAACTGAAAAAAACCACAATGGCAGCTAACTCTCCATGTACATACAACATATAAGAGAAGACAAAATTCCTATTTGAATGCATCTTCATATGTTTCGCTGTACTTAAGACAAAGTCCTTCACCCTCCAGGAAATCGTTGACATTCCGCTAGTTTTATTTGGAATAAATAAAAAAACAGCTGTACGGCATTGGAAAAGAATAGTCTAACATGTATCCAACTTTTGAAGTACTCCAAATCTGTCCAGAGAATATCCTCACAAGTCTGACTTGGATACAAATGTTTAACAGGCATTCCCTGAAACTGTTTTCACCATCAAGGAGACACGCTCCACATCCGTCTGCATTGCAAGGACATCTGGGGAAGACTCGAACTCAACTATTCCTTTCTCATGGTTATGATTTTAAGTGTAGGCATTATTGTCCATGAAGACTGTTGTCATCAGTTGTATTCTGTCTATTCCAAGAAAAAACATAAGATCGGCAAAGGCCGATAAATATCTTTCAACGCCAATCAGCGGTGGCTAACACAATTGCAGTACACAGCGATCATTTTGTACAGTGTGACGTTTTGACCTATTCCATCTTTTTTCAGTGTCGTTCTTCCACTTTCCCCCCACAAAACGATAAAAAACATGTCTGCTGTGTGGAACTTTACTGCCAGCACATGCCACGTGGTCAGTATGCCAATGTTTGTCAGCATTTTGCCAATATAATGTTGACAGAAACATTTATTAGACACCACAACTTTCTACAGCCCCGTGGTGTATTAAATGTAGTGTGATGACAATTTACAAAAAGAAGCAACTGATAATAACTGCTTACATAAATCAATACCTTGTCATTCCAGACTGGAAAAATGTCCAAACAAATTAAAAACAGCTAAAATGTTTTTGTTTAGTTACCAGTTTTCTTATTACCACAAGTTTCCAGAATCATTGAAAAGCTATTCAACAACAAGTTGGAAAAATTTATTAGTAAGAATTAATTACTCATAGACAGCCAATAAGGATACAGAAGTAAAAAATCTATTTATTTTTTGTAATTTTTTAAATTTCTATGGCACTGATCGATTACTGAGTGCACAGCTGCGGTATTTATGGATTTGAACAAAGGGTTAATTTTTACTGGTTAAAAGCTACCTAGCACAAAGTAAGCCATATGTGAAGCATCTGCAAGTTTAAATATATCGTGCGGCGTACCCCAGGGGTCAATACTGGGAACCAAACTGTTCATCTTATATGTAAACAACATCTGTAAGGTCACAAAAGACCTGAATCTTTTATTATTTCCAGACAATACTATTGCCCTTTGTTCTGGAGAAAGTACACAAGAGCTAATAAAGTCACAAAGGAAATGACTTAACTAAAAAGCTAGTTTGAGGTGATAAAAGATGAAAATATGAGCTGGAAGTCTCACTAAAAATACAAAGTGGCGAGAAATACTTAAATACTGAATAAAGCAAAATACATCCATATTCTCTATTTCTCTCTAACTTATCGTGTGGAGTTATGCGGACATAACTATAAAAGTACACTTCACTCGCTAAATGTACTGCAAAAAGATCAGTTAGGATAATCTATTATTCCGCCTACAGGGAACACACAAACCCTTTATTTCCAAAATCACAATTATTAAAATTTGCATGATGATCTAGTTCATTTTCAAATGGCTAAAATTACGCATAAAGCAAACAATAAACCAGCTACCCAAAAATGTCGTACAATTCTCCTCAACAAGAGAGGAGAAATAACTAAACAAAAAAATTAACATTTACATGCAAGAACGATACAAAAAACCGGTAGCATTTCAGTATGTGGATTCAAATTATGGATTGAGTAAGGAACACAAACAATCCACTAAAATGAGCAATTTCAAGAAACAGTACAAGCAGTTGATGTTTACAAAGTACATGGAAGAACAATCCTGAACTACTCTGTGCATTCAATGCTATGTCTTATTGACTCCTACACTTTACACACACCTTTACATTTATTATTGTGAATGCAATGAGAGAATCTGAAAGTTATGAATTCCTGTGTCCATGCCACTGTTTAAGGACAGTAATGCTCCCCTTTGGAGTGTGCCATTGTTGATATCAAGTCCTTTTAAACAACAAACAAGTTTAGACTGAATGAGATAGACTGGAGTACGACTCCACTGACCATAAGGATGTAGTTCATAAGTCATGTGTCAGATTTGATCTATAAACAACTTTACTTTCTCTCTTGGTAGAGGGGGAGGAAGGAGGGAGATAGTGGGGAAGAGAGAAAGAGAGCAAGCGAGAGAGCCCGGGTGACAGGAAAAGATGTCACAGTGAAGATCATCTCACCGTAGAATGACATCAAACAGCGAGTAAAAATGTGCTGCAGCTTTATACGTTATAATCCTGTCTAAGGCTTTGCAATCATTGGACGCCATCCAAACTCCCAGTATATCTTGTGGTATCACACTGGCTGGTACCCTGGAAATGCTTCGACTTACAAGTGACCTTAAAATAGGCATGGTGTGTGTTTGTAGTACACGGACATGTGTCCGCCTTTCCCATGCCCGCTCATGGAAAGGACAGATAGCGTGTAGGACCAGAGGGCGATGTTAACATCTTCCTGCCTTTTTTGTGTCTATCCTTCTCTTGTCTGAGTGATTAACGTGGGTGGCGTCCCTATTTAACATCACATTATAGGCCCTAAATACGCAAAACCTGTGAAAGAGAGGTAACAACATTGGGTAAAATCAAATACAAAAAAACTTTATAAAGTCAGCCCTCGCTACATCACAGTTTGAATTTTCCGGCTTCACTCTTTCATGATTTTTCAAACACATATTATTAAATAATGCTGTTTTGTGGTTGAATAGTTTATTATATGATAAAAATTATGCATATTTAAGAAAATTAAAAAACACATTTTCTGCCTACATCTACATGGATCGGATAGCATTTTCAGGCATAAAAATGGCCAAATGAATTAAAATACAAATATAAGCCATTAAAACTATTCAATTGTGAATGTAATATTATACATTAGTCACTAGGTCTCAGTAATTGTTCGGTGAGATAAGCACCTGACTTGATCGCCAGAACAACAGGCTTTTATTGTAAGTTCAAATTATCTCACAACAGGAAGAATAACAATGATCTAATAATAACAACAGTGATAATCATAAGATTAACAGCTGAGTTGTGGCAGAAACCCACAACTCAACTCTGAAACCCCATTGTCACTTCCTGTCTGCTACCCCCCCGGTTAGAGAAAAATGATGTCTTAAATTACTTATTTTCTCTTATAATATATGCAGTGGAATCTTGTTTAGCAACATTAATTTGTTCCAGAAGGTTTGGCTAGAACTGAAATGAATGCTAACTGAATCGTTTTTTCTCACAAAAAATAATGGAAATCCAATTAATCTGTTCCAGAAAGCCAAAAATGTTAACACTAAAACACATTTTCATAGTTTTACAATTTATCATTTACAATTCCAAATTTATATGAATACATATGAAGGAACATATAGGGTTACTTTTACCTTCATTGAAGAGGTGATTCTTAATGTTCCAAAGACACACCTGAATAATTGCAAATGGGGCCAAATAATTAAACTGAATTTAATTCAAGAAACAACTTATGGCAGAACAAGAAAATGGTGTCCATGATGTGACTCACTGCCACGTCATATATGAGGATGATGTCTTCAATTAATGTAAAAGTAACTTTAAATGTTAATTTATCCCTTTCCTTTGCCATTTATATGCATTTAGAATTATTTTATGCAATTTTGGCATACACTGTGGACAAACCCGCTAACCGGGGGAGACGCTATGCAAGCTTCAACTGTAATACTATATAAAACTCGAGAGCAGTGGATCAC
Organism: Oostethus manadensis; assembly: GCA_024372805.1. Taxonomy (NCBI): domain Eukaryota; kingdom Metazoa; phylum Chordata; class Actinopteri; order Syngnathiformes; family Syngnathidae; genus Oostethus; species Oostethus manadensis. Next base: position 3,383,408 of record QODF01000168.1, read on the forward strand.
AACGTAGAGCAGGTTGTCCAGAAAGAGGAAGGTTGGCCGTTTGATCCTCGCTCTCTCCACCAGAATAAATGCTTAGTGGTGGTCGGAGAGGGTGTAACCATGATTTGGCAGACATATTTCTGTCAGACTACCCCAGGGTAGCCGTGGACACAGATGTACTTTACCGCCACCAGTGCGTGACTGATTAGTGAATGAATAACAGGTTCACCTCATTGTGAAATGCTTTGGGTGCCATAAAAAGTGCTATAAAAATCGAAGAATCCATTGCCGTTATATAAAATGGAATTACAGTACATTGTGTAGTACGAATGTGCTTATATATGTGTTATTTCATGTACATAGATAACAATAATAATAATGGTAAACATATTTAAAACATAGTCAACAGGATTTCTAAGCCATAACAACAAAAATATTCAATTTAAATTGTGATATAAATTGGGTTAATTAACAGTGATGAACAAGGGATTCATGTATTTTGGTATTTTGGCTGCGTTATTGAAGTGAATAATACCATGATGCCATACAGTTCTACAACACTGCAAACTACAACCACAGTGATACAGTGGAACCCCGGGATACAAAATTAATTTGTTCCAAAAAAGATTTTTGTAAGCCGAATTTGTTTGTAACCCGTACATCATTTAACATGAAAATTGGCTAATTCATCCACTGACCCGGAAAACCCCTCATACAATGGAAAAAACACTGTTCTGCATATTTAAAACTGTATAAATAACGAGTATTGTAATACAAATGTAAAGTAATAATGAAACCTGAAATAGAATGTATATTGAGTTAAAATTCGAAAAGTTTCTTACGTTTAATACGCAGCAAAGTGCAGTACAGTACAGCAAGTAAACCGGCAGCGATAAACCATTCAGAAAACATTACGTCATACGTACAGTACGTACACTTACCTCCACCGTGCCTCCAGTAGGTATCCTACCAGTATGCTGTAGAACAACATTTTGCAGAGCGCCGGGAGAGTTACGCCACCATACGCGAATGGATTGCGGATGCCTGGGGTAAGGTATCTGCTTTAACTCTTGTCCGAGCTTTCACGAAAGCCGGCATCATTGCTGAACAGCCGACCGACAACGAGACTGGCGACCGACAAGGATGACAGGGAACCTGGCATGTTTGACGGCAAAATTGCCCAGCTGTTCAAGTCAGACGCAGAAGATGGATTTGTGGGAGAAGAGTGATTAAAAAATACAGTGAGTGTAATGTTAAATAGTAGAATAAAGTTCAACTAAACTCACTCTTTTGCTTCCGTTGCCATTTTGTAGACCGTGTGTTTTAGCATGCGCCTTAAAATGTGGTAAATTATGAAAATTCCGAAAAAAACAAGTTTTGGCAAGATCGACAAACTTTCGTAAAGCGAATTAATTTTTGTAAGCCGAAGCAAAAAAAATCTGAAAGTTATTTTTGTATCCGGGATTTTTTGTATTCCGGGCCATTCGTATCCCGGGGTTCCACTGTATAGTCAATCCAAACTGAGCATTACTGGAGAAAGATGGCTATGCCCAGCGAGAACAGTGTGTTTTAGCAGACAGTAGCCTGTTTTGTTTCTACAATAATCATTGCTATGTCCAAGTAGACCTTACCATAAAATCTTTATCCTTAATGATGGTTGCGACAATCCAAAGTTGAATGTCATGTTTAGTAAAACTAGTAAAAAGTAAAACTTCTGCTGTGTATAATCTGAGGTTGCATGCATGACACAAAATGAAAATCACATGGGACACGCATGCAGAGAGAGAGGAATGTCAGAGTCACGCGTCACCTGTCTAACTGTAATAAAAGGGAAGCACATGGGGTTTAAAGTAACATGTTTTTGACCCCCTCCGTGAATCACCACCTTATCGTGGTGGAGGGGTTTGAGTGCCCGAGTGATACTAGGAGCTATGTTGTCAGGGGCTTTATGCCCCTCGTAGGGTCTCCCAAGGCAAACAGGTTCTAGGTGACGGGCCGGACTAAGAGTAATTCAGAAGACCCAAATGAAGAAAAACAAGAGGAGTGACCGCACCTCGCCCGGACGTGGGATATTGGGGCCTCACCCTGGAGCCAGGCCTAGGGGAGGGGCTCGCAGGCGAGCGCCTGGTGGCCAGGCCTTCACCCGTGGGGCCTGGCCGGGCCTAGCCCGAAGAAGCCACACGGGAACTCCCCCCCGCATATCCACCACCTGCAGGGGCAAGCATAAGGGTCCGGTGAATTGTGATTTGGGCAGTGGTCGAGGGCGGGTATCGGGCGACCTGGTCTTCGGCGGCCAGATCTTCGGCGGCCAGATCTGGTTCTTGGGACATGGAATGTCACTTCTCTGGTGAGGAAGGAGCCCGAGCTTGTGGAAGAGACGGAGACATTCTGACTAGATATAGTCGGACTCACCTCAACCCACAGTTTGGGCTCTGGAACCAAATTCCTTGAGAGGTGCTGGACAATGTTCTTCTCTGGAGTTGCTGCAGGGGAGAGGCGGCGAGCTGGTGTGGGCTTATAATAGCCCCTCGGCTTGGTGCCTCTGTGCTGGAGTCATCCCCAGTGAACGAGAGGGTTATTTCCCTACGCCTTCGGGGTGTTCACACTGTTTACAGTGCGGACGGGGGCTTGCTGACCTCAACTGTGGATATAGTTGGTCGGTGGAAGGAATACTTTGAGGCCCTTCTCAATCCCACTGACATACCTTCCGTGGAGGAAGCAGGGTCTGAGGATACGTACGTGGACAGTTTCATCACCGTGGCTGAAGTAATTGGGGTAGTTAAATCACTCCTCAGTGGCAAGGCTCCGGGGGTAGACAAGTTCCGCCCGGAATTCCTCAAGGCTCTGGATGTTGGGGGACTGTGTTGGTTGACACGCCTCTACAACATTGCATGGAAGTCAGGAACAGTACCTCTGGACTGGCAGACCGGGGTGGTGGTCCCCATTTTAAAAAAGTGTGACCGGAGGGTGTGTTCCACTTATTGGGGGATGACACTCCTCAGCCTCCCTGGGAAAGTCTACTCCAGGGTGCTGGATAGAAGGGCACGACCGTTAGTCGAACCTCGGTTACAGGAGCTGAAATGTGGTTTTCTTCCCGATCGCAGAACACTGGACCAGCTCTACACCCTTGCAAGGGTACTGGGGGGTATGTGGTAGTTTGCCCAACCGGTCTACATGTGCTTTGTAGACTTGGAAAAGGCATTCAACTGTGTCCCTCGTGGTGTCCTGTGGGGGGTGCTCCGGGAGTACGGGATTGGTGGCCCGCTACTACGTGCTATTCGGTCCTTGTACAATCGAAGCAGGAGCCTGGTTTGCATTGCCAGCAGTAAGTCAAGCTTGTTTCCGGTGAACGTTGGCCTCCGCCATGGCTGCCCTTTGTCACAGATTCTGTTCATAATCTTCATGGACAGAATTTCTAGGCGCAGTCAAGGTGTTGAGGGAGTCCAGCTTGGCGACCTTAGGATCTCGTCTCTGCTATTTGCAGACGATGTGGTCCTTATGGCCTCATCAGGCTGTGACCTTCAGCGTTTACTGGAGCGGTTTGCAGCTGAGTGTGAAGCTTCTGGGATGAGACTCAGCACCTCCAAATCCGAGGCCATGGTTCTCAGTCGGAAACGGGTGGACTGTACCCTCCGGGTTGGGAGTGAGGTCTTGCCTCAGGTGGAGGAGTTCAAGTATCTCGGGTTCTTGTTCACGAGTGAGGGAAGGTTGGAGCGTGAGATCGACAGACGGATCGGTGCAGCGTCTGCAGTAATGCGGTCGCTGTACCGGACCGTCGTGGTGAAGAGAGAGCTGAGCCGGAAGGCAAAGCTCTCTGTTTACCGATCGATCTACGTTCCCACCCTCACCTATGGTCATGAGTTATGGGTCATGACCGAAAGAACGAGGTCGCGGATACAAGCGGCGGAAATGAGTTTCCTCTGTAGGGTGGCTGGACTCCCCCTAAGAGATAGGGTGAGGAGCTCGGCCATCCGGGAGGAGCTCAGAGTAGAGCCGCTGCTCCTTCACATCGAGAGGAGCCAGATGAGGTGGCTCGGGCATCTAATCCGGATGCCTCCCGGGCGCCTCCCTGGTGAGGTGTTTCGGACATGCCCAGTCGGGAGAAGGCCCCGGGGAAGACCAAGGACATGCTGGAGAGACTATGTCTCACAGCTGGCCTGGGAACGCCTTGGTGTCCTCTCGAAGGAGCTGGAAGAGATCGCCAGGGACCGGGAAGTCTGGAAGTCTGGACTTCCCTACGGAAACTGCTGCCTCCCGGACCCGGATAAGCGGAGGAAAATGGAATGGAATGTTTTGACATCTTTTCGAGACACAATTTATAAAAGAATGGATTAATTTGCTGAAGTGGCATGGACGTATTTTAAATTCACCTATTTAAGTAGTTATCTCGAAGGAATCGGGCAAACGTTGCAGCATTAGTCATTTCAGGCGAAATGGTATGTACCATGTTACACATTTGCCAAAAAATTTAATTTCCAGACTATAGTGTGTATTGGTATACCGGTATATGTGTGTACCGGTACATTTACAATGACAATTTAAATTTTTTTACATACAGTATATAGGCCGCAGGTGTCCACATCGTAACATGCGGTAAATAGTACACACAGAAAAGTCATTCCTTGCCGTCTTTATTCTCCCATGAGGATTAAACCACGAAAATTGTCTTCTTAAGCCTCATAATTAAACAGCCTCATAATTCCTTTGGCACAAACTTTATCTCTCGCTCTCTATTTTTCGTTGTCGCTTTCTGTCAGTTTCGTCTCAAGGCAAATTAGCCTTTTAGCTTGAGCTGTCCTCGTCATCACTTGTTAGTGATAGTGGAATTTTTATGACAAATTATGAAGATAGACACACTACAATCCTTGCAATCTTACCAGCATTCGATGTTCGTTAGTTCCGATGAGGAGACAGAGGAGATTATTTTTTCGTCTGCTGCAAAAGCTGTAGTAATTCTGCCCTTCATCGTACTTAAATTTAGTCAGATCAAAACATGATGGCTGCATAAGACTTCAAAACAAGATATTAGCATCCACTTCACTTGTCTAATTCGCTTCCTTCTGAAGCTGCACTCGAAGAATCATGGGAACTGTAGTTATTTTATGCCGAAAATTACTGTGAGCCTTAGGGTTCAAAGTGTGAGAAAAAAGCAGAAGCTTACAGTATACATGGGAAATTCCAGTAGTTTCACAAATTATGTTTGCAACTAAACGGTTTAGCTAATTAAACTTGATTAATTGGAACACTGAATATTATACAGTGAAGCTGAGTGAAGTGAAGACACGTAAACAAACTTTTTACCTGACAGATAAGTATACAAAAAAAAGAAGCAGCCAAAAATTCAAAGTGTTTTAAGACAGTTGCCTCTTGGCTGCTGTAGAAGCCAAAAATGCTGGCTGCATGAGTGCTTTGCAGCTCTGATTAATGGTAGAGGCTGTGGGTGGGTGGTAGACATGGATCTGCCCATTACCACACTGCAACATTGCAAATGGCTTCAATTACTGTGGAGTGTGCTGAGCTGGCAGTGGGGGCTTGAGAAGGCAAGATGAGCAACACGGCGCAGCAGCTCTACTGTGATCCACTCATTCACGCTGTGTGATCATCAGGTTCATACTTTGTTACCAAGCACCAGTGGTGGAGGATTCATCAGCTTGACCATGTTATTCATTTTCAACCTTTGCTTTTTAATTTTGAGTCACTGAAGCTGATTTCTTTGGAGGTGCATGTGTGAACAGCACATAGATGCCCCTTCTCAATGCCTGGCATTGCATCCCTTTCCAAACTCAGTTGCACTGAAAGGTGGCACGACATACTGAGCGCTTGCCAAGAGGCTAACAAGTATCATGAGGGCCTGGATGCCCCAATGGTGCCCCCTACCCTGGCACAGGGGCAAACTCTAGTCAGGGACAGCCTTCCCAGGGATTCTCTACTGTATGATCCCTTTCTGGTGCCCACAGCCAACATCGCATCCCTCAACCCCCTCCTCAGTTCTTGTGCGACAAGCCAACTGTCTCCATCATGTCAATGACCCACATTCATAACTTCAAATGCAGGAGACACAGTAGACTCCAACCATTGTGCACGACAGGGCGGGACCCCTTTTATTACCAAGGAGATGGTCTGAGATGAAAAGAATAAAGGACAACAAATTTGCAATCAAATTGAGTCAATGACTGCGCTGCTGGAAGTGGAAAATGATCATTAGGAGTCTCCCACCCACGACTAAATGCTCTCTCATTGTAAATCACATCAATTAATGTCATGGCCTTGAAAAATGCTCTCTGTGTCACCGCATAAGGGAGGGAGGACAGATGCTAATAAGTGAACGTACTGTATAACACAGGAGGAGGTGGGGAGACATGGGATTCCCTCCTTCCCTTCCTCTTGTCTGTTTGTGTGTGTGTGTGTAGGAATAAAACACTGTCAAAGCCAAATGGATGCCAGTTGAATTACAGCAAGTAATTATAATACATTTTATTTATTATTAATATTTATACATTGTCATTTTTTGAACGATGTCATATATAATATAATGCATTTCTTATTATATGAAGTGGTTAGCATGTTGGCCACCCAGTCAGGAGATCTAGAAGACTTTGGGGTTCGAATCTCCGCTTGGCATCTCTGTATGGAGTGCGTGGGATTTTCTCCAAGTATTCCGGTTTCCTCCCACATTCCAAAAAAAAATGCACGTTAGGTTAATTGGCGACTCTAATTTGTCTATAGGTATGAATGTGATTGTGAATGGCTGTTTTAACCCCCTGCAAGTGACTGGCGACCAGTCCAGGGTGTACTTCGCCCTTCGCCCAAAGTTAGCTGGGATAAAATGGGAAAAAAATGAATGGATGGACGGCTGGATTATTATGTTACCCAGTGGTGGGCAGTGTATTTGGTACCTGGGCCTTCAGTGGGGACTTAATTGGCCAGAACGCCTAAATTTTATGTCCACTAGTAACATTGTGTAACTTGTGTAACGCCCAACCAAATGTAACAAGAGGAAATGGCACAGCTCTGTGAGGAAGGGTTCCGAAAACTTCAAACTGCGATACCAGTGGTTCTCTACTAGTTTGGCTGCGGGACTCACCATTCATTGACAAGCGACGACCTAAATTGTGGAATTTCTCAATATTTCAATATCTTTAATGAATGAATCACAATATTTATTTAAATTTCAAATGTAAAATGACTGTTTGCAATAGTCAGGAGGCTGCCTAGAGGGCACTATCTTTTGAGCCTGTTGCAAGCCATCTTCCTGCTCAGAGCATGTAACACATGCACAGGAGCCTATGCTGAGTACCGTCGGTGTCATTTTGAGACAGTTGCAAACAATTATTTAATAAAAAGTTATTAAAGTGCAGTGGTAGTGCAAAACCACACAAAACAAGTGCCAGCACAAAGCAAGTATCACATTTCAGCAACAATACGTTTTATCCACATATTCTAAAAGTATTTGAAAAAGTGTATGTAAATGTTTTCAGTACATGCTATAGCTGTTGGAGTTGAACCAGAGCATTTGCACGTACACCTGGATGAGGCGTGAAACAAAGGCACAGGGCACGCATCTTGTGGTGGCGCAGCAAAAAAGTGTGTTAAGAGACATAGACGCCGGAATGCACTGAAAACACCTCCATTGCGACCCATTAGTTGAGAATCATCGCTCCACACTACAACATTAATTGGAACAGTTCTGAATCAATATCGATCTAAAAACATAAGAAAACCTTTCAATAGAAAACATCTACTCACCCGAAATGTCAATTTCTCATCCTCAGTCAGCCATTGCGGGCATAACTGTTTTGCCCGGATCGATCAATCCGATGACGGAAAAAATGCTAACTTTATTGTAGGCCTTGCCCTGTGAGGCGAGTTTGATATCTGATTGGTTCTGCCTAATTTCTATTAGTGTTTAACATGGGCCAGCATTTCTGATTCTGAAGGCCCTGGGCAGATTAGATTGACATGACAACACAAAGAAGCTGGAATCTGATTGGACAAAAAAATATAACATTACAGGCACAAAAAGCCTTTCTGGCCTGACTTACCACTGATATCACTTATTTTTAGCATTTGAATATCTACTAAAATGTTACATTTATACATTCAATTTTTATCATATACAATATTATTCATTCATTCATTCATTCATTCATTTTCTATACCGCTTATCCTCATTAGGGTCACGGGGATGCTGGAGCCTATCCCAGCTGACTTTGGGCGAGAGGCGGGGTACACCCTGGCCTGGTCGCCAGTCAATCGCAGGGCACATATACAATATTAACAAATGTTAAATACAATATGCTAGCAACAACATGCCAAAACATGACAAGACTACCTCACTAGAAATGCATGACCACAATGTATCACACAGGGCATTCTCTGGTTGTTTATGTAGCAAAAAAGTTTGTCTAAATCTAATCTCAATAATCAGCTTTCAGTAATAAGTTCAAGTTTAAAAATGTTATTGGTCTTATGTAACAGAGCAAACCAAAAATGACAACCAGCTATGAATCCACTGCCTAAAGTGATATTCCGTACATGCTGTATGAAGGATGGGAAAAATAACCGTCATCAAGAAATGCAGAGACATAATTAGCTACAACGCGATGGCTCAATTTGAAAAACTGTGTCAGGGCTATAATTTGAGGTAGCATCACGGTGCATTGCTTTGAAATGTTTATGAATGTAACATTATACCCTCTTTCTTTATTGCATAGAAACCTGGCAGTAGTTTGTGTCAATTATTTATGATTGTTTTTTTCTTTTTATGCATGAGTGAATTTTCACATTTAATTTCTCGTTAATAGCAGGAAGAGTTTGCCAAGGAGAAAAAATAATACAAGTGGATTGACGTTAAGATGGGTGGGTCCAGTAGCTTCATAATGTGAGGAGAAGTGAGTGGAGCAGATGGCAGATGGGAGTATTTCCCTGTTTGCACAAAGAAGTAAAATATTCTGAAAAGCAGACTATTAATCATGCAAAGATTTGTCAATTTTAACCGCATTTGACATAAATATTACCTCAACAATGTGATATGAATCAGTTTCAAACTTCCAAGTCCACCACATCAAACAGAGCTGAGTCTAACCTAGTGCCTGGATTGATTACTGACGTAGGTGTCAGAACTCCAAAACAGCACAGAGTGGCAGCTGTGCTCATTCGTGACTCAGACCGCCCTCACTCGCACCTCAAATCATTGGTCGTAACCCCACTAGAACAGACAGGCAGACACGCCTCCTCTGAGATTGCGTGCATCCCAGCGCAGGTGCCCACCTTTCCGAGCGGGGGTTAGGGGCTGAAAAGTCAGAGAAACTAAAGAAAACTTTTTAGATTGAATAAGTTTGCTCACTTTGAGACAAATAACACTTTTAAAACACTTTTGTGATGATGAGAACTTAGAGTTCTTATTACTGTTCTGTGTCTATGTAATGTGACAGAGACAGAATGTAGCCCAGTTGGAACCTTTTAGTATACAAAAAAAGAAATTCTTACTTTTTACATAGCAAAACAATCTGTAGACAGAACATGAAAATTTGACTTGATGAAAAGCATCAAACAAACAAAATGGCGAGTCAAAATGTCTTCTTATATTAAAAATTATTATTATAAGAGGGCTGTATGCAAGTCTCTCCAAATCATTTGTTTTGGAAACCCAAAAAATATAAGAACATCATCGCTGGCTATCATATGTTACCAGGAGTGGGTTAAAAGAAGTTATTGTACACAAAATGTACATTTTTCACAATTATGACTTAAACTGTGTACAAATTGTGGTAGTTTTGTTTTGGTCTGAATAAAATAATTGTCATTCACAGCTGTTGGTATTGACGTACATGTGCACACAAAAGCAGTGCCAGAGAGGTGATGGTCTATTTCCCGTCATGTTTTGGTTATGATATATGATATGCATTCAACAATAGCTCTTTCCACACAGCTGTCATTAGCTGATAACAAACATAACTACTGCACGTGTGTATGTTACGTCACCGTACTCAAAGCAGGAACCGGAGGGATGAAATGCTAGCAGTATGTTTGAACGGCACAGAAAACAGTGGCACATAAAGATGGCCAGTACAATATCTCAAAGCACAAAGGCAACATAAAAAAAATAAATAATGTGTAAGTGTTGTAATGGTATGGTTTGCTGGGTTTTCATTTTTTGCTGATTCAACTACAAACTGTTGGCAGCGGTGCTGATAAGCTCTGGTGTGATAGATGAGGCTGCAGAGGTCAGCGTAACGACCTCAGGGGTGCCGGCGAGTGGAGTCATTACCTCATGCCACTGTCTCCCGTTGGGTGAGTGACACCAGTGTGTTGGCGGGCTGCTCAAACAACATAAACTGGTAACGGTGGAAACCAGACGCCCGTGGTAGAGTTGGTGGATTATAGTCTGTGTGTTGGAAACAAAAGACTTGGACGAAAGGCTGATGAATGCAGCAGTCTCCATCACGCACGTGATGAATGTGATTATGGCAATGATGCAAGTAAGAGTTAAAATTGCGTAATTGTCATTGCACACACTTTGTCACTGCAAATAGTGAGCATAGAAAAAAAATATGTAAAAATGAGGTATAATTAGACGACAATAGATTGAATGGCAAATGAAAAGATCCCCATTCCATATGGGAATTGACCCTGGAGAGAGGACACTGGTAGAGGAAGGCTCCAAACAAATTCCAAATAACAGTGTATCATTTTCTTATCGTTGTATATAGTAAATACACTTTCGTAATGCTATGCAGTTGGGGTTTCACAGCAGCTACACACAAGATTTAAAATTAAATGGTGCTGGTTAATTTATTTGGAACATGCTGTGGGGATAAAAATAGAATAAGATTTCAAATAATATAAATATGGTGAAAGTATGCCCTGCGATTGGCTGGCGACCAGTCCGGGGTGTACTATCGCCCAAAGCCAGCTGGGATAGGCTCCAGCATAACCGCGACCCTAATAAGGATAAGCGGTATGGAAAATGAATGAATGGTGAAAGTACAGTAATTATATTAATATGCACAGGTTGCATATACCAAATGTGTAATGGGCGTCGCGTGTTAGAAGGTGGTTTACCTCAAACATACAAGAGTGTTACAAAAATGTATAGTTAATGTCATAATGGATAATCAACATTATTCTTATCATTATGGGTTATTATATTTATTAAAACAAAAATGAACATAGCAGTGATAGTTGTTCCTTGTAATTGCCCCTTCTTCAGAGAACCTCCCCGTTGAGTGAAGCACATTTGTTAGGGAGAATATTACGACAATTATTGATGTGCATATAAGTCTGAAAAATCAGCAATTAGCAGATTCATTTTTACTGCACGATGACTCTCTCATAAGGGGAGATACACAATCACTGACAGGATGACAATAACAAAACAGAAGGACAACAGCTTCAGATGTCCATGCTGTTTCAATTAACACCTGCATATGCTAAATATAGATACTTAAAGCAATAGAAGCTCTAATCAGACGTCATGTCACTCAGCGTGTGCAGCAAAATCATCCTTCATTTGCCAGGTTCAAATCCCCTCATCCTGGTGCAGGCGAGCACAGACGCTACGCCATGCAAATTGCTCACAGGAATGTTTGTTTAATAGACTTGGCTGCTCGCTACAAGACGCTCGCATCTTTGAGTGGGAGGAAAAGGGCTAAATATGTTTGTCTGTGAAATGGCCCGAAAAGCACTTCAAGTAAACATGGAAGTCCCCGTCAGCAGCATCAAATATCTCTTTTCAGCACCTGCTCCCGTCCCCTGTTTCTGCACGCGCAGGCTCCCCCTGCAGGGAGACAGAGGTACTGTGCTACAAGACAAGCGCGAGGACCCAAAAGGGCGCACAGGAGAGCAAAGAGCGTTCCTGTGCTGTACGTGGTAAAATAGGAGGAAATAAAACACATTGATTATCTTAAGACATGGCAACAAAAACAGACAAATCCTAAGGACATTTTGCATGCAAAAAGTGAGGTCTTATAAACAAAAAACACCCACAGGCAACCAGCTTGGCTTGCCACTAGGCTTGTATTGCGTAACTCTTTGAGTATAAGGTATAGCACTAAGGTGATTACGTTTTTTTAAATAATAATTCTCTTTCACACTTTCCCTGTAAAAGAATTTGGCTTATTTTGGTGAAATATTACAGCTGTTTGTGAGGTTCAGTGGTAAATATTAGAGGGCATAGCCCCATTGTTTACATGCTACTACAACTGCCGGTGCATTACAGAAGAGTAGTTTCAGCAAGAGAGAATTTTCATCCACTGATCAGCGAGAACAAAAAGCTTTATTTAGAAATAGCGAGAGTCCTGAGGCCTGCAGGATGCAAGCCTATTGCCATAGCAACAGGTAGTCAACATTTGCGTGTGCAGCCTCTCTTGTATCGTAATGCTCTGTTATGCCACATCGTGCCCTGATTATTCTAATTTGAAACATGGTCAAACAACATAAATGCCATTTTATGTTAAACTAGTATTTGACATTTAAAGTGTTAAAATAAATGTGTGGTTAATGATGTCCTGGACAGTCGTGACAGTTGCGAGGTCACTCATGCTCACAGGGGACTGATATGTTGGTCACAGTAATCTACAGAACTTTCTCACATGGTGGGTGGCCCACCTTAGGGAGCTGTGTGTGGGGGTGGGATGCCGAGCATAACACAAGTTCTGACTGCTCACTGATTGAAAGCTTCTTCCAGAGTTTGTTGTCTTTTATAGGATAAAAAGATTCCAGCTTGTAATATGGTTAGTCCTTTTATCATGTTATGTATTTAAGAAAAAGCAGTATTCATTCATCCATTTTCTCTGGGACTTATCCTGTTCAGGGTCAGTGGTGAGCAGGTCATAGGTCAATACTGTATTTCCTCATTTAGCCAATTGTGTTTATTTACTCAACTGCAGAGAGCCCCTTTGCAGCCACGAGGACCACCTGTACATGTATTATTATTGTATTACATTATTATATTGTATTATTATTATTGTAATTAATATTGTATTATTAAAATATTCTCTAACTATGAATATATATGATTTATAAATAAAAAAATCCTACTTTGCTAAAATTCATTTATGTTGGTCAGGTCTGGAACCAATTAATGGCAATAAATGTGCTTCATATCCAACCAGCTGCGCTGCGCCAGCTACGGTGTATTCTTTTTTTTACTGAAGGGAAGAAAAGGAGTCTACTTGAGGTAAGGCTCTTATAGGGTTTATTCAAGATGCCATGATTGTGGCACGGCAGCCATCGGAGGAAGCCACTATCTGAGGAAATACAATAGCTAAAGAGAATTCTATATGCTTTGTTAATACACTATATTGGGAAAAAACGACTTAATATGTAACTTTTTAAATGTAACATTCCTCTACAATGATAGAAACAAAATAATCAATGAACTGCGATTGGCTAGCAACCAGTCAAGGGTGTACCCCACCCCTCGCCCGAAGTCAGCTGGGTAGGCTTCAGCATACCCCTGTGACACTAGTGAGGATTAGCGGCATAGAAAATGGATGATAGATGAGTAAGCAATTAAGTAGTTTGTGTAAAATACTGCAACATAACCACAAACACAACCATAAACAAGGAGGTAGAATGGGAAACATCCCCAATATGATTTATGGGCTCAGGAAAGCATACATGAATTGGTTTAAAAATAAAGAAAAATGTGACAATGCCTTGCATTCTGTCTTTAGGGAATACTTAAGTTAGAGCGTGTAGGCGGTAGAAAATGACAATATGAAATAGAACCATTAAAATGACTGGAAGCATATTAAAACTGCATTATGCATTTTTTGCATACAGTGGTAAAGATTCGTACCAACAACGCGGTGTATTCGCAGGCACTCACCTTGCTAAATGCTGCAATACCAATGACCTAAAAGTACTATTCCTGGCATTCTTTAAAAAAGTTGTTTTTGTAAAATGTCCCATTTTGCCTTTCATTACAGTGCTTATTCAGGAAATACGTTTTATTGATACGTCTTTGGGACTCAACAGTTGAAAGCAATCTGGTAAAACATTTCAAATGTCTATTAATACTATAAATGTGCTGAAAACTCTCTCTGGACCTTAGAGGGTCAGATGAGCAATGTTTTGACTCATGTGTCGACTGTGGATTCCCTCACGTTCGCAATTCATCATTCACGGCCTGGCAAATTTGCGGGTTTTTGGTAAAACCCTTTTTTTTTCCCTCTGAACATAGGCCGTTTTTGTTTTTTAATAGAAAACACATCTCACACACCTTTAGTAAACCGTAATTTATAAATATGTGATAATTCGTGTAAAATATACAACATACGTGTACTATTGTTAAAAAAAACATGTTTTTACGTGTTTATGGTTTCATGCTTAACTGATGTTTTTTCATCAATCATTGATATTTGACACTTTCTTCAGTGGTCTTTGACTACACCATAGTTGCTGAGATGCAAACGTGATACTTATGTATAACTTGTATATAACTTGTATGTACAACCGTGACTCCGATTCTAGCTCTTCATCCTTAATCGTTCATGAGTGGTGGGTATCTATACACTGAGTTGAATCTAATCTAATATTTACAGCAATCACTCTTTTTGTAAATGTTGATCTGAAATCGGAGAAGAACGTCAACGTCAAGTTAGCAGGAGGGACTGTAGGGGGAGACTCTGTGAGCTGTGTGTAAAATAAAAAAAACAAACAAAAAAACAAAAGAGGCATTTTAATGGGTCTTTGAAATACTTAAGGTAACTGAAGGTAAGTGGGGATCCACTGTACATAACTTCCGCCAGGACTCCTCGTGCAAGTGTAATAGACGTGTCCAGCGGGAGGTAGTGGGTGGAGATATGGGTGTGGTTTCATCAGGAATACCCACTTGCCCAACATTTTTTTTCCTTGTGTGGGTGAGTAGGTCCTTTTGTCAGCACGAGTTACTCACGCACCTCATGTACCCTCCCCACCCACACACCCCGCAAAACCCACACCTACGACAATCAGCACCTATATCTGTCTAATGTGGCTCGGAGAGCATCATTCTCTCTTTTACTTGCAGTCAGGCTAACAGACGGGGAGAGAGAGCATGACAGATGGTGTTCACAGCTCTATTTCTGAGGCTGGACTTGTACCCCGCCTCCCGCCAACTCCGCCAATTCCACTCAAGCCAAGTGCTTATGATTGTGCCTGTTCGTCTTCGCCTCGGTACTCAACTCATTCATTTTGCAGGCTGATTGTGAATTCAAACTGACAAGAAACTCACCACTTCCATACAGCTTTCATTGCATTTCTATCAGAAGTCTAATCACATCTGTTAATACTGAATACAAAACATTTCAGTTCGTGTCTACAAGTATAATCTGCCACTTGACTGTTGTGTAGCATCACTTGTGATGTAATATTGCCTAGAAATGAGGTTGAAATGCAACTACCTCAATCAAGCCCAGAACCTTTACCAGTGAATCAAGTCCTTGCTTTTAGGTGATGGGAACGAGCACACGTGAAATACGACCCGAGAGAACCGTTGTTGTGATTTAGCACATCTAGCTATAAACCAGTTGACTGAAATCCAAATTTTCTGTTTCATCTTTGTATGTAGGAATCCACAAGCAAAAGGTTAACGGGCAAAATCAAATATTTGGGCTTTCAGCCTTACACTGCCTGTAAGTCTTTTTTCCCCCAGTTTCACTGGTATGCCACCAACAGGGAATGGGTGGACAAAGTCAGCCCGTCAATTTCCTCCAGTTTGAGCGAAAAAAAAAAAAAAATCTCCAAAAGGGGGGCGCGGCATAAAAAAGTTTGGGAACCACTGTCGTAATCTGATTGGGGGTTGCTGCGTCACTGTGTGAAATATCCCGTATTTGGGTTCTGCATAAAAGCATTTATCCAGACGCACATATGATGGCTGCAGCAATTTTGCAGCTCCGTGTATGACAGCTTCTGGTTCAAAATGATGACGTTTAAACCAAGTGGTGGAATATTCTGTTTTGTTCTAATATAGTTGAACACTAAATCAATTCTCCTAGTATAATTTACTGACTCAACTATTTTTAAAAAAAAACAGAATATAATAATAATGACAATATATGAAGAATACTTGGAAAAACTAAACATTATATCTGTAAAATGTTAAAGGTTTAACAAGTGCGATGTGAAAAAAGCAGCTAATAGGCTTTCAAATGATGTGACTGGTTGGTAAAGTAGCCTAATGGTGATCAGCTAAGCAGGGTGAATTGGCCTCATCCAAGGGTGAAAGCCAGTGGGTGAGTCATCCCGGATCTGCATCAATGAATCAACAAATTAACCAATTTAACAATTGCCAGTTCGACTAATGGCTTTAGTCAAGGAACTCATTTGGAGTTGGTAATGAACTGAGTTGGAAACATAAACAGTCCAGTTATTAAGTGAACTTCAGCTTTTACTGACATCATCTGACACTGTGATGTACCAAACCTGCGCTCTTTGGGTCGAACTCATTAGTTGTGCAGCGTATTATTACTCAAATCAGTGATATAAGAAACGAGCCACCCAAACCCATTATAATGCTCATCTATTCAATCTAATTTGCATACATTATAAACCCGCCTTGACAAAATGGCCGTGCGGGTCTGGTCATCTAATCCTCATACAGCAGATTGGCCTGTGCTGCCCTGTTAGGCCAAAAAATGAGTGTACGCTACTAAACCAATTTCATCCAGCACGGGTACTGCTTGCCTGAGAGCTAATGTGTGTGTCTGCCTGGTAGTATAGGTGCTGATGAGTGTGTACTTTAGCGCTGCTGAGGGAAGCCTGGGCTTGAGTTCCCAAGGTAACAGTCGTTTTTAGTGGGGGCCGGATGACTCACTTGAAGGGAATCCTGGAGCCTGAACAAAGCTGCCCACACGGCCCACCCGAAGCTCCATTGGCCCAACACGTAAACAAGACACTGACATGCACACCCTCCACCGCCTTAGAGCTTCCCACTGACGGGGGTGGCACTGGAAAATCCTAGAATATGCTTGCCTATAAGTATTGACTGCACAACAAGGCCTTTCTGGTCCAACTCTTGTTTCCCCCCTTGGTCAAGTGTCAACACAGAAACTGAACGCAAATGCAGCCCAAATCAGCCAGCCCAAGACAATTTAGAAGAGGATCTTCTGCTGTGTGACTATTCTGTCCCTGATCTGCTCCAATGGAAAAATGAATCAAATCAGGTAAGACCATTTATGCTACACAGGTGACCTACAGATGGTAAGACCAGTTTAGCATGTCTTCATTCATGTTCAAGAAGCACATCTTTTTCCCATTTGAAGGATGGAGGGAAACAAAGGTCACAAACACATCAACTGACCAGAAAAAAACATATACAGTAGTGTTCAAAATAACAGCCGTGCAATGTGACTAACCAGACAAATCACTGTTGTTATATTTGTATTGCTAGATGCAAACAAATTACCAGTGGGTGCAGTAGATTCTCAGAAAACAAACAAGAGCCAGCATTCATGATATACACACTCTTAAGGTTGTGCAATTTGGCATTTAGTTGAAAGCGGGGTGTTAAAAAAAATAGCAGTGTGGCATTCAATCTTTGATCAGTGATCAATTTTGTGAAAAAACAGATGTGAATCAGTTGGTCTCTATTTAAGGATGAAACCAGCACTTGTTAAACATGCATTTCACTTTGAAAGCCGGTGGACAATGGGTCGTTCAAGGCATTGTTTAGTACTTTGATTAAAAAGTTGATTGGACAGGGGGACATTTTTGAAGAGGTGAAAAAAATGTTTGGCTCTTCAGCTAAAATGATCTCCAATGCCTAAAATGGAGAGCAAAACCAGAAACACGTGGCAGAAAACGGAAGACTATCAAAATGGATCGAAGAATAACGAGAATGGCAAAGGCTCAGCCAATGATCAGCTCCTGGATTATCTTGGACAGCCTGGAGTTACCTGTAAGTACTGTGACAGTTACAAGACGTCTGTGTGAACCAAATCTATTTACAAGAATCCCAGCAAATTCCCTCTGTTAAAATAAAGCATGTCCAGAAGAGGTTGCAATTTGCCAAGAACACATCAACTGGCCTAAAGAGAAATGGAGGAACATTTTGTGGACTGATGGGAGTAAAATTTTTCTTTTCGGGTCCAAGGGCCGCAGACAACCCCTTTCAACTAGTTTCCCAATTGCACAGCCTTAAGAGAGTGCATATCATGAATGCTGGGTCTTGTTTGTTTTCAGAGAATCTACTGCACCTACTGGTAACTTGTTTGCCATGTAGCAATTAAAATATACTAACAGTGATTAATCTGGTTAGTTGCATTGCACTATTATTTTGTAGGCGTGACAGCACCGAGTAAATTTAGATGACAATCACCAATCATTCTTTCAATTTTTAAAAAGCTCATAATCTTGATCAATTGTCCAGTCCAGCAAGCACACATCCTACTTGGTGGTAGACCTTTTTTCCCCAAAACCACTGTTGTTGTGTAAACAAAAAGCCAAAAACAGTCAAAAACTGAGCTATAAGTCTCACCTACTCCGAAGCTTGTGGCAGTTTAAGATGAGATACTAACCTATTAATGGCATAAATCTACAAAGTTTCGTGTGTCTGTGTAAGGTACGAAGGAGGAGTAGGAGGACAAAAAGAAGTGAGGGGATGCGGAGGAGGATGACGATCTAATTATTAGGAAATTAAAAGGGATCAACAGGCGTGTAATTGACCACTCAAGTTTGCTCAAGGTCAGACTATGCTTTTAACTTTGGAAGGGTGGTGGACCAAAGTGCAGAAATAGGAGAAAAATATTTTTTATTTAAAGGGATTCACAAAAAATAGAAGGTGACAATGTACTGATATTAATTTTGTAGAAAATCGAGTACTCTATTATGTTCCAAACTTTACTGTTTTCCGACAACATTGTGTCAGCTTGTGTTCTACAACATCATTTCAAAATTGTTAGAGTTATGGCATATTATTTAAATTGAACTAATTTTAATTATTACCTCAGCCAAGTGCAGTGCAATGTGCAAGCGCAGTTATGTTTTTGCTGGCATTTATCCGTCTGTGTTGAAAATAATTTGAAAAGTTCTCAATGGATTTGGATGAAATTTTTTAGGAATTGCTCCAAATGGCATACGGAAAAACGGATTATATTCTGGCGGTGATCCAAATCACTGTCTCGATCAAGGAATTTTTTAAAGAATCATTTACAGGTCAAGTTTCCAACAGGTTCTACAAAATATCAAAGATTGTTCCAAAAAATGTAGTATTCTTATATTGATGTGAGTAATAACATTTTGCAACCACAGTATTGCTGAATTTACTTTCTGATTACACAGCATAACCAATGCATGCAAAAGCGTGGCTTTTGCAATAAACCTTTATGAATCGGATCCCTAATCCAATAAAAGTCCATCCAGTAAATGATAAAATTGGCATGTAAAAATTATTTTAGGGTATGACTAATCATTTGACATGGTTATAGATAAATTTGTGGTGTGATTTAGAAAATATGATGTGTGTGTATATACATTATATATACAGAGAAGGCCTTAGACATCTTACATTTTTAAATTATCTTTAGACATTTATTTATTTATTTTTAAATTTAACATATATTTTATTTAAAAAAAAAAAACCTCTCTTCAACGCAATAGTAATTTATTGACAGCCCCTAGTGTGAACAATCAGCGTGTAGGGCGCTACTTCCCGTGCAAGCTCGCACCGCGACACGGCAGTACTGGCACAGTAAGGGGTAACTACCGCTGTAACTATTTAGCCGAATATCCAACGCCCAGCGTGAAACTAACTTCACCACGGTGCACCGTGGACATGTCTGCATGGCGAGGTGCTTTCTTCTTCCACATGGCGGGAGTCGAGTGGCAACCAGCTTTGAGGCGCATTAGGACACCTACCATGTTAGAGTGTGGCCCAGAGTTGCATACCTCACACATCAATCGGATCGGCCCTGTCTTGTGGCAGAAGCCGATTTTATCCAATCTTCAAAATACAGTGGATCGGCAGCCCATCCCGATCATGAAGATTGGATCAGGCTATCCCTACTGAGAACATGCAATCTCCACACAGAGGTGCTCCAATGTATTTCTGGAATTGTTTTGGCATTTAATGTTTAAAAAGTGTAATTTTTAAAACGCTAAAATCCAGGCATCACGTGGCAGCAACTTTTTCAGTCAGTCGGTCCTCCCTCCTGTTAAAAGCAGCCATTTCATTTGTTTCTGTCCACTGTTTATGACCACAGTTCATTCAGTGTCTTTAGTCATTAACAAGCGAGAGCTAGTACAAAGGGATTTAAGAGGCAGCATTACTGTTTTGAATGGCTGGATGCTTAATTCTTGTATTATAATTGAGGCAGGAGGGAGACAGAGGTTATGGTAACTGCTGGAAACCTGTCCCACTTCACAGAAAGGTTAATGAACCTTGCAAGTCCTATGGGAGATGGAGTATGCTGTTAATTTGACAAACGTGGGAAATAAATGCTTTTATGCTTTTATTGACGGTGACCAATAGCGGCCTTTTCTGCAATGAAAGGTTTTAGTCTTTCGGGTGCTTTGCTATGAGGCAAAACAATCACGTGGAATGCATTTGTTGGAAGAAACTAAAGTGCATAATTGTTTGACAAGCCATTTCAGGGCAAAATCATCTTCATTATTTGTGCCTATTTGAGCATATACTGCAAAAAGGACAGTCAAATAATTCATGTTGTGATATGAATGCCCCGCTTTTAATACATTTATGGGAATGTAGGACCTTTAAGTATTATCAGTATCAGGATTATAACATCTACATTCATTGTTTGCATCATGGGACATGAGGATGTGCGTAAAAATGTCATTGCCAAGCAAAATTAGATACACCTTATGATACATCCAATCATGCAAAGGTTTTAAACACACCACCAACTATCACCATTGTGTTAATGATTAAGAGATTTTCCTTCACATTCAGTGATCTTGGCAAAGATAGAAATCTGGTTTTGCAAAGGTAGATGCTCACTATGGCTTCAATTGAATGTAGATACAAGTTCATTAATTTGTATAGAAAAAAACAAAGAAACAACACCCCCACATTGAACACAATATGTTGCATTATCTCCTCCGTGAATCAACACCTTACCACGGTGGAGGGGTTTGAGTGCCCGAGTGATCCTAGGAGCTATGTTGTCGGGGCTTTATGCCCCTGGTAGGGTCTCCCAAGGCAAACAGGTTCTAGGTGACGAGCCAGACTAAGAGTGATTCAGAAGACCCCTATGAAAAAACACAAGTGGAGTGACCGCACCTCGCCCGGACGTGGGATACCGGGGCCTCACCCTGGAGCCAGGCCTGGGGGAGTGGCTCGCAGGCGAGCGCCTGGTGGCCAGG
>QODF01000168.1:3409436-3456567 GCA_024372805.1 Oostethus manadensis
TGTGTGTGTGTGTGTGTGTGTTTGTGTTTGTTGGGCTGTGCTGATGAAACAGTGTGAGCTGGAAGTGGGCAGCTTTAACATCCCCATGATGACACCAAGTTAAGCTCCAACAAGCTGAGCTCTGCACCAACATGATGAATTAAACATTGACTGGGTGCATCAATACAAACCTCATTATTCCAGTTTCATAGCTATTGCGTGGAATGTAAAGTCATTATCTTGCAAAGGGAGCTAATCAGTTCTCATTAACATTTGTACTAATCACACAGTCATAGTTTTATGTTTGCTAAGAACTAGTCAGTTGTTTCTTTACACCCTATGATCATATTTGCAGGTTGCTGCAAATATGGTTGCTGTTTCTTACTACTAAAAAAAAGCTCTGTCTGGCCTGTTGATTTGCATGTAGAAATCTAAACGGCAACCCCACATTTTTCCATGGAAAAAAAGTTTTGAGTACAATATGGTAGATCCCGTCTATTTGTGGTTCCAAATTCCGTAAGGTTACTTTTGTCTGCCTGTTTTAGTGTCAATACTATGTCTAATCACTGTCACCTCATCACTAACTCTTCATTCCTTTGTGAGCACATTGTACTGACCCACAATCCAACTATGTTCTGTTCTATTTATTTATTCATCATGATTGATATATAATTTTTTTAACACGACAAGAACATTGACTACTACTTTAACACACTGTCACATTACCTTACTTATTCATTTTAAACGTATAAATGCAGGTAGTCTACAAATGTACTGAAATAGGGGAAAATCCTACGGGTGTCGTATTAAATAAGATTTGCTCCTTCCTACTCCTTTTGGACATGTGGAACTGTCAATTGTATTACGTTATGTATTCCAATGTCATTTATATGGGTGTTCAAATCAAGTTAAACCATTACCAATGTATACAACTGAATTTAAAAGGTGTTTGATAACTGTGAGAGAAAAAAAAAAAAAAGGGGGGGGGGGGGATGACAAAGACGACAGCTTGTGAGGGGGAACATTGTCTGTGTGGCTGCGACTGGAAATCTTTTCAGGAAAAACAGGATTTTATGCACAATGGTCGTGGGTGTGAAGAAAGGGGGCTCATATTAAGAGAAGTGTCTTTATGTATGCTGAGCCACCGGCTTTTAACTGCATTTGCATGGAGAGGGTCCAATCTGTCCTCCAAAAAATATATAAATAGTTTGACAGAACCAGTCTAAGAGGGCTTTCAAGGTTGTCCTTGTTTTCTAGATGCTGTACATCTGGCATATACTGTACGTACTAAGGTAGCGTCACAGGTGCAGGGAGGTTGATGGCTATGGCTTGTGAGACACTGACTTTTTTTGTTAATGCAGGTTGCTCATCAAGATACCAAAAAAGATGAGAATAATTAAATGTTGCCTTTAGAAATACTTTTTAGTCCCATTTATTTCTTCTAAAATACCTCTATTTGTATACAAATTGCATGTGCCATTCCTTCTCTAGCAAAAGCTTTGCTACTTTGTGTAAAAGTCTGATTCCAGGCCAGTTTGGCAGTCGGCTTTATTCAGCAGAGAATAAAAATATCTTTGACTTGAGTGCTAATCCTTGCTGGCACATTGATGCTAGAGATATTTAGAGGTTTTTACTGAACCGGGACTCATGAGTGGTCCTCTCTGCTAACTTGTTCACTTACCCTGCTGCCTGCCAATGCCAGCATAAGGGTGCACCTGATGTGGACTCGGGAGTTCAGTGAGTCGTACTGGACTCACGGGTTTTGTGAGTCGGTTATGTGGACAAATCGCACATGTTCAAGTTTCTCGATGGATGTAGCAAGAGAGAACGAGGCATTGTACCAACCGGTTTACAGTCCAAAGAACATCTCACGGGATTACCTTTCACAGGGAAGGCTGAAAAAACAATTGGGATTATATTTTGTCATTATACACAAATTTACAAACAGAATTTGTTGACTTTGTGGCATAACACCGTGGGTCCCTCGCGGTGAAACCAGCCTCCACAAATTTTGTAGAAAGGCGCTTCATTAAGTTTGGTCAATTTTCTTGCATTTGTTTGGATGTGGCCGGTCTGCCAGAGGACCAACTATCTCAATGAGGTGTTTGCCTAGTGCATATGAGAGTCTTAGTTTTTTGGGGTTTTTTTTTTGCACATGCACGCTGTGATACCCAACTCAAGTGAATTGAGTACTCAAATCAATTTAGTGAGTGACTCATTAAAACTTGCATCATTAAAAGTAAACAAATTTACCATCACTACGCTAGGTTGTATTTTAATAACAAAAAACCCTGCTGGTGTTGGCTTTTCCACTCTCTAGAAGGACGGCAGCAACAAGCACCATCTAGCTTATGCACGCCCCCCTTGTATGTTGACTTCTCTGTATTATTATTATTTATTATTATTATTAGTTGTGGTGTATAATAAAAGTTTCTGCAACATTATAGTGGCAACAAACTGACAAACAGCCATGAGCTAGCCGACTAAGTGCACTCAAAATATAGGCTTGGCTAATGCACTAAGCTAAGAACATGGGCTCACGACACCCTCATTTCTGATGTCTGCACATTCCGCAATTTTTATTTGAGAAAAAGCTTTAAACCAAAGGTATCATACAGGAAATAAAATTACAATATAGTTGAAGTATTCATATTTTACTACAGTGGAACCTCAAGATATGAAATTAATTCATTCCAGAGGGGCTTTCGTGTCTTACAGTTTTTGTATTATGAGACAAGATTTACCCTAAAAATGGTGTAATTTGTTCCAGCCCCCTTGAAAACAATCATATAAAGTGTAAATATTGTACCCCGCTGAAAGAAATATGTTCATTAATGACGACATAGTCATTTACATGTGCATGGATGTTAAAAAGACAATGAGAAAATAATAAATTACCTTTCGGGTCAAGCGAGCTGAGCTTCATGGTGGAGGAGGAGGCGGCGAACTGAGTTTTGACAGATGGCGGAAACCATACGTAAGTTTATGTACTGTAACTTCATTTAAATGAATACAATACATGACATTCTAAACTTAACACTATGATCTTTTTAAATTTTAAGTTTTAACAATAAACGGGAACTCTTCCATACGCTAAGCAAAGGGATGCCATGATTGGCCATCTCTAGGACGAAGACGACGATGGGAGAAAACCAATGGGAGGGCAACTTCTTCTGCTTCGGTTTTATGGCGGTTGGTATCCATTGCTTAGGTGCATTTCCGACCCAGCTTGTACAGTATGGTGGTATTGTACATTCATAATAAGCTAAAGCTACAGCTGTCGGGCGGCACTTTGGATTTCGGTTTTTGAATATTTTTGAGTTAAATGGGACAAAAATGTCATGCTATGAATTTTTCGTATAGTGAGGTTTTCGTAAGTCAAGGTTCCACTGTATATATTGTGTTCATGTTGACAGGGCTTCACATTGACATACAGTGGGCCTTCCTCCTTTGACAAAAACACTATTATTCTGGAACATTTGCTCCCTCACTCCCCAAACACGCTCTACAGATTCTGACAAAGGAGATCATTGCTTTTTATGCAGAGGTTAGTTGTTATAGAAATGCCAAGAAGCTTCATAGGTTATCAGCTATGTGTACACTACGTGTGGATAGAGGATGGCACTGACAATTGAGTGGAGGATTCTTATGTAATTCTCCCTTTAGGTGGTGGAGAACAGCGAGACCAACAGCCCACACTAGAGACGAAGGTGTTTGTTATTAAGCTGCACAAGATGGTTGATAGTGTTTCAAAATGGGATCATCGTAGATGCTCCATATAAGCCCCAGGTCACATGTTTACAATTAAAAGAATACAGTTAGGTTTTACTATGACCCTAAACGTGAGCATTGTTCTAATCAAGGTTACGGCTCGGAGAGAGGGTCTGAAGAGGTTCAGTTAGAGAATAACTGGTAATAAAAGCTGAGCTTTATGTAGCACCACCTTTGTTATTTTGTTTGGCTGCAGCTGAGCATCACTCCAAAATGTTAAGCACCTCCAGCTGGGCTACTATGTTAAGGACTATTGTTTATGCATATCAGGGGAGGTACAGTTGAACCTTAAGGTCAAATTGTACAATTTGGAAGCCAACCAAAATTTGTGAGGAAAACCTGATGATGTTGAACTGTCGTGTGTGGTGACACGCAACACATCCGCTCAGTGATTGTTCAAGGGATGACCTACATTGTGTGCTTTGCTTTGGATTTGTCCTTTTTGTGATACAACACAGAAACATACTAGCGACGGCAAAGAGAACAAGTGTAATGCAACATATGCTCTAAAACAGAGGAGTCCAAACTTTTTCCACCGAGGGCCACATACTGAAAAAGGGCCACTATGATATTTTGTAAATCAACACATGTTGACATGGTAGTAACTCCTCCATGAATCACTACATCATCATGGTTTGAGTGCTCAGGTGATTCTAGGCGCTATGGTGTCCGAGCTACAGTATATGCCCCTGGTAGGTCATATAGCCCGGACAACCAGGTCCTAGGTGATGGGCCAGACAAAAATGATTCAGAAGTGAAAAAGAGCAAAAGGAGGGACCGCATCTCACCTGGACGTGGGACACTGGGGCCCTCACCCTTCAGCCAGGCCCGGGGGAGGTGCTTGAAAGTGAGCACCTGGTGGCCAAGTCTCCACCTGTGGGGCTCGACCGGGCCAAGCCCAAAGAAGCCACACAAGATATACTCCCCGTAGACCCACCACCTGCAGCGGCAAGCATTAGGGTCCGGTGAAATGTGTTTTGTGTGGCTGGTTGAGGGCGGGAGCCTTGGCGACCTGGTCTTTGGTGGCCAAATCTGGTTCTTGGGACATGGAACGTTACTTCTTTAGTGTGGAAGGAGTCCTAGAGGAGACTTAGTCGGACTCATCTTAAAAAATAGTTTGGGTTTTGTAACCAAACTCTTTGATAGGGGCTTCTTCTACTCTGGGTATCTTACAGGGGAGATGTGGGAAGCTGGTGTGAGGTTTATTTCTAAACCCCTGACTCTGTGTCTCTGTGTTGGAGTCATCCCCGGTGAACAAGAGGGTCACTTCCTTACACCTTCAGGTTGTTTGTTGCATGCTGGAAAGCCCCCAAGCTGGTAACTCCATAGTTTTACCAGGAGACTTCAACACCCATGTGAGCAACGACAGTGGTAGGGAAGAACCGCCTCCTCAATCTGAACCCATGCGGTCTGATGTGATTGGCAAACCTGGAATCCGAAGGTGGACACCAGAGGTAATTGCTGCTGTGAAGCTAAAGAGGTCCTATCAAACATGGCTTATAGGGCTCCTGAAGCATGGAGCAAAATTTTTGGTCTGCCTTGACAAGGTTCCTGCAAACCGTCTGATGCCTCAGAAGGGGGAAGCAGTGCCCGGTCCACAGTGTATACAGTGGGGATGCAAGCCTCCTCACCTCGACTGAGGATATAGTCAGACAGTGGAAGTCATCCGGTAGGAGCTCAGAGTAGAGCCACTGCTCTTTCACATTGAGAGGAGCCAGTAGAGTTGCTAGGGCATCTGGTCTGGATGCCTCCCAGGCGCATTCTTGGTGAGGTGTTCCAAGCATTGCCCAGCCGAGAGAAGGCCCCGCGGCAGACCTAGGACACGCTGGAGGGATTATGTCTCACAGCTGGCCTGGGAACACCTCGGGTTCCTCCCGGTGGAACTAGAAGAGCTGGGGACCGCAAAGTCTGGACTTCCCTACTGAGACTGCTGCCCCTCCAACCTGGACCCAGATAAAAAAAAAAAAAAAAAAAAGGAATGGAATGAATATGCTTTAAAGTACCTTTTTACAGTATGCTAATATGCATCTCAGCTTTGTGATGCTGTTCTTTATTTTTCAACTGTTTCAACGTTCTTCTTGTAAATTTTCTTCTTTCTTTAAAATACTTGTATTTGCATAATTTAACTTCACCTTGTGACATCTTTCCAATCTAATTTTACTATTAAAACTTTATTTGTTATTGTTGTTTTTTTATAATATTACGATTAAATTTAAGTTAAGTTATACTACTAAAATTACATTATTTTTCTGTGAATTTACTCTAAATTAAAATTAAATAGTTTGACTAATTATTGTAAAATTACTGTTGATGTTTAAATTTCTACAGTTTTATTTTGTTGTTGTTCTTTTTAAAAAGTTTTCCTATTAAATTATATTTTTAGATGTTCTGCAGGCCAATAAAAAAAAAACAGCTGCGGTCTGCAAATAGCCCCCAGGCCGCATTTTGGACACCACTGCTCTAATAGTTGTCAACACATTTGTCTGGCTGCTTAGTACAACATGGCTGAGTCAACAAAAGCTTGACAACTGTAATATACCAGCCATTTTGACTGAAGAGGACCCTCAATCACAATTTTGCGCATTTTACCGCTGTTTCATGTGGAAATGATTTAATATGATTGGTCAGTCGTCCCTTAAGCCATCACGGTTCGAGCATCACTCCCTCACTCTATTGCGGTTTTTCAAAAGTAATTGATAAATAAAGACTGTTTCATGACTGTTGCCTATTATTAGTAAACCAAATGCATATTTAAGCAAATGTTATGTATTCTTGGCCTTAAGTATTTTCAATAAAAATGAACTAAAATACAGATACAGTTTAAGGCAATACAGGCTTTTATTAATTTCATAATTATTCAGATTTAAATTGTATTTGTCACATACATATACATACAGAGTACGACGCGCAGTGAAATGTATTGTACGACTGTCCAACCTGTAACCATTTAAGGGATAAAAATAAATAAAAAAAAGAAATGAAAAATAAATAATAAGGAAATAAAATCGGTATGAAATATGAAATAAAATAAAGTACAAAAATACAAAAAATACAACACTTTAGTCACTAAAGTGTCGTAGTGAAAGTCTTCAAAGTGACTTGTGCTGTTTCAAGTCCACGGTTCTGCAAACTGTGCAGAGTGTGAGGTG
The DNA here is from genome assembly GCA_024372805.1 of Oostethus manadensis. NCBI lineage: Eukaryota > Metazoa > Chordata > Actinopteri > Syngnathiformes > Syngnathidae > Oostethus > Oostethus manadensis. The sequence continues at coordinate 3,416,336 of QODF01000168.1, forward strand.
AAGTGATGGATTATGGAAGTGATGGATTATGGATGTGATGGATTATCCCACAACAGGCACAATAAGAATAAGAATAATAGTCATAATTACCGGCTACTATGGCTACACAGACTACTATTGTGGCCGTACAAATACTTAACTCTGCTTAACCCTATACCACTCCCTGTCCACACGTCCAGAAGACATTGATTGAAACACATGAGCACAAGTCTTATTTATGTCTCAAATGGCTTATTTTCTCTGATTATATCAACTATTTGGGATAATATGAGTGTAAAGGTGTTATTGAATGTCTAGAAGGCTCAAATAATGCTATATAGTGGAGTTTAAAGTTGCTCCTTAGTGTAGACTAAAACTTAATGAAACCACAAGCAGTTCACCTTGATTATGAGCATGTTTAGCTTTTTGTTTGGGGGGGGGGGGGCCACATTATAAAATTGTTCAATTCCTTTGCGCCCACCCCCTTGTCATAATATATGGATGTCCCGTAAGGTTATTTGTGTTTGGTGGAAAAAAGAAGTGCTCAACTGGATTAAAAACAGTGCATATGTTTGGAAATCTGTTTCCCTGGGCGTATGAGTAGCGTGAGCGAGCGTGAAGCAGCAGCTTGCGTCGGCTCGAAGAGAGAGGGCAGACACTCTCATCATTAGCTGGGCTCCAATGTGCTCCTCTACCTGCACCAATCCACACAGCCAGGCACCACTCTGACGCCCGACAGATGTTCCCAGCACGAGGTGCAAAGTACCGAGAGGGGAAACGAGAATAAGCAGAAGAGAGGTACAAAAAATGGAAATATTCTGCAGACTGCACAATAACAGTTTAATTATGAATAATACCAGTGGTTCTTTGTTCTCGCAGTGAAGCCATGGTTTCCCTGGCCTTTGGGAAATTGTTTTTGGCTACCATATGGGAGCTGCTGTCTGTCAAAAAGAAACTCAGAGATAATTACAAGGTAAAGAACAATGCTATTACGCATGTATATTTTTTGTACAATGCTAGTATTTTATTTGGTGTAGAATATGATCCCTGAAATTGCTATTGGAAAAAAGTGTACCTAATTTGGATAGCATCTTTAAGGGTGCGCTCATACTGCCCTCTTCAACACACAGCGATTACTGGCTAAATAGCTACCAACACATAAGGAGCAAGATAATTGTGTCTTCATCGTGGTCTAGGGCTGCATGAGTGCTGCCAGCATGGGCAGCTGCAGTTTACAGAGTTCACATTGCGTGAATTTTTATTGCTATGCAGATGACACACAACTGTACTTATGAATAAAACCTAACCAAGCTAGTCAGCTATCCAAAGACGGGGCGTGTCTAACCGACATAAAGAACTGGATGACTTAAAACTTTGTACTATTAAACTCAGATAAAACTGAAATCATAGTCCTTGGTTCCCAGCACCTCAGAGGCAAGCTTGCGAATGATATTACTGCTTTAGATGGTCCTGTACTCATCCCCCACAAGACAGTCAGAAATCTTGGTGTCATCTTCGATCGGGGCCTTTCCTTTAGTTCCCAAATACGACAAGTATTTGGGAACTAAAGAAAAGGCAACAGCATTTTTCCATTTACGAAATATAAAGAAAATCCGAAAATTCCTGCCACTACCAGATGCAGAAAAACTCATTCATCCTTTTGTGACCTCCCGGTTGGATTATTGTAACGCTTTGTTAATAAGCTGGCCTAAGAAATCTTTAAAGACCCTTCAGCTAGTGAAAAAATTCTGCCGCACGAGTCTTAACCGTAGAGTTAAGTAAAGTAGAGATCATATCTCACTCGTATTAGCCTCACTGTGCATATTCTACTTCTTACACATAAAGCGCTACACAATCAGGCACCGGTACAAACGGCCGCCCCACAGAGCCTGGGTTCTGTCCAAGGTTTTCTTTCCCAGAGGGAGTTATTCCTCGCCTCCGTCGCTAAATGCTTGCTCATGCAGGCTTTCAGTTGGCTCTCTGTGACCTTTCTGTGTAAAGTGCCATGAGATGACTGTGATTTGGCGCTACACAAAAAAAAAAGGTGAATTTACCAGGTAAAAAACATGAATTACAACATGCAGTGTCACACTATAAAGCAGATCGTGGGAAACTGGGGTGCATGGCAGTTTTCCAAGATAAGCCCAAATACACCTCCAAATAGCCAAGCACGGTGCTGAGGAAGCTGTAACAGTGGAGAAGTGCAAGGTGTCTGACACCGGCTCGACCAGTGATGTCATCATGGAGGAGTGGAAAATAATTCCAGTAACAATCTTTGCAGCTCTGGTGAATTCCATGCCCGAGAGGATTAAGGCAGTGTAAGATAACAATGGTGATCCCACTAAATATTGATACAGTTTAATCATGTTCACTGTGAGGTGTACTCATGTTGCCATATTTAGACAATGATGACTGTATGTTGAGTTATTCTCAGAGGACAATACATCTATGGCACTTTGCAAGCTGTGCACACGCTACTCTACTGGAAGTTACAGTATTTCCAAGCATCGGCCCTTGAGAAATGCGTGGGACAGTGTATGAATGTCTTTGGTTTTATCCATTAAACGTCTCAATACTGTACACTAAATAGGCACAGTCATTTGCCCAGTTCTTCCTTTGTTTCAATGTTACCAACAAGTCTACCATAGCAAACTGATAAATTATTTGCTCAAGTAACAGTTTGTTATCACTTGTTTTCTCTGCCATTTAAAACCTACAGTCAATGTCTCACAAAAACGCTGAATATACATGAAAATCATTTGTTGGACTAAGTTACAAAAGCTGTTGTGTGTTTGCTTCAAATTGAAAAACACTGCATGGAACACTGAATGAAATTCAATAATAAGTTACACGCCTAATAGTTTGCATTTTAAGGACATCTTGAGGTGTGGAGCAGATGATCTCTGCAGGCCTCAGAATTCACAAACACCAAGCCAGCTGGTCTGAGACAATCACAATACTTCTCTGTTTGCCTGACCAGCAGCAGAACACAGGCTCTGCCATTCCCTTGGGAGCTGATACAAGAGAGATGCATGTTAAAGCATGCATATCCCTCATGCACCATATTAATGAGCACAGCATGCTTGGGGTTGAAACTGTCCAACTGTCTTCAATTAGCCAGAGAGAAAATGTTACAGCCTCTTAGATGTGAATATACTGTCTGTCTGTGTACTAATGATTTTTCAAGGAATTATTTATCTCCCCAAAAACAAATAAAGCGGAAAAAATCCCACATAAATTCTAGTAATTATCCTAATGTTAACTTCAGATCCATGAAAACCCCAGGCTATGTATCCTCCTTCAATGAGACTTTAGAGTGATAATGAACACCTTACAGCAGGGAAAGAACATTAAGTGAACCACAGTTCATATTGCATCATTTTGACTCACCACCCATTGAAATGATCATGAGACAGTAAGTATTAACAAAGTAAAAGCAACACCCACTGCTTTGTTTATAAGCTGCTTCTATCAGAAACTAATGATTTACTTGTTAGAGTAATTATTGCTGCGAGACCATACTGGAACATCTGCATTGATTTAAGACTCTCGGAGGGCAGAGAGAGGGGAAAGAAGCTCACCATCTGGATTTTAACTTAAGACAGTCAGACAATCTGCTAATGCTTATTTTGGTAATTGACCATAAATTGATATCGAACTGTGTATTCCCCACTCAAAGTTATATGTTCACCAGCTGGGCAGCTAGGATTGTTTTGGATTAATAACGGGAGAACATTTAAATGATAGTTAAGTGAAACAAATAGTCAGAGCCCGTTAAGATCCTAATCTCACTCTACTTTATATCAAAACTCAGTAGCAATCAAACTTTGACTAGTACTGTATGTCTGAACATGCATGAAATGCATATGCAAACACGGAACGGATTCAATTGAAGAAACACTACAAGCGGATGTAGAGGAACTTTCAAGGTCAGCTTGATGTCAGCCTATTGTGGGAGAACTCACTATACTTCGCTAAACAGTTGAGCAAGCGTTATAATACTGTGTGTCTTTTTCCTTTTCTACCCCAAAAAGCGTGACCCGGAACAAGGGCTGTTAAGAACAGCGTGATAACAGAAAACCGGCGGTCCGTGGGTTCACGCCGTTCCGAATTTCGGCGTTTCACGGTGTGTGTACGCACTTGCCAGAAATATCAATACTGTACAAAAAGAGCTAGTTAAGTGCGCGCAGCAGATTAATCCATTGGTGGACTAATACATTGACAGGCTGTCGGAGTAAGGACAACGACACTTTTGCTCTTTTTAGTCAACTATTCACGTCTAACCTCCATTATGTCTCCCAAGGCGGTGAGGCAGACTCATCCGGTGGCAGCACGTGAGACAAATTGAAACTGGAATTAGACGTACGACGATCAGCAAGAAATTAACATTGGCTGCATGCCCGGTCCGAGCTGCTGAAACACGGCAACCATCATAAAATATAGGGAACTATCTGAACAGGTAAAATATAAAATGAACAATGATAACGTAGTGTAGTGCTGTCAATACTGAGACTGCCTCCTAACAATAAGCCTGTCCCTCCCTTTCAACACCCCTTCCAGCAAGACGACTGCAGGGATGAATGTAGGGTGTTTTGTCTCTTTTTCCACCCATCTATCCATTTTCTATGCCGCTTATCCTCATTAGGGTTGCGGGACGCTGGAGCCTATCGCAGCTGACATCGGGTGAAAGGCTTTTGTATTTAATCTTTTTTTTTACTGTATTTTATTTTATATATGATCTATGTATATATAAATATAATAAATAATATATATATATAAAATGTAGCCGCAAGGGGGCACAAGCCAGTGTCTTATTGTGCCGGTCCCAAGCCCGGATAAATACAGAGGGTTGTGTCAGGAAGGGCATCCGACGTAAAACTTTGCCAAACAAGAACATGCAAATCAGACAAATGACTTCCATACCGGATCGAACGTGGCCCGGGGTTAACAACGCCCGCCACCGGTGCTGTTCACCGACAGGGTCCCGGTGGAAACTGGATTACTGTTGGCCGAAGAAGGAGAGGAGGAAGGTGTGTCCGCAGGAGGAGAGAGAAGAGGAATGCTAAGAGTCTGGAACTAAGAGTTGGGACTTTGAATGTTGGAACTATGACAGGAAAAGGTAGACTATTAGTTGACATGATGCAGAGAAGGAAGGTAGACGTTATGTGTGTCCAGGAGACCAGGTGGAACGGTAGCAAGGCTAGAAGCTTAGGAGCAGGGTTCAAGCTGTTCTATCATGGTGTAGATAGGAAGAGAAATGGAGTAGGGGTGATTTTGAAGGAGGAGTTGGCTAGCAACGTCCTGGAGGTAAAAAGAGTGTCAGATAGAGTGATGAGCTAGAAATCGAAGGTGTGATGTTCAATATTGTTAGTGGGTATGCTCCACAGGTAGGATGTGAGATGGAGGAGAAAGAGAAATTCTGGTCAGACCTGGATGAAGTGATGCAGAACATCCCTAGAAGTGAGAGAGTTGTCATTGGTGCGGACTTCAATGGGCATGTTGGTGCAGGAAACAGAGATGATGAGGAGGTGATGGGAGAGTTTGGTATCCAGGAGAGGAACGCAGAAGGACAGATGGTGGTCGACTTTGCAAAAAGTCTGGAAATGGCTGTAGTAAATACTTTCTTCCAGAAGAGACAGGAACATAGGGTGACCTACAAGAGTGGAAGTAGGAACACACAGGTAGACTACATCTTGTGCAGAAGGTGTAACCTGAAGGAGGTCAGTGACTGCAAAGCAGTGGTAGGTGAGAGTGTAGCCAGACAGCATAGGATGGTGGTGTGTAGGTTGACTCTAGTGGTGAGAAGGATGAAGAGGGTAAAGGCAGAGCAGAGGACAAAATGGTGGAAGCTGAAAAAGGAGGAGTGTTGCGTGACTTTTAAGAAGGAGTTGAAAAAGGCTATGGGTGGCCAGGAAGTCCTTCCAGATGACTGGACAACTACAGCTACTGTGATCAGGGAGACAGGTAGACAGGTAGGAGAGTACTTGGTGTGTCATCTGGAAGGAAAGTAGATAAGGAGACTTGGTGGTGGAATGAGGAGGTGCAGGAGTGTATACAGAGTAAGAGGTTAGCTAAGAAGAAGTGGGACACTGCGAGGACTGAAGAGAGTAGACAGGAGTACAGAGAAATGCACTGTAAGTGGTGAAAGTAAAGGTGGCAAAGGCCAAACAAGGGGCTTATGATGACTTGTATGCTAGATTGGACAGCAAGGAGGGAGATAAAGATCTATACAGGTTGGCAAGGCAGAGGGACAGAGATGGCAAGGACGTTCAGCAGGTTAGGGTGATAAAGGATAGGGATGGAAGGGTATTGACAGGTGCCAGTAGTGTCATGGGAAGATAGAAAGAGTACTTTGAAGAGTTGATGAATGAGGAAAATGAGAGAGAACGACGAGTAGAAGAGGTGACTGTTGTGGACCAGGAAGTAGCAAAGATTAGTAAGGAAGAAGTGAGGAGGGAATTGAAGAGGATGAAGAATGGAAAGGCACTCGGTCCTGATGATATACCTGTGGAGGTATGGAAGTGTCTAAGAGAGGTGGCAATAAAGTTCCTGTCTGGGTTGTTTAACAAGATCTTAGATAATGAGAAGATGCTTGAGGAATGGAGGAGAAGTGTGCTGGTGCCCATTTTTAAGAACAAGGGAGATGTGCAGAGTTGTGGCAACTACAGAGGAATAAAGCTGATGAACCATACAATGACATTGTGATATGTAGTGAGAGCAGGGAAGAGGTGGAGGAGAAGCTTGAGGGGTGGAGGTTTGCCCTGGAAAGAAGAGGAATGAAGATTAGCCGCAGCAAGACGAGTGCATGTGTGTAAATGAGAGGGACCCAAGTGGAAGAGTGAGGTTACAAAGAGAAGAGATAAAGAAGGTGGAGGATTTTAAGTACTTAGGGTCAACAGTCCAGAGCAATGGAGAGTGTGGAAAAGAGGTGAAGAAGCGTGTGCAGGCAGGCTGGAATGGGTGGAGAAAAGTGTGGGGTGTGATGTGTGATAGAAGAGTTTCAGCTAAAATGAAAGGAAAGGTGTACAAAACTGTGGTGAGACCAGAGATGTTGTTTGGTTTAGAGACAGTGCTGCAGAGGAAAAGACAGGAGGCAAAGCTGGAGGTAGCGGAGATGAAGATGCTGAGGTTCTCTTTGGGTGTGACCAGGATGGACAGGATCAGGAATGAGCACATCAGAGGGACAGCACATGTTAGAGGTTTTGGAGATAAAGTCAGAGACGCCAGATTGAGATGGTTCGGACATGTCCAGAGGAGAGCTAGTGAATATATTGGTAGAAGGATGCTGAGTTTTGAATTGCCAGGCAGGAGGCCTAGAGGAAGACCAAAGAGGAGGTTTATGGATGTAGTGAAAGAGGACATGAAGGTAGTTGGCGCAAGAGAAGAGGATACAGAAGACAGAGTTAGATGGAGGCAATTGATTCGCTGTGGCGACCCTTGAAGGAATAAGCCGAAAGGAAAACAAGAGATGATGAAGAAGAAGATGCATGCATGCGTGTGGATGACAAGAGGGTTCATTCTGCATCTGTCTGTGCTCGTTGGTGCATCAGAGGACTGAACAGAGAGTGACCCAAAGTTGGCGGACCTTCCTCTTACTGAGAATAGAAGCTAGCGGGGTTAGCTAAGTTTAGTATACTGGTACGGCTGTGTGTGTGTGTGTCTATTTTCACCGCATTGTGTTTTACCGCTTTAATATAAGGAGCGGAGTGCCTTTGCGTCATGTCATCTATGTAAACAAAATAAGCGAGTGTTTTTCTTCCGTAACATAGACCGGGTCTCTTTTTTGTTTTTGGTTTGATTGTGAGTTTAATTTATTTTTTTCAATTTCATTGTTTTTTTTGGTCTTTTTTTGTTTGTTTAATTTATTATGTTGTTCATTGTATTTAAAAGCTTTTGACATTCCATTTGCAATGTTAAATACGCTTGAGAAATTATAAGTTTATCGATTTTGATGCGGTGTACTCTCATTATTATACCATTTCATTAATGAAAACATGGTCTCAAAGATGTTATAAATAATAACAATAATTTCTAGGGCAATTATTATCAACAAGCAAAATGTGTTATCATGACTGGTAAGGCTACACTGCAGACCAAATCTGAGCCTCTTACCAAAAATACGGTGTTGAAAATGGCTAGTCGTCCAGATTGGTTTCATATGTAAGGATTGGCCAATCGCAGATCCCCCGAAATTTGGGAAATTGGTGCCTGTCGACCGGTGCATTCTTACCATTTCCTAATGACACATTATGAGAAGCCATCACACCAGCCTGTTATTACCTAACAATGGATTAATGCTGAAATCATTAAAATAGCAATTTACCTGAATAAAATACGTGTAAAATGCCACAATATGATGCCAGAACATCTTCTGATTTAAGTGTACTACTTTTCACACAAAGTCTGTTCTACTACATCTCTACATAACACTGTAAATCTCTCTCGTAGCCTGAGATGTGTCAGTGGCTGCGATGCTATGAAATCCAGTGACAGTTGAAAAAACAAAAGCTGAGGTTGTGTGATGTCACAGAGTCACACTGGTCAATTAAACACCTCCCACTAGGGGTTGGCATCGCTCAAAAGGCTCATTAACCCTTCTGAGCAAACACCGGTCACAATCAGGAAAGCATGCCGTCAAACTGGCCAACCCCTTCATGGGCAGCACAGGTCACCACCCACACAAGTGACATGGAAATGGATTGCTAGAGAGAATATATTGTAGTAAGTAGTCTGTCCGTGCGCTTGGAAGACATTTGTTTGGACACACATGGTTAAGCATGCCAGAGAGTCTTTTTGGTGTCTTTGTTTTACAAAGCAAGGGTGATGTTTATTATTTTATAAAAAGCGGTTTGCTATTTTTTCTTTATAAAGCGAGCCAAGGACTTAAAAATCAAGCTCAAACATAGCTCTTTAAATCATCTAAGCACACTATTGAAGTAGAATTACTAATTTTTTTCTAACAATAAAGGTTTACAAAATTACACACCCTAAACACATTGCATTTGGATCTTTGCATCAGTGCGGCATTTATTTACTGCAGAGCGACGCTGTCTGAAAACGAAACACGAGCAGCGCAGCGCAGCGCAGCACAAGCGTCTTTGTTCATCTGCTTTTCAGACCACTATTCTTAATCTTTGGAGTTGATCTCCTGGTTCTCCTGGGATTAAAGAACAAAAAACATATACTCCAAATATTTAAGGCAATCAACAACTCAACATGCATTTGGCGTCAGCATGCAAAAATGTGAAGACACAAAAACGAATGTATAAAAAGGAGCAAAATATGAAGAGAAATAGGGGGATAGGAGCTGTGCCCATTTTGGGGGTGTAAAATATGGAGAAGTGTGGATCATCGGGGGAGCAGCTCTGCCTGGGGGAACAGATGAAGGGAGGACACTCTGCCAAGATCTCTCCACTGGAGGGGGAGCTGAGGTACTGGAGCTCTATGGAAGAACGAGTGTGCGCCTCGCATGCTGCTTTCCTCAATCTCAGTCTCACACGCCTGCATTGACACGTCTCGGGCTCTCTGCAGCAGAGGGAAATTGCTGCTGACAGGCCCTTGCAAACTTCACAGCCATTTAGAAAGACTTACTCCCACACTTTTGTCACAGGCGTTTATTGCACGAGATACATGATACCCAAAATTAACATTTTTGAACTTGGCATCCCCCTTTCACCAAGTTGGGCTTAAAAAACCATTCATAATTTTTCAGCCCAGTGATTGCCGTCTGCACGCATGTCAACAAATGTAAATAAATGCATATTGCCCATTTTTCCATAATTAAAACGTGAGGAAGTGGGGTTAAAACACAGCAACAATACCTGAATGTTTGTGACGAGCCAGTGTCTCCAGTTAGCAGGTGTCGGTTTAGAGCGCCTTGGGGCATCAGGATCAACCATCACCAGAACATATGTCTTTCTCTGCAGACACAAGAACAGCATTATGTCATTACTAGGGATGAGCGAGTATACCACTATCTTTTTCTGTTCAGCCATCTAAATTATCTGTATCTGTACTCTTAGTGGACGGGGCATAAACCGGACGTGGTTGTGGTTATGAGTGGCAGAAAGGGGTGAGGCCTAAATTGGTACACTCTTTTAAGTATAAAATTGACATAAATTGATCAGAAGTTGCTATATTTATTGTTTATTTGAAAACTATTTACAGAACAGTCCTAAATTTGAGATTCAAATTGTTTAATTGGTAATTGTTTGTGTAATTATTTTTAATGATTTATATAATCTTTGTGAAGTTCACGCAAACATGCAGTGAAGGCAAACAAGGAAAAATATGTCAGCCCTGTTCACTGTACTACGAGCAAAGTTTTCCAGCTGACTTTGCATCACTAATCAAACAGTGGCAGAACCACACATTTTCCCTGGAGGTGGCCAAGTCCAATACTCACATAGGGGCGAGTCTCCACATAACTCCGCCACTAGTGGGGTGGCCGGGGAGTGATCAATGTGGCTACGGCTAGTGATTTACAGCTCTGTCTTGTCAAATGCACCGCGTACGTTACGAAGCAAACAAGTTTACCGACTAACTTTAAACAGTAAACGTGAGCTAGAGTCAAGTCAAGCAAGCATAGGGTCTATATTGTGTCTGTGTGGGAAAGAGCAAGAGGCACGGCTCTCTGGCTGTAGCGAATGTCTGTCTTGAGAGTGAACACATAAGTACTGTAGTTACCCAATGAGCGCAAAAAATGTTTTCCACTCTTTAATAACCAGTAGTAAAACATAGGTATCAGGAAATCATAATTTCCCCCAAAAAACAAGGGGAGAAAAACAGCTTTTTGTGAGAAAATAAACAACACCAAAAAGGGTTGTTTTACATCAAAATAGCAATTTATTTACATGAACTATTTACTTAATTTTCACATTTTGAACTAAACTGTTTGTGTGCATACGTTAAAATTTTCCTACAAAGCGTAACTTTCTGCATGCTACACTCCGGAATGTTCTTCCGTTTCCTCCTTGCTGTCATGTATGTTTTTCCCATTGACATCCATTAAAATGAGCTCTGCCGAGCTCTTCTGCCACCTAGTGGCCGTTTTTATGGCTTAAACCTGCTCTGTATCCATATGCATTTCTTTGTAGTTGCTTCATCATCTCTTTTAGCTGCTCGGGCAAGAAAATGTAAAAGACGTATAAATACGTCTTTGGGATTGGGCGTTCTGCTTTATAAAAATGAATAAATACATCTTTGGGATTGAGTGAGTTAAGAAACTGATAAAGCATAAAGTAGGGATGTCCGATAATGTAGCCATAAAAATATAATATCTTATTATTTTTCCTATAATGAAAACAGATACAGTCCTTAAAGTCACACTTAATTTGCTGCAATATGATGCCTCATGTAGTTAATACTTTACATCAGGAGATGGCAGACATCTTGCAAGTTCAATCTGAGCAGCATTGGTGGGCATGTTCCTAATCATAGGAGGGTTAGGAGTTTATGACTTTAGGAGTTAGACTTTGAATGCCCATGCACATGTGGCAGCAAGTCCGCTCGCCATAACAGGGTTATCAAAACACCGCTAATGGTGAGGGGGGTAATGTGGTGTTATGTCTAACACGTATAATTTGCCAACATTGTATTCACAAAACACTGTATTCCCGTGCACAAAACACTCATTCAGTCTATGGTAGTGGGAATATTCTAAAAAAAACAACAACAACAACACAGAAATACAGCAGTCAGATGCACAGGTATCTGCGGGAGACTCCTCGGTAGAAAAAACACTGTGTTCACAATGTTTACAGCCACATCGAGAAGTTAATTGCTGATGCTGTATCCATTAGTTTCATAAGATATGTGTAAATTCCACAACAGGAGATATGTCATGTAACAAATCTCGGTATCGTTATCAGTCGGAATTGGAAACTGAGAGTTGGCCAATATCGCCATACGGAAATGGGCAAAAAAGCCAATATAGGACATCCCTAGTATAAAGTAAAATAAAATATAAAACATTGCACAATGGCATAACCAAGGCCCATAAATGAGGCATTTCACTTACGTTGCACTAGTGAGCACAGAGAAACATAACAACTGCATTTATACTAACGTTGTGAACGGTAGTTCAAGTTTGGACCGTCCTTGGATTTTACGAGAGGGCCACAAAACTTGACTAGCCAGACCGACTGAGGGAAGTAGGGTATCCTTTTTGTATCGTGTTTACTTTGAAATGTTGTACCTTTGTTATCTACCTGGAGTTTTGAAACAAAAAAAGTAAAAATACAGTATAATAATCCATCTGTGCAGCGTGTGAGAAGGTGGAAGGTGTGTTCAAGGACCATCATGCAGTAGGATAAATCACCACACCCATTAAACATTCTAAAACTGGCGGATTTCTAACTTTATATTATTTTTTAATAAAATAATAGGCCATATTTCCAATATTGATATACTTTTACAAACATTTGATGTAGTTATTGTAGTTGCATATCAAATTATTTACCACAAATGATTTACATCCCTACTTATCATAGATAAACGTCTTTTTACTTGTGATTATTTATAAGTTAACTATAGACAAAATGTGATTAATTGTGATCACATATTTTAATCAATTAACAGCCCTATTTATTTTATATTATTGATTAAACTGAAAGTAAAGACTTCTGTTTTCTACTTTTAGCAACTTTAAGACATGTTGAAACTTAAATGTTACAAATGCAACAGGATTAACAAAATAGATATAACATATAGAATGTCAAATGTTGATCCCAAAGAAAAGATGTTCATTCAGCAAGTTTTATAGGTCGGTGTCTAAACAATATATACATATGACATGTTATTCTGTTGACTTTATTTTTGCCAGGGCGATACTGCATGTTTGAGGATATGATGTATGTTGTTTTTACACAATTTGAAATACTGTAAGAATGCCACTTTGAAATAATTGGCATCTTTAATGTTCCTACAATATAATATTATCTTCTAAATCAAACTTTAGCTGTACAATTGTATCAAATCAAATTGCATTTTTTAATCAAATCATTCTGTTTTCAAAATATGTTTTGAATGGTATCGTAACCTGTGTATGTAGATTTGAATCGAATTGTCTATCACAAAGAGATTTTTATCCACAATGTATATATAAAGTTCTTCAACCATCAAACACCATTTGTCTGTGTAATTTATAGTTTTGCCACATAATCAGGTTGCATGGTTTTACTTTCGGTCTGGATACATTATAGCAATCTAATGTATTATTTATTGCGTAAAACTAAAACAAGAACAACATTAAATCATAATCATAATCAATTAAAGCATAAAATGAATACAGACCCGCCCCGTCCACTAGTACAAGCATGGGGATTGTTTTTCAGTGAGAACATTAATGTTGGATGTGTGTGGCACCAGGCAATATGCTAGCAGGAATCAATTTCAGGTTGTTTACAAATATGCACTTTAGCACTCAATAACGTCATCAAACCTTACCTTTATGCATTCCCAGATATTGCCTGCATTTGGGACCAAATGTGAGGTGAAAGAAAAACGAAACAAACACAGTGTAGTAGTCTATCTGTGCAGCGTGGGGAAGCACACACACGACTATGAGCGTCAAAGTGGGTCAGGTCGCCACTTGCTGAAACAAAAATACCATAAACATGCAAAAACTGGGTAATTTTTAACTGTATATTATTTTTTATACTGGCTCAGATTTTCAGAATTGATATGCATTTAGCCGCACGGTGGCTGACTGGGTAGCATGTTGGGCTCACAGTCAGGAGGTTCAGGGTTCGAATCTCCGTTGGGCATCTCTGTGTGGAGTTTGCATGTTCTCCCCGTGCGTGCGTGGGTTTTCTCCGGGTACTCCGGTTTCCTCCCACATTCCAAAAACATGCATGTTAGGTTAATTGGCGACACTAAATTGTCCATAGGTATGAATGCGAGTGTGAATGTTTGTTTGTCTATATGTGCCCTGCGATTGACTGGCGACCAGTCCAGGGTGTACCCCGCCTCCCGCCCGAAGTCAGCTGGGATAGGCTCCAGCACCCCCGTGACCCTAATGAGGATAAGCGGTATAGAAAATGAATGAATGAATGATATGCATTTACATATAATTTGATGTAGTTATTTATACACTTTTTGTAGTTTATTTTTATTTTTATCATTACCCCTTAAAAGTTCCACATGGTCAAGTACAGGTTCATGGGCAAGGCCGAACCGATGGTTGGGGACCCCTGGTATACAAAAACAGAAGCAAAATTTTGGCAAACAATTGCCAAAAAAAACGATCATACAAAAATAAAGCGTACAAAAACAGATTTTACTGTATAGTGCTTTCTGTCACATTCAGTCCTCAATCTACAAAAATTCACACATTAAATTTGTTTCCTCATCCTACCTGTTGATTATGAGCACAAGTAAGACAGCAAAGACACTAGGCTGCTGTATGTTTCCTATGCATGTCTTTCAAATAAAACTCTGACGCGCATTTAATTCAAAACTGATATTTGACGTGCTGTCCACTACCCACCCGGAATGAGTCAGTGACCCACTTGTGCATCTCAACCCACCGGTTGAGAATCGCATGCCATGCTAAGCATCACTACAGCAGAACACAACCTAATTTCCAAATAATTCCTTTACTAATGTTGTCCTGTTGGAATCCTAACTATACCACAGTAAAATGCAGCTGAAAAACTCCCAAGGCTTGTGTGGCTTGACACATACAGCATGGAAAATGTTCTGACACAATATCCGTTTTTAAAAGTTAAGGCAACACAAATAAGAATATACTGTATATAGACATGAGGAAATATTACATTCAACAACATTCAACTGTAACATACAAATACATCCAAGCTTGTTGTGCCTTATTCCCCCAAGTTGTAATCACAAACAATCTGATAGCAAATCACTTGTTCTTATGATCACAGTCAACTTCCTGCCACAGATCCAGTATCTTAATACCCCTCAATCTGTCATTAGATAAAGTGAGAAAAGAGGCATCTAAAGTGACACTTGATCACACTTATTGGACGCTGACTTGGCGGCTTAATTGACAGAACATTTTCATTCTGTCTGTCCCCTAAAAGTTACAGAATTATGAGAACAGATTGAATTATTGCGAGAGCACATTTGTCATCTCTGGTTGGATGCCCAAAATCTGCCAGACCATATGATAGGAATTTTTTTTTATTATTTTTTTTATGTTGTTCACTTCCTCTACAACACAGATACATTAATGGCAGCTGTTTCATATTGCACAGTAGTTTAGGCCGAAAAAGCTACAGCCTTAGTTACTTTGTAGAATCAACTGTTTTTATGTAAATAAACCAGTTATTTCAGTTTGTTCTGTCCTATCAAGGCATTCTTAAAAGGCCTCTAAAATTAATCCAAATCCAATGTACTAGGGTACCATCTAAGTAGTAGTCATGTATTTTTCTTCAGAAGCTCATTTTGAGCGGGATTCTATGCCTACCTGACAAGCTGTAATAAGCGTGAACAACTAAGCCTAATAATAGGATAATACTGTAGTCAGCGCGATAGTGCCTGCAGGTAACATACAGACACACCAGCAACAATGGAGCCTCCTCCACAGCCTGTCAACAGTGACTCTATATCAGTGACCCCCCCGGGCATCTTACTAAGCATGACCTGTTGCCTTCTCAGGCGTTGTAATCCTCGTTTATACAGGTTTGCTAGCAGGCAAAGACACTGTGATAATGTAGTTACTCTAATTTTCAAGTCAGACCCCGATGCATTCAGAAATAACACACATGCACATTGCATTAAAAATCACTCCCGGGTCAGAATTATTATTCAAAGAAATAGCCGTTTACGGCACATTTCATGAACATTATCATGGATAGAGCCAAATTTGGAAGATTTTAACCGTACTTTGTAATGCTTTCCGGGCACGTTTCATTGTTGACTTTCTACCTGTTAAGAATTTAGCCCAGTCCATCTGGCACGGGCAGAAAACCTAGCAAGAGAGGATCCCTCCGTGCTTGTACTTCACACATTGTGGCATGTACCCTTCTCTCTTATGAAGACATTTTTTCCTCTCCATCTGTCAAAATCCACATTAATTGCGCACAGATACGTGTGAAAGACTCCAGGGAAAAAACAGATGCATGCTTTGCCATCTGAAATAATTTAACAGGGCCCAAACGAACAAAATGTTGTATCAAAATATGTTTTAATGGAGCACATTCAAAGAGACTGGATATCAGAGGTTAGGCTCTTTTTAAAAAAAATATGTGGGAACTAATGATAATGAAAAACATCTTGATGATAGTCCACACAATTCTGCTAGGCTTTAATGATGCTGCTGAGAGTCATGACAACACAAATATTTTGATATTAATAATATGCTGTTATGTATTAACATTTATTAAACAATCAAAAAGGGTGAGGCGCTCGGCCATCCGGGAGGAGCCTAGAGTAGAGCCGCTGCTCCTTCACATCGAGAGGAGCAAGTTGAGGTGGCTCGGGCATCTAGTCCGGATGCCTCCCGGGCGCCTCCCTGGTGAGGTGTTTCGGGCATGCCCAGTCGGGAGAAGGCCCCGGAGAAGACCTAGGACACGCTGGAGGGACTATGTCTCACAGCTGGCCTGGGAACGCCTCGGTGTCCTCCCGATGGATGCTTAGATTAGGAAAATGGATGGATGGATAAACAATCAATATATTTCTTTTTTTGAGCAGCTACATTTAAAAAGTTTTCAGTTTTTGTTGTTTAATTGGATCTATTGTCACTGGCACTTTCTAATAAAAATCTCATCTAAATGGCCGGGTGTCAGCCACGGATATGAGATATGTAAAGGCCCTGGTTGCAGACTGGAGGCAGGAAAAATGGAAGTCTGCACCCCCTTGGGAATAACCTCCCTGTTAATGCTGGGCTCATTGCTAAACAGCAACCTGGGACCACACCTCTCTCATAGCTGCTAAAACTGCTTTGCATTAAAGGTTCGGGGATGAGGGGTGAACGCTGCATATCAAAAACAACATATCCCATAACACACCAATCCTCCAGGGCAAGGTTTGTTTAAGAATACATAAAGTCTGCAGGTTATGACGACCTGCAGGAAGATGCAGGATGAGGATCACCAAATAAAGCATATTAATCACCCTCGGGATACACCATTATCCTATTATGAAGCTTGCCTTTGGTTACTTAAACGCTTTAGTGTTGATAAAAGTACTAATCGCTACAGAAATATCCCTTAAAGGCACATTTCAAAAGAGGTTAAACATATGCCACAATGATGTAATGTATGACTGAAGTCAAAATGTTAGTGTATTAAATAGGGCTGTCAAATGTTAACACATTTTAATCAGATACATCAGTTTTCAAAATAATTATTGATGATTAACCATAATTTGCAACTATGTCTGAAATATGCTAATTTTTACTGTATTTTATTGAAAGAAAGATGAAAGTCAGGACAGGAAAATGTATATATACATATATATATTTTTTTGTTAGTGTTGACACCTCCAAATGTAGTGGAAATTAAAATCAAGCTAAAAGATAGCACACATGTTTGAAAAGGACTTACCTAACAGTAGTTTCATGTTTACAGAACATTAGAATCACACTTTAAATGCATTACTATGGCCAATGTGTTCAAAGGTCATATAAGTTTAATTCCTCTTTTTAAATGCAGAAAATTGTACTTCTACTACTTGAGAATCAACTGCACCTACTGGTAACTTGTTTGCCATGTAGCAATAAAAATATAATAACATTGATTAATCTGGTTAGTGACATTGGACTGCTATTAGTTTGAACACTACTGTAGGTTGGGATTTTTTTTATCCCTTAATAATAGCAAGTTTCATTTAAAATAAAAATTTAGTGTTCAGTTGTGTTGTCATTGACTAATATTTAAATTTGTTTGATCATCTATAACATTTAAGTGTGACAAACATGCAACAACAAAAAAAAGAAATCAGGAAGGTGGCAAACACTTTTTCACTCCACTGATATAAGGACTACTACAAAATTGTATCACATGAACATAAAAATATTTAACAGAGAATCACTACTCCAGTGAAAATCCACTGTCAAAGCTTGCCGATGCAATAAGAATATTGCTTACACAGCATATTGAAGGACTACTGCAAAGAACTGATGAAAATAAGAAATCCTGATAGGGGCAAACACTTTTTCACATCACTGTACATTGTGCTGGAATTGCACTGCTGTTGATGTGTTCAGGTCAGAATAAAGTTATAAGAGAATGTTAAACTCTGTGTGCCTCTGAGGGGACACAACACTGTGTCTGCTGTCATAACAAAGAGGCATGGCTTGCCGATTCGTAGCGTTAATTATGACAGATTTTTTAAAAATGTAATTAATAAAATAATTAGTTACCGCCATTAACCCGATATTTTTTTAATTTAAATGTTGTGGAATTCCCACCCAATGACACAAATACTGTATTACCTAGACATTATACTTGCATGCCCAAAGAACAAAGGCTGGAAAAGACCAGTATATTTCAGGATGTAAACTCCTGGCTTACCTTTGAGTGAACTCTGCTGGGGATGAGAATAAGAGAGATGTCTAATCGCTACTCTCATAGAGGGGCCTATGCAAACGAGCCCAGCTCTGCTAACTGATGACACCATGAAGGGCAATAGTGAGATAGCGAGGAGGAGGGGAGGGATACAGAAGCCCCTATGTGAGTTTACAAGTTCACTCTTTATCCCTGACCCGATACCAAACAGTGTTGTCCACGTAGCTGCCTATTAACATGTATTGTTTTATCCTCCCTCCTCATTTTAATCAGTGTATGAGTGCACAGAAACAGCTCTGTTTCATGAAAGGGTTAACCATACACACACTGCTCGACCTGGTGCTAAGCAAGGCATCGATCTAAAATCCCAGTCTAAGACTCAAAAACATTTGAACTTGTTTGGTAATTAACAGGTATCTGTGTTGTGATTAAGCGAAAGCAACGGCTTAACAAGCTTCTGAGGCAGCTTAGAGCGAGGCTAGCAGATTAATCTCTTCATAAGGAAATACCTGTAAATTTACTCAAAAACAAGCACACCACATTTCAAGACAAATCTGTAATTTAACATACAGTTATGCATCATCTGTTATGTAAAATCCACAGAGCGAGGACGAGGCAACCAGATTATGGTCTCGATGTGGGTTACAGCTGCAAGAAGCCAGAGGGGCCACCAAGTGGGCAGGTTAACTACTGCACCACTGTAAGGGTCACAAAATGGGGTTAGTCCTAGTGGTTTGGACCAAATAGGTCAAACAGGCTACAGAATTGGATCCTGATCAAAAATGTGGGCTGAACTGGAATTGATAAAATACTGTAGGGCAGGAGGGACTGGAGAAGACCGGTCGTTTGGTCGGTGAGACCCTCTCACCGGTGAGAGGGTCCTTGTTTTTATTAATAGCCCTGATCCCATCTTTTATGTTCAAAATCTAGAACACCTAGAGATATTGGCATTAAGAAACCTCCACTGGAGCAGTCTGTATGGGAAGATCAGCAGTGGGACGCAAGAACCACAAGGCTCATGATAAAATTCCTCCAATAACAACTTTGTTTGCTATACCAGGGGTTGGCAAGCGGTGGCTCCTGAGCTCCCGTCACTGAACCTGGACATATTCCATTGCTTTCATAGCTTCATGATGCTGGCTTACTCGTGCGCTTGACATGTGGCGGGAAATTAGCAAACAACAACAAATGTAACATTGAAAGAAAGACAAGCCCTCAGATTTTTCTGAGTAACCAACTGCGGATGAGTGTAAAAGAGAGACTTTGGAACTACTACTGAGAGGAGAAAACACATTTTCAAGAAGTGAAAATGCTTCAAACTCAACTAAATCTGCTAGTAGTCATGTGTGGATAAATACTGAAACTTTTGATACCGGTTCTTCATGCTCTAAAATCAATTCTCAAATCAAAATATCAATACTTTTGATACTTCAATCATTTGACGTAATGTATTTTATTAACAGAAACACAGTGGAAAGTCCCCTCCATGAATCACCACCATACCACGGTGGAGGGGTTTGAGTGCCCGAGTGATCATAGGAGCTATGTTGTCAGGGGTTTATGCCCTTGGTAGGGTCTCCCAAGGCAAACAGGTTCTAGTTGACAAGCCAGGCTAAGAGTGATTCAGAAACCCCTATGAAAAAACACAAGAGGAGTGACTGCACCTCGCCCGGAGGTGGGATACCGGGGCCTCACCCTGGAGCCAGGCCTGGGGGAGTGGCTCGCAGGCGAGCGCCTGGTGGCCAGGTCTTCACCCGTGGGACCTGGCCGGGTCTAGCCCGAAGAAGCCACACGGGAACTCCCCCCCGCAGACCCACCACCTGCAGGGGCAAGCATAAGGGTCCGGTGCTTTGTGAATTGGGCAGTGGTTCAAACCTGGTTCTTGGGACATGAAATGTCACTTCTCTGGTGGGGAAGGAGCCCGAGCTTGTGAAAGAGGCGGAGACATTCCAACTAGATATAGTCGGACTCACCTCAACCCACAGTTTGGGCTGGAACCAAATCCCTTGAGAGAGGCTGGACCTTGTTCTTCTCTGGAGTTGCCGCAAGGGAGAGGCGGCGAGCTGGTGTGGGCTTATTGTTAGCCAGGTCTAACCCGGCTTGGTGCCTCTGTGTTGGAGTCATCCCCAGTAAACGAGAGGGTTATTTCCCTACGCCTTAGGGCTGGGGAAAGGGTTCTGACTGTGGTTTGTGCGTACGCGCAAAACGGCAGTTCAGAGTACCCAGCCTTCTTAGAGTCTATCAGAGGGGTTCTGGAGAGCACCCAACTGATGACTCCATAGTTCTGCTGGGAGACTTCAACGCCCATGTGGGCAATGACAGTGTGACTTGGAGGGGCGTGGTTGGGAGGAACGGCCTTGGCACCAGGACACCTTAGGTCGCAGGTCTATGATCGACTCTGTGGTCGTATCATCAGACCTGCGTCCGCATGTTCTGGACTCGCGGGTGAAGAGGGGGGCTGAGCTGTCAACTGACCACCACCTAGTGATGAGTTGGATTAGATGGCGGGGAAGGATGCCAGACAGACCTGGCAAACCCAAACGCGTAGTGAGGGTGTGCTGGTAACGTCTGGCAGAGTCTCCCGTTTGTCGAGTCTTCAACTCTCATCTCCGGCAGAGCTTTGCCTGCATCTCAAGGGAGGACCAGGATATTGAGTCCGAATGGGCCGTATTCCGTGCCTCTATTGCTGATGCAGCCAGTCTTAGTTGTGGCCGCAAGATGGTCGGTGCCAGTCGTGGTGGCAAGCCCCGAACCCGATGGTGGACACCGGGGGTTAGGGCTGCTGTCAAGCTGAAGATGGAGTCCTATCAAGCATGGATGGCTTGCGGGACTCCCGAAGCAGCTGACAGGTACCGGCAGGCCAAGCGGCACGCGGCTTCAGCGGTGGTCGAGGCAAAAACTCGGGTGTGGGAGGAGTTCGGTGAGGCTATGGAGCACGACTTTCGGTCGGCCTCGAAGAGGTTCTGGCAAACCGTCCGACACCTCAGAAAGGGGAAGCAGCCCCCAGTTCACACTGTTTACAGTGCGGACGGGGGCTTGCTGACCACGACTGTGGATATAGTTGGTCGGTGGAAGGAATACTTCGAGGCCCTTCTCAATCCCACTGACATGCCTTCCATAGAGGAAGCAGAGTCTGAGGATACGTACGTGGACAGTTCTATCACCGTGGCTGAGGTAATTGGGGTAGTCAAATCACTCCCCAGTGGCAAGGCTCCGGGGGTAGACGAGTTCCGCTCAGAATTTCTCAAGGCTCTGGATGTTGGAGGACTGTGTTGGTTGACACGCCTCTACAACATTGCATGGAAGTCGGGAACAGTACCTCTGGACTGCCAGACCGGGGTGGTGGTCCCCATTTTTAAAAAGGGTGACCGGAGGGTGTGTTCCAACTATAGGGGGATCACACTCCTCAACCTCCCTGGGAAAGTCTACTCCAGGGTGCTGGAGAGAAGGGCACGACTGTAGTCGAACCTCGGTTACAGGAGCTGCAATGTGGTTTTCTTCCCGGTCGCGGAACACTGGACCAGCTCTACACCCTTGCAAGGGTACTGGAGGATATGTGGGAGTTTGCCCAACCGGTCTACATGTGCTTTGTAGACCTGGAAAAAGGCATTCGACCGTGTCCCTCGTGGTGTCCTGTGGGGGGTGCTCCGGGAGTACGGGATTGGTGGCCCGCTAATACGTGCCATTCGGTCCTTGTACAATCGAAGCAGGAGCCTGGTACGCATGGCCAGCAGTAAGTCAAGCTTGTTTCCGGTGAACATTGGCCTCCACCAAGGCTGCCCTTTGTCACCGATTCTGTTCATAATCTTCATGGACAGAATTTCTAGGTGCAGTCAAGGTGTTGAGGGAGTCCAGCTTGGTGACCTTAGGATCTCATCTCTGCTATTTGCAGACGCTCTCTGTTTACCAATCAATCTACGTTCCCACCCTCATCTATGGTCATGAGTTATGGGTCATGACTGAAAGAATGAGATCGCGAATACAAGCCGCAAAAATGAGTTTCCTTCGTGGGGTGGCTGGACTCACCCTAACAGATAGGGTGAGGAGCTCAGAGTAGAGCCGCTGCTCCTTCACATCGAGAGGAGCCAGTTGAAGTGGCTCGGGCATCTAGTCCGGATGCCTCCCGGGCGCCTCCCTGGTGGGGTGTTTCGGGCATGCCCAGTCGGGAGAAGGCCCCCGGGAAGACCTAGGACACGCTGGAGGGACTAGGTCTCACAGCTGGCCTGGGAACGCCTTGGTGTCCTCCCGATGGAGCTGGAAGAGGTCGCTGGGGACCGGGAAGTCTGGATTCCCCTACTGAAGCTGCTGCCCCCACGACCCGGACCCGGATAAGCGGAGGAAAATGGATGGATGGATGGATGGACAGTGGAAAGTAAATTGACATCTTCTTTAAATAATGAGGTTGTTGGGAGCTACTGTACATATCCTTCTGGCTGAGTAACTGTGTAATATAATGCGTAAGCAGCAGTCTGTTAAAACAATGGCCAAAGTTTCATTTTCATAGTTGTTCTTAGTCATTTATTTACATTTTAATGGTTTTATTGTTTAAAATAGAATTTTCTCATATTTCATATGATAATGCCATGTTTTTTCTGGTGCTGTATATGAACTAGACTATATTGTAAATCATCTGGCTAACTAAATACATTTTGAGGTTTAAAATAAACTCTTGTATTTTATATGCTAAGATTTGAAATACAGCCGCATGGTGGCTGAGTGGGTAGCATGTTGGCCTCACAGTCAGGAGGTTCAGGGTTTGAATCTCTGTTGGGCATCTCTTTCTGGAGATTGCATGTTCCCCCCGTGCGTGTGGGTTTTTTTCCGGGTACTCCGGTTTCCTCCCACATTCCAAAAACATGCATGTTCGGTTAATTGGCGACTCTAAATTGTCCATTAGATTGTGAATGTGAGTGTAAATGGTTGTCTGTCTGCCCTGCGAGTGGCTGGTGACCAGTCCAGGGTGTACCTTGCCTCCCACCCGAAGTCAGCTGGGATAGGTTCCAGCATACCGGTGACCCTAATGAGGAGAAGTGGTATGGAAAATGGATGGATGGATGGATTTGAAATACATTATTTTAAATTCAATACTATCAGTGGTATTGCACATCACTTGCTGACATCATAAAAAGCAGGGCTCAAAGAACCGTTCAAAAAAATAAATACCAGAGCATCTATTCTCCGAATTAAAAAATAAACAGGAAATAATTGAGAAAATGAAAGAAATGCTCAGATCAGCTTCTGAGCATTTCAATGCAAAGATCAGCTTCCAATAACGAATTGCTTGCCCAACTCTAACCACTGGTTGTTCTAAATCACACCATAAATTGATCTATAATGATTAGTCCTACCCTGAAAGTAATGTAATGGTGGCTGAATCATTTCACGTCAGGACGCTCCACTTGACTCCAAATGCTTGCTGTAACCAGCATGCTGAATACCCTTTTTAGCCCACACACTAAACAGCAGCCTGGATCAAAACTAGAATCCCACCGCTACAGTATTTTGCACGCCCATTTTTTTCAATGTTATCTTTTATAGGATGGACTTTTTATTTTTTTATGTTTGTTACAAAAGCCAAACAATGTTTTTTGGCCTTTTTTTTATTACTGTGTAATAAAAAAAAGGAAATTTACCATTGCTTTGGTTGTAGTATTTTTAATGCTTTAAAGAGCTATTTAATAAAATAATAAAAATAATTGGTACCTGATCGGATCAGATGCAGAAAAAAAAATCCCTATTTTGTTATAATTATACACACGACTCAAAGAGGCCTACACATGCACTCGGCACTACTGTTTGTTGAATTCTGTAGTTTTAACAGGTTACATTTAAAAAAGATTGAAACTTTTAAAAGTTTATATGCTGCAATTACACCAACCAATGAGTGACTGGCAGTGGTTTACATCTCCCTTATAAAACAGTGCCTAGGTTCCCAAGGTGGGATACGTGCACCTCCAGGGGTATGCCAATTATAATAGGGGGTATGAAAATAAAATATGAAAAAAATTAGCGTCTAACACTTACAATTACGAGTGTGCCCAAATGCCTCACAGCATGACACTGTTCATTGCTCTGTGCGCATCATATAAACAAATAAGTTCGATGATTATTTTATGCGTTAACTGTTTAATTGCAAATATTTCATTTATATTGGTGTTCCATCCCCGTACGGCGAAGTGTTGAAAACATCTCACTGTGAGTGAGCATTATCGTTGTATTATGTGTTGTATGTTGTTTTGTTTTTTTTACTTTGGATACTGCTTTATGGTGATTGTTAACATTCCCCTTCAATTTGGTATTAAATCAATATGCAGACTTAAACCAGATATTGTGAGATCAGACTGGAATAAAATACAAAATAGGAAATGCAAATCTTTGACCTGGATTAAAATCAATTAATTGACCAATTCATTAATTAACTGAGTAGGAGGTACAAGGCTTCAGGTGAAACGTCTTAAGGGGTTCGCTACTGTAAAAAGTTTGGGAACCAATGCTGAAGTAGTCTTGGCCAAGACTGACTAGCAGTGAGTGTTCTTATATGGTGTACATTCCGTTTTCAGGAGAAGCATAAAGCACACTAGAGTGGTACCTTGACTTACAAGTTTAATTCGTTCCCAGACCTAGCTCGTAACTCGGTTTACTCGTATGTCAGAACAATTTTCCCCATAAGAAATAACGTGAATGACAATAATTGGGTCCAGTGCTCTCAAAAACCACACCGGTTTTTATTGTTTATACGTTTTTGAATAAGAATGATGTGTCTCCGCACTCATTAATGTATGAGAACCTTATATTAAAACATAATAAAAGAAAGTGTAAAGAAATAAACATGTTTTCTTAAGTGTACTTTAGCTTGAGGAGCAGACGGAGATGTTGGCGGAGGTGTAGGAGAGTGGTGGAGGAGGTTTGAGTGAGATTCCGTATTCGTACTAATGTACGGTACACTACATAATTCTTTCCATCCATTCATTTTCATTTTGTGATTTGTAATCTTATGCCCCCTGCCAATGTGCACTGAAGGAATATATTCATTTAGCATTTACCTTTAAGTGAATTCAACAAAACGATTGTTGAGATGAGCACAATCATTTATGTTGCTTATCCACATAAGCGGACGCCAATAAAATCTCATTGTGTTCCATAAGTGCCTCACACTGCACGGCATGCTCACTACCTACAAACCTGCCTATTTTTAAACGCAGCCGGCCTCCCACACAGGAGTGGCGCATGAAGTGGCTCATAAGTCCACACTTTGGAGGAGCCACATGGTCAAGGGACAGTCACGTGTTGATATAAAGGAATATTATAAGGCCAAAAACAACAACGCTAAGAGACTCTGGCTAGGCAGCCAAAATACTGCAGTGAGCCCTTCAAGACAGCAATTCAAGAGGAACCACATATTACATGATCACAGCTGTGCAGTATTGTGATCACTAGTATATGAAACATTGTGGAGGAGGTAGGTTTTTGGCTTCTTAATTTGTCCTTCTTCCCCACTCTGTTTAAAACCCTTTATTCAGTTTCCAATAAATAAATTAGTTTGGTAGCCTGCTATGCTTAAAGTGGTGGCTGTCTCTTGTGTCCCTGCAGTGATCCCGTAGCGCCTAAGCGTTGCGCAATGTGGTCTAGACAAAGAATAATAGCGGTGTAAAGGTGACTAAAGGGGTGTTATTTCACTTCTACAGAGCTCTAATATATGGAACAACAGGGTGACTAGTCAATACCTGATCACACGATGCCTGCTTGCAGTGAGTATGTAGTAACTATGTTTAAATGTAGCTCTTAGCGCGAGTGACCGGAAGCAGATGACAAGAAGTTACAGCACTATCACACCACCATGCACGTACTTTTATTTTCTCTTTATATTTCCACATGTATTTCCTTTTCATTTTTCCACTCCTGTGATTCCATACTAATAATGACAAAAATCATAATTCTTTTTCTATGCTTTAACTACAGAAACATTCCATTTATTAAGACTGACTCATAATTTGTGGAAGTTCACTTATTCGGAACCGTTTTACTGCTATAAACGAAGGATAACTGTATATAATTTTAGTCTAAAATAGTACTAAATAGGGCCACACGGTGGTGGTGAATGAATGAAGGAATGAATAAATTAAAAACGTACTTCTAAAATTCAGTCTGTTCGGACAAGTGCTTTGTGGTTGAACGCTGCTATGACGTCATACCTAACATTAAGATGGTTCACAGTCTGATTGAAGCTTCGGGCGGTTGAAGGAATTAGTATATGCCTAGGGAACAATTTCTGCATTTCTGTCAACATTGACGACTTCTTTCACCACAGCTGTGCTCATGTTAAGCATATTAGTCACCCTGGATGCCATATTCCTTGCTGAGGTTTCCGACACTTTCTAGGAGTTTCTTTACACACGTACACCTACTCACTGCCCTGAAAGCAAATATACATACTACACAACACGCTAACTACTACTAACAGGTACTCGGAGGCAAAGAACAAAGTACTAGAATATGAACTTCACATCCAGCCGTGCTAAATGCTGCATAAGTGTTGCCATCTATTTGGGCTGATCAGAACACGCCGCATTTAAAACGGGCCAAATTATAATGTTTGTCTGTAATTACTCTGTCATGCAAGACACATGCTATGAAGTCACAGTGTGGTTTTCCAACATCTGGTGATATTTTCTTTGATAGCAAAGTAACATGGACTTTGATGAATACACCAACTATGTAATGTGGGGACAATACACTTCAAGTTTGGCAAGTCTTACTCATTCTTGAACAAAACTGGGCAAGCAACTTATACTGTGGTTTGTACAGATAAATATTATTACAGGTTATCAGTAGTATTTTAAATCGGGGGGGATTCTGCGGGGCATGACAGACAGTAACAAAGCCCCTGCTCTATGTAGTTGTTTAGCACCACAACCACAAAGTAGGTGCATGACCAGAAAGGCTATGACCTTGTTCAAGTTATTTTAAATGTGCAATGTTTATATACAGTGTTCTGTCGTTTATCGCGGGGCATAGGTTCTCAAAATAGCCTGCAATAAATGAAATTCGCAAAGCAGCCGACTATTATTTTAAAATTATTAGGCCGATGTATGTTTTAAGGCTGCAAAACCTCCACATTTAGTGGGCATTTAGTCTTCTTTCAATGTGACACACCTGTCAGTTCTTTCAGCATACACGCTCGATCAAATGCATTAGAAGTGGACTATTGTCATATTCTGTTCCTGGCCTGGATCTCTGATCTCGTGCCTGACTGTGTTTTCCTGTTGACCTGTGAATCACCTGCCGCTGACTGCAGCACGCTACATACCTGATAGTGATGACCTCTCTACTTATTCCCAACGTCCACTTGTGTGAGAAGCAGGATTGTGTTCTCTCCTCCCAAGGATCACCTGTATTGCTAAGGACTAGATTGTTAAGTGCCGGATCATTTTATCTTTTTGCCTCGTGGTGCCACCCAATGTAGCTACTTTTGTTGCCTCAGCCCGAGAGTATTTTTTGTTACTCGTCACGTATATCCTCATTTTGCCTGCCTAGAGCTGTAAGTAAAGTGTAACTGAGCATCCACGTCGGCCTTGAGTGTCTGCATCCCGGGACCCAACACATCAGACCTTGGCAACTATATCACAAAAACTATTCCGAATGTTGCGAAGGCTACTCCGCAATAAAATAAAACCACAACTCAACAGTCAGATTTGACAATCAAAACGAGTTCCAACGTTGCAACTGATGAGAAGTGACAAGAGCAAACAGCAGCGACGGCCACGATACTTGTTCTTTTCTACCCCCCCCCCCCCCCCATGCCAAATTTTCATGAAACTTGAGCTGTCTGATGAAAATCATCAGCCAAGATGTGCTTTAACATTTGGACCGAACTAATCTGTCTTAAAAAAATAACTTAGCATTTGTTTGTCTACTTTTCATTTTCTTCCCTTCTCACGTCTCTTGTTTCTCTTAAAGCCTGATTTTTAAATATTTTTTTGTCGGTGACATGATGCTGCATCGCTCAGAGCACTGTGTATGAATGTATGAGTCGCTTAGCAATAGCATTGTAACTGTACTGACTATAGTTGTCCTATCCAGTCACCGAGCACTTAAACAAAAGGCAAAATGTCTTCTAAGACAACCTGACAAGTCCAGTGGTGATTTAATCAATGCCTGATTTCTCTTTATCCCTCGTTGAGCTTATACTTTAGGTATGTGTGTTTGTTTAAAGTAGGGCCATGGCATGTCTCGCATCACACAGTGAAAAAAAGTTCTCCTCCCATTCTGTGACTTTGTCCTTCTTCCCCAAGTTATTTCAAACCTTTTCTTAAGTTTAGAATAAATACGTTGGAGACTAATGGTGAACGAAGCACACTCATATGCATCATTAGTGCAGAAACACAGATGCTCGTTTGAAGTTGCGTAGCTGACAGGACCGACCCAATAATCCAGGCCGAAAAAAATAGTAGTTAGTATGGGTAGATTTTGACCAAATGTCTTATTAACACTGATGAAAAGATAGGGATGCAGCCTACCTTTATCCCAGTTCCAATGGATTGGAACATACCAATAATATTCATTTTCAGGTTGGGACAAAATTCACCCGTGTGGATGGACATCCTTTTTTTTTTTTTTTTAAACCTCAGCGTGGGGGCTTATTCCTCTTTAAGGTGTTATTTTATACAAACGGGGTGTAAAAGGTAAAGTGCTGCCATTTTTAGTCATGTACAATTCAATTGTTGTGACTTTTGGTCTGAATTTGGCACCCTTTTTAAGGATGGTTGTGAATTTTTTGCTATATACACAATATTATTTCCACTTTTAAAATTAAAATGCCAGAGGAATTGCTTACAGATTGCTGTAAGAACTTTGTTTGATCAGGCCCACAAGGAGGGCCTACTCAATGCTGGCCCCCAGGACTGAGTTTGACACGTGTGTTCTAGGGTTTCTGAGCACACATAAATGCTGATAAGAATATCCATTTCTTTTTCTTTTTTGTCTGTTTATTTAGACCACATATAAATGTATTATAAAGATGTTGTGATGTTCAATGTGTCTGTGAATGCACGCAGGTGTTTTATTTGTTCTATTTTAGAAATGAAAATGTGTAATTTAGCATTTTTATAAGTAGGTTGCGACATAATCACATGGGGTCCCTGGGTGAGACCTGTAGTTGGCAACCCATGAATTTGACCTTATTAGGAATTTACATCATACATACATACATTCCAAGTTGAAATAATTTACTCAGCATGCAGTAAGAAAATTCATTTGGCGGGATACATGCTGCAGCAAAGCAAGCTCAGTTGTAAGCACTCTTGACACCCATTTCTATTTGGCCATCAGAGCTGTTAAAGGTGTCAGGGCTGTTCACAGGCACTGTGTGTTTCACCAGCCAAGATGGCTTCCACATTTTTCTATCATGATTAATTATGGTTTGTGATGGTAGTACAGTGAGAAAGTGTAAATTATTCCCACATTTTCTTGTGCCCTCCGCGCAGTCACTCTTGTGTAGGAAGATGCTATTGACGCCATCCATGGATGGCGACCAAAAGGCATCTACATGGGGTGGCAAACTCTAGTGATTATTAAGGAAGGGGGAGTTGGGGGGGAGTTTGTGTCAGCTGAACATAGTCCAGACTGCCAGTTGACAGGGCTGGATTTTCCAGTATGGAAGGGTCTTGTTTCAGTGGGCGAAGCTGGGTGTTGGGAGACTAGGAGAGAGGACTGCCCAAGGCTTGGAAGCTTGAAAGAGAATATTTCAAACAGACAAGCACCGTCTGTGTTCCAGTGTCACCAGCCCACCCGTCTGACAATCAGGGCCATGTCATCACTTGGGTTCTGACTAATTCAGGGAACACTTTTAGAGGATGTTGCAGACAGACGTCAGTGGGGCCCGCAATATAAATACAGACACAAATAATCGAAGGAGCAAAAAAAAGCAAAGCTTGGGGGTAAATGTTAAAACAATAATATGGTTTGGCTTTCAATTCTTCACAAAATCCCTAATGTGTCTGTAAAAAAACGCATTGTGCATGCAGGACTGGCAATCTTTAGTTTTAAAGAACTGGTTCAGATAAATTACAAAAATCATCTGTCAGATCATTTTGTGCATGTTGTTATATATAGCCCTGTCAGAGAGGACATTCCGGAGAATGGCACTTATAATCACAATGCAGGAAACTGTTATCAGACGAAGTACAGGTTTATGGTTCAAGGGCTCGTCCATTCATAGAGAACAAGCTCGGCTTTTCTGCCTGACACACTGATAAAGACGGCACAAATAAAACAGCTCCAGCTCCATCTTTGCCTCTCCCCAAGGGAATAATATATCACCCATCTGAATGTGGCACATATTGAATCATTTCCAGCACTGATGATTCATTTGAATAAATCAGCCTCCTATTTTGCCAACTTGAACTGATACTGAAATAAGAAGAAATAAATGTAATATGGTTAGATCTGAGGAAGGACAGGTGTTGGGAGTGTTCTATACGAGTGGTAATCCTAATCCCCTTTTCAAGCAACAATTAATGACTGCTGCAATGATCTTGGCGTATATGATGTTGCAATTCCTTTTTGACTATCAACAACAACCTGCCTTTCTCACAGACCAAATCCAGGAGGATACGTTGCTGCAGGCAGACGGGATCCTATCCTGGATTTGCATAAATGTACAGCAGTAATCAAATACTACACAGGACAAATCTAGTAGTGACCCAATATATATTTTCTCTGGCTATTTCGAATCTGACCTTGCACTGTTTGTCTTAAAAAATTGATCATAAAACTAACCGATCATAAAAGCTGCACCTGTTGCCAAATGTCACACAGTGTGTCAGATGTATGAAAAAAATTACAAATTTGTCCAACAAAATAAACTTTTAATGTCTCTGAGCGCAAAAAAAAGACACATTTAAAACCGCAGATGCGAAGGAGCAGCCTATCGGCAAGTATTAAAAAAAATCAACATCTTGTGCAATGAAAGGGGTTATATCCGCATTCAAGCTAAGAGACACATTCTAACACACACACAGACACAAATCCTGTTGAGCTGAGCAGAGCACAGATACCCTAGCAGCCCTCCAAGGCACAATTAGGATTTCACGGGGGGAAGAAATCTACATTCCTGCACACATGAAAAAAGTCCTTTCTCCCTCCCAACAATAATATCAACTTTTCACTTAAGGAAAAACCTGAAGCGCCACGCCACAGGATTTGGACAAGGAAATTTTTTTTTTGTTAATGTTTAGAAAATAAAAATCCAAATTTAAGCTGCAGTTGTTAAAGAAATATATTATGGTGGAAGAAAATCCAGTCCTAAGCCACCCGGTTCCAATCAATTGCTTCTATTGGCTGTGACATAAAAAGAAGCTAGCAGTTTGTTTGAAGTGCTTGTTTGTGTGGAGCTGCAATGATGTTCAGTAACAGTTCATGTGGAAAACCAACATTTAGGACATAAAAAGATATACAGATATAAAATTTAGGACATGTCAGATATCCAGTGAAAGTACAGTGGATCCTTGACTTAAAAAAATCCTTACCATAGGAAAAATTCATAATACGAATTAGGCTTCAAAGGTATTTCCGTCCCATTTAACAAAAAAATATTCAAAAATGGTGCCGCCCAGAATTTTGAATGTACTGCACCGCCATACGAGCTGCCCTCCCATTGGTTATCTCGGTTATCTCCCATCACCATCTCCCTCCCAAAATCCCTATCAATGGCCAATAACAGCATCCCTTTGCTCAGCATACCGAAAGCTCCAGTCCATTGTTAAAAATGTAAACCATAGTGTTAAGTTTAGTATGCATGTATTGTATGTATTCATCTAAATTAAGTTACAGTACATAAACATACATATGAATTCTGCCATCTGTCAAAACTTTGTTCGCCGCCTCCTCCACCATGAAGCTCACCTCGCTCGACCCGATCATTATTCATAACAACCTTTGTTATGGTTTTTATTGCTTTTATTATTTTCTCATTGTTTGTTTTTAACATTGATGCACATGTAAATAAGTACTTGGTCATTAATGAACATATTTCTTTAAAGTGGGTACAATATTTACACTTTAAACTATTTTCGAGGGGGCTGGAACAAATTACGCCATTTATATGGTAAATCTTGTCTCATAATACAAAAATTCCAAGACACGAATCCCCCCCGTAAAACAAATTATGTTGTATCTTGAGATTCCACTGAACAAGTCAAGTACCTAGACATTGGTCACAAAGATAATGGTTAAAGCAATGTATTTGATTAATGCAATAAACATACTGATTATATGCCAAAGTGTCACAGGAAGGAATCGGACAGGCATCAGCTGTCATCAACTATTCATCAACTTAATGTGGTATCCTGAGGGAAACAAAATCACATTTTCAAGTTCAAAGTGTGATTTAATTTTGCCTATTAAGACTATTAGCTAAAAGGAACTGTCAGTTAGTTCCTTTAGATGTTAACTTGGCATTTAAAAAAGGTTTTTAGCAATCTTTTGTAAGTCAGTAACACTGCCACAGTATGATTTCACAACAAGTCTATTACTTTCTTCTCATCAATTCTGGATGATTCCTGTCTTCTCTTTATTTCTGGATGAGTTCACTGCTTCCTAACAGTTTATAAAAGTGTTTAAAATGTCAAAACTGTTAAAAAATGAAAAGCTCACACTTCACTACATGTCACTGTGGTTTATGTCCGTTTCCTCACTATAGCCACACAAACGTGTAGGCAGTCATTGTATATATCTAAGATAACAGACTAATGCGCATTAAACTTATTTTTGACTTGCTTTCCAGTGCAAGACACATTGGAAATGTATAGTTTTACAGAAGAACAGAGATCTAAATACAGTAAAGTAATTACATACACATTTGATATTGTAGACTGGTGCAGCACAAAAAAATCTAATGTAATAACTCAGATGACATATTCGGCTTGCGCTATTGCCACAAATTGTTGAACCTGAATTGTCGACTTGAATTTAGAGAGACGTGACGCCAAATACCATGATGTCAATAACGGTGTCATACATCAGCTACAATGAAGGTCTCCATGTTTAAACTTCACTTCTACTGATGCAGTCATCCAACAAATAAGCCCTGAGGTACATCCACAGAGCATTAGGACAAATAAGTCACTAGCTGTGCTCTATGTGAATTTGACCAGGACCTTTTAGCTGCCTGCTCAGTGAAAAAGTGTTTTAAGAAAAACACATTGGAACTGTCACCACAGATATAAAGATTTGTGTGACGGCTAAAGAAAAGGTTAAACACATCATCTGCTGTATCTGAGAAAGCCTTAATCTCTACTAAGGCTTTGAAATGGCATCCAGCTAAATCATCTTTAGTTTGCTCATTATCGATAACTCTCCTGACATTCCGACAAAGAAAGAAAGAAAAGCATCTTGCCAACACCTACTCTGTGAGAGAGCTCTTTCATTTCTGCTCCAAAGCTCAGAGCTCCAAACCTCCACACCACAGTGTGGGCAGTTCTGGCAGAGTCCTACCTAAGAACACTGACTGAGTGCAACAGTTGGACTAATGACTGAACAAAAACAGATATTATACAAATTGAAATGGCCGCACAGCAGGCACAACTCTGCAGCTGAGAAGCAGGTTGACTTGTGCCCACCGGTCTCATTCAACAGAGGAAGGTGTCCATATTGCCTTGAAGGTCTTAGTGCCATGAGGGGCGGTGAGTTCCCCGTTTCAGCCACTTCAGGGCAAAGCAAATCACTTTAATATGTTAAGAAGATTAAGATGGATAAATGTCTAGATACATTTTTTGAAAATCCACCTAAATCGCTTATGTTTTTATTTGGGGAGAGGTGTTATGTGAGTCAACACAAGCCCACCAAAATTCCATGTGATTGGCTAGTGAAAATTGCGGCTTATTTGAGATTTCCCATTTTAAGCTCCTTGAATCTAAGAACATCCCACCTTTGCTTAATATTTTGTAAACACCAACGTTTGGGGCTACAAAACTATGCTTAAATCTACTGGCCACGGTTGCATATGCCACTGCTCTCTCAGCTTAATCTCAGGAACCGTCTTATCCTGTTTATGCTGATACTATAGCCTCATTTGTGTAGGTCAATGTTTGCTTTTTAATCTGCTGGTGAAAGCATGTCAGAAAACACTAAAAGGAAGTGTTTGAGGTTCAAGTTTAAGGTTTTCACAGTGAAGCGTCTGAAACACTTTTTGGAATATATTTATTCCATCCTTACTGAATCTTTTAAGTCGTTTAGGTTAACTGAATCAGGTATTTTGTTAATGCACAATAGGCAGCTATCTCCCCCCACCCCAATTTCACCAAACAGCAATTCAAAGGTTTCTGCCTATCAGCTTGCTCTACTAGAAATTGTGAAATAAAGACTGACAAATTGAACAAATAATGTAAAGGAATTAACAATAAATTTGCATATCATTTGCTCTGCTTCTAAAAAACAGAATGACAAGAAATTGAAGTAATGCACCTGCCCTCACATTATTCATCATTGCATCAATTGACCTCATTGCCAGTAGCATCAGTCAAAAGTCAAAAACTACTACAAAATTAAGAACACAAAAATTAAAAGACTCGTTGATCCATGGAAAACCTACAAAGAAAGCCTAAACATCCTATTTCATGTGCCAAATCTGTATTAACCTGTTTCCTTACACTGCAGTCTCTCCATCCAGAGTTAAGACAATAAGACCACTGGGGAGATGAAGGGAATGGCATTATGGAGAGTTAAGCATAATGAGCAGCCCTGAAGCTGTTCTTAAAGAAGGTGAATCAGAGGATTGGGACACAAGTGTAACTAAACCCTGGGCCGGACAACGAATGAGAAGCAACAAAACATTTTGGGCAAAATGCCACTAAGCCAAGCATCTGTGTCTTCTTAAAGTAAACTTTATATGATCACTTAACTTCAGGATTACTTGGTTCGAAAAGAAAAGAGGCTGTCAAAGAAGGAGAAAAATAAATTAACCTAGTTCTAAGCATAAGCACAACAGTAATCCTTCCTGAAAGTTTTGCAAAGAGTCTACATCAGTTATACTGTAGTACAAACTATGGAACTAAAAGGAAGTTTAGATTAGGACTTTGAGATCTTCCCTTATTGTGTGAATGCTGGAGCATTCACACATATAGTATTCTGCACCACCTTTCATCTATTTATTATTATTATTATTATTATTTTTATTCCACCTTTTTTTGTCCGCTAACTAGTCCCACAGTTTTCAACCGATTTCATGCAAACTCCATCAAAATGTCCACGACCCTAATAAGGACAAGCGGTATAGAAAATGAATGAATGAAGTCAAGATTCATATTTTTCTCATAAACTGTACATCTCCTTACTAGGAAACTCATATTAACAAAATGCCTTACTGTGCCGCGTTGAACATAGTTTTCTAGCAATACGACAATGACTCCCCGGTAAATGTTTCGTTTCAGTGCATCTTATTAACAGAAATTTAATCTTGCATGTTTGTCTAAGCCAGTGAAAACCTGCCAATATGCTCAAATTTATTATACTCAACATGCCATTTGAATACACTTCACAGCTCTCAATTTTGTTGCAGTTGCATCCTGGTTTCAGTTTCAAATTCAGTTTGTACAGTACAGATAAAAAATATAGATATTATCAGTTGTCAATAGTATTTTAAATAGGGGGAAGTGACAACATTTCTGGCCCCTAGGGGGAGTCTTGACAGAAAATAACTGAGGACCACTGGTTTAGAGTATCTCTAGCAGCCATATTTATGGATTTTTTCTGAGTATGTTCATTACTTGCAGTATTTTGCAATTTCCTGTGGGGTCTCAGATGGTACCCCCCGTGAATGGTAGGGACCAACTGTCCAATGTGTTAGGCATTTTCCAAACGTGAGTAGTTTTTGTTTTTAGTTTAGTGTTATTACACAGTGGTGACTGCTCTTCATACAGGGGGCAGTGTGAGCCTGGATCAAATCAATTTATATTACAATCTATGTCATGGAAAAAAACTTCAAATTTGAATGACTTAAACATCAACCGGCATCACAGAAGAAATC
The DNA here is from genome assembly GCA_024372805.1 of Oostethus manadensis. NCBI lineage: Eukaryota > Metazoa > Chordata > Actinopteri > Syngnathiformes > Syngnathidae > Oostethus > Oostethus manadensis. The sequence continues at coordinate 3,452,816 of QODF01000168.1, forward strand.
GTGTAATGTATCTTATGAAGTTTTTGTAGGGCCAACAGTTCGTTATAAACGAAAAAATTCATTATGTAAATTTAAACTAGAGAAGCCATACAGATGATTCACTTGTCATCAGATAAAGGCTGTAGAAAAAGTGTTCTATGTCTGGTCATCTGAATATCCACTCGAACTGAATGAAAGCCACATAGACCAATAAACTTACAATCATTGAGCTCTTAAAAGGGGGCCTGTTAGGAATCCTGCATGGGTGGAAGTGTAGGCTTTCCTGTGAATGACAGGGTCTGCTCAAGAGAAACCCCACCCTCACTTCTCCGGCATGCCAAACACGGGGGAGAGTGGGCAGCATGGAGACGGCAGGCTGCCGTGGGCACTGCCAGGCTTAAAGCTGCCCTGTCGTCATCAGAGGCTCGCAGAAGAGAACGGCGAGATTCACCAAAACAAAACACACAAAAATAAGAGGGGGGATCGTCACATTTAAATCCTCTCCCAACGCCCCCACGTTTTAGCAAAGCATAAAAATCATTCACAGTGGAAAGAAAAAGACAGAAAGAAATGTGGAAGAAACAGCTATTAGAAACAGAAGGAAGCTCAAGAGATCACATTGAGGAAGCTCTAATCACACGAATGATTTAAACCTTCAGTCCATCCACTAAATGAAACAAATGTCAAGCAAAAAGAAAGACGCCTTTGAAAGCCCCCATGTCTTAGAATGGGCCTTTTGGTTATTGTTTTGAGTGTCAAACTCTACTATTGGACCGAATTTGCTGTGTTTTTTCAACCTAATGCATGTAGATACTTTGGAAACTTCCCTTGGGAGATTAGTAAATGTATCTCACATAAAAATATTAAGTTTTCATAGAAGTATTTTGCTTGCCCTTGATACATCTGAGGTTCATGTTTAGGTAATCGTAAAACTACACATTTCTTGGCCTTCTCGTGTGCGGTCAAGGCAAATTACTAAAAACAAGTTTAACAAATGGCTTAGGCAATCACTTCACGTTTGTAACAGTCCTGAAAGTGTTCAAAGAGGTGTAACAATTGACAAACGTGCAGAGATTCCTTCTTGTGCTAGGGAGGTGAGTCTCTTAACATAAAAGGTTTTAAACCACAGCACGTTTGGGTGTACATGTACATGTCGTTCTTCCTTTATTATTAACGTCCACTTTGCCAGCCATAGGTTTGTACTACGAAACAAGTTTAAGTTATCCGGTATCTCTTTGTTTCCCAAATTAACCAAGCTAAACATTGAAGATGTGAGATAACTACAAACCTGGATAACTACTTGATTAATCAGGATTTTCTAGCCTTGGCATGATTGTGTTGATGCAACGGGGGTGTTAGCAGCATATGGCCAATCACAAACACGAACAATGTATGGACAGCAGAGTAGTTCACTTCACTCAGGAAGAACAATCTATTATACTAAGTATCCAGCCATCCATCCATCCATTTTCCTCCGCTTATCCGGGTCCGGGTCGCGGGGGCAGCAGCTTCAGTGGGGAAGTCCAGACTTCCCGGTCCCCAGGGACCTCTTCCAGCTCCATCGGGAGGACACCAAGGCGTTCCCAGGCCAGCTGTGAGACATAGTCTCAATCCTGGCTGTGAGGCCAATAATCCTACCCATTCAGCCACCGTGCGGCCCAAATATGGTATATATAAACTAAAATGAAAACACAAGAACAACTCTAAAAACCTTTAGTACTTCGGTATGTGGAATCAAACTTTGGAACAAAGTACAGAAGTAAAACAATGCTCTACAATGAGTGATTTCAAGAAACATTACAAACAGTTGATGTTTACAAAATACAAGGAAGAAGAGTCGTGAAAGATTGTGTACATCTAAGGCCATGTTACTTCAATCCTTGGAGAGTAAATTGTCTGTCTGTTGAATGTCAATGCTATGTTTATTACTATCAGCTTATACTTGTACTTGGAACTTTTCATCCTAGTGACAACATTGTCATGTACTACAACTCATCACTATTATTATCATGTATTATAATTATTATTCATCAGGACGGCAATATAATTTATTTACCATGACAAAGACTACTATTTAACACACTGTCACATTACCTTAATTATGCATTCAAACTTAGTAACTGCAGTGTACAAATGTATTGAAATTGGGGAGACCCTCCGGGGGTAGGATTCCATTCAATTTTCCTCCGCTTCTCCGGGTCCAGGTCGCGGGGGCAGCAGCTTCAGCAGGGAAGTCCAGACTTCCCAGTTCCCGGTGACCTCTTCCTGCCCCACCGGGAGGACACCATGGCGTTCCCAAGCCACCTGGGAGACGTAGTCCCTCCAGCGTGTCCTAGGTCTTCCCGGGGGCCTTCTCCCGACTGGGCATGCCCGAAACACCTCACCAAGAAGGCGCCCGGGAGGCATCCGGACTAGATGCCCGAGCCACCTCAACTGGCTCCTCTCGATGTGAAGGAGCAGCGGCTCTACTCTGAGCTCCTCCCGGATGGCCGAGCTCCTCACCCTATCTCTTAGGGTGAGTCCAGCCACCCTACGAAGGAAACTCATTTCCGCCGCTTGTATCCGCGATCTCATTCTTTCGGTCATGACCCATAACTCATGACCATAGGTGAGGGTGGGAACGTAGATCGATCGGTAAACAGAGAGCTTTGCCTTCCGGCTCAGCTCTCTCTTCACCACGACGGTCCGGTACAGCGACCGCATTACTGCAGATGCTGCACCGATCCGTCTGTCGATCTCACGCTCCAACCTTCCCTCACTCGTGAACAAGAACCCGAGATACTTGAACTCCTCCACCTGAGGCAAGACCTCACTCCCAACCCGGAGGGTACAGTCCACCCGTTTCCGACTGAGAACCATGGCCTCGGATTTGGAGGTGCTGAGTCTCATCCCAGAAGCTTCACACTCAGCTGCAAACCGCTCCAGTAAACGCTGAAGGTCACAGCCTGATGAGGCCATAAGGACCACATCGTCTGCAAATAGCAGAGACGAGATCCTAAGGTCACCAAGCTGGACTCCCTCAACACCTTGACTGCGCCTAGAAATTCTGTCCATGAAGATTATGAACAGAATCGGTGACAAAGGGCAGCCTTGGCGGAGGCCAACGTTCACCGGAAACAAGCTCGACTTACTGCTGGCAATGCGAACCAGGCTCCTGCTTCGATTGTACAAGGACCGAATGGCACGTAGAAGCGGACCATCAATCCCGTACTCCCGGAGCACCCCCCACAGGACACCACGAGGGACACGGTCGAATGCCTTTTCCAGGTCTACAAAGCACATGTAGACTGGTTGGGCAAACTCCCACATACCCTCGAGTACCCTTGCAAGGGTGTAGAGCTGGTCCAGTGTTCCGCGACCGGGACGAAAACCACATTGCAGCTCCTCTAACCGAGGTTCGACTAACGGTCGTACCCTTCTCTCCAGCACCCTGGAGTAGACTTTCCCAGGAAGGCTGAGGAGTGTGATCCCCCTATAGTTGGAACACACCCTCCGGTCACCCTTTTTAAAAATGGGGACCACCACCCCGGTCTGCCAGTCCAGAGGTACTGTTCCTGACTTCCATGCAATGTTGTAGAGGCGTGTCAACCAACACAGTCCTCCAACATCCAGAGCCTTGAGAAATTCTGAGCGGAACTCGTCTACCCCCGGAGCCTTGCCACTGGGGAGTGATTTGACTACCCCAATTACCTCAGCCACGGTGATAGAACTGTCCACGTACGTATCCTCAGACTCTGCTTCCTCTATGGAAGGCATGTCAGTGGGATTGAGAA
>QODF01000168.1:3457838-3659385 GCA_024372805.1 Oostethus manadensis
GCCAGGTCCCACGGGTGAAGATCTGGCCACCAGGCGCTCGCCTGCAAGCCCCTCCCCCAGGCCTGGCTCCAGGGTGAGGCCCCGGTATCCCACGTCCGGGCGAGGTGCGGTCACTCCTCTTGATATTCTTCATAGGGTCTTCTGAATCACTCTTAGTCTGGCTCGTCACCTAGAACCTGTTTTTGCCTTGGGAGACCCTACCAGGGGCATAAAGCCCCCGACAACATAGCTCCTAGGATCACTTGGGCACTCAAACCCCTCCACCGCGGTAAGGTGGTGATTCACGGAGGGGATTATACTAAGTATGAAAAATATAAAGATATTAAACTTGCTAAAAGAAACATTGTTACAAGCTGCTAAATGCAAGAGAGAAGGCTGGCAGAAAATTGCCGCCTACATGAATATTTTAAGTTTGCCACATCACAAATAAATGCATAGGCCTACTCTACATATGAACTGTAATACATAACTGACCATTTGTCTTTAATTCTTTCAGTTGCAATGTGGCTGGTGTCAGGCAAACGTGGCAGCAAATAAAAATTAAATATACAAATAATGGAATAAATGGTAAGTTGCACACTTAAATGACAGACGCAGATGTAGAACAAAAATAAAATATACGTATAGACTTTTTAAACATTAAATTATTATTATTAAGTACAAAATGAATGAATGAATGAATGACTCACCACTAATGAATGATAATGTAAGATAATCAATGAACAGATGGAATCAGTCACGGTATAGATGTTATATAAGCTGCCTGGCCAAAACTAAAGTCGCCACCTGGATTTAAATAAGCAAATAGGTACGAGGTTGCTGCAGTTGGTCAGGTCTCGGTTCAGCTACATTGTGTGCTCAAAGAATGAGGTCAGCTGACTACCTGAATGTACTAAAGGACCAGGTTATTCCATCAATGGATTTTTTCTTTTCTGATGGCACTAGGATCATCAATGCAAGATCTTGGGGAAAAAAGAATGCAACACTGGATGGAAACAAATCTTGTGACATTGCAGAAGCTTTTTAAAACAATGCCACAGCGAATGTGTGCGCCGTAATCAAAGCTAAAGGCGCGCCAACTAAATATTGAAGTGTATGACCTTTTTTTTGGCCAGGCAGTGCAGAAGTTTCATTTTTGCATTTACTGGCCGCTGAATGTGTTAAATCTCAATGCTTGGCGATGCTTGCATAAATACGTATGTAAAAATCTGGGCCTTTTTAAATACTTGTACATGTATGTTGTACATTTACCTGTATTATCACATTTTGTAAAATAAACACGAGAAAAATGTTTGAGTACATATACAATATTACGCGCCTCTTGCCCGTAGACAGGTGGTATAGTCTACAGCATACCCCCGACCATATTGAGGTCAAGCGGTATACTGTAGAAATGTAGAAATGCATGGATATAAATATGTTTTAAATAAAAATCCTAGCAATCGTAGTACAGGCCTAAGGGCAGAGAAGCATCTTATTTGACCGAGCTGACACTGATACTCTTCTGTGGTGACCCCCGCCACCCCAAAAAGCCAAAGACAAAGTAAATCCACTAGGCTAAGAGTGTCGGACCTTTTTCCACAAGAGGGCTACGCAATGAAAAATCAAAGAATGTGCAGGCACGTTCTTTATATTGTGCCTTGTTGTTCTGTTCTTCCAATTGTTGCTGTTTTTTTTTGTTTAATTTGATTTTTACTATTTCTATGTACTGAGGGCCAATAATGAAAACAAGCCGTGGGACAGAAATGGCCCTCAGGCTGCACTTTGGACATCCATGTTCTACATTGTGTTTATAGGCCTACTGCCCATTGCAGTCCATTACAATTACTCAGCAGGCATGCCTCACTTGGCAGTAATGAAGTGGGTGTTACAGTGGGTGGATTTGAGCGTGAGGAGCCACTGTTCTCTGCCACAGGTTTTAAAGGCTGAGTGGCAGAGAATAGCAGCAGCTCCGGCAATGTGGCATTGTGACAGAAAGCGTGGTGGACTGACTGGCAAACCAACAACACAAGCAACAATCTCAGTCCCTCAATGGTGCCAATTTGCTCGAAATGAGAGAATTACATTTAAAAAAACAAGGAAAATAAAAAGTTTGTATTGATTGAATGTTACTTGTAATCTGTTATACTGTCTGGCACAAGATTCTAGCCACAACAGTGAATCAGGCCAGACAGCATTATAGGAAATACCACCATGCATCAAATGGGAGTTTGGGCAATATATCATGTCCAAACAAGACTGCTTAGCTGTTGAATTCATAGAGTAGCTCCTACACCCTAAATTAAGTTAGCTTTTCAGCAAATTTCCATGTTCCCTAAATGCAGGGTTCTAAATTATTTTCTGTCATGCCCCCCACCGATTTCAAATACTATTTAGAAACTGATACCTATTTACTTATCTGTACTGTACAGACAGAACTTGAACCTCAAATCAGGAAACTGCAACAAAATGGACAGTACTCCCTAACCCTCACGCCCTCCCTGACAGTTTGCCGCTCCGCCCCCTGGGGAGGGAGCCCCCCACTATTTGAAAAGCACTGGCTTATGGTGAGACTTTCGTCAACTTCAGTATGGTGCTTTCAACTCTCTCAGCAGACAAGCACCTAAAAGAAGCATTTTATTAGCAGGCATAGCAAGACTTGTTATTTATGCAGTGTACAAAAGTATTTATGAGAGGTGAAACATTTGGAATCATCATCTGATTTCATGTACCACCAAATTTACCACAAGTCACTATTTGAGTAATTTAACACCACTAACAAAAAAAACCCAAACATATTAAAGGCTGTCAGATACCAAATAATACATCTAGTCATCTTGTGCTGCATTTTAGGAACTGTGCTAGATATCTATCTTTATATTAATTGACATCAGTATCCAACACCTTGATAGTTTTATTGGATTCAAACTGGGCTAATAACTAAATATGGATCTAGTAGACACACAACTATCGACTCAAAAATATGCAAATGATGCAGACCTAAATCGCCGTTTGTACATGGGACAAACTTCAGGTGGGGAAATGACATTTTAGTACATTTATCCAACGTTGATGGAAAATGGAGCTTTACCACCACCGACTGGTGTAATAGAGCACTACACCTACACCCAATCCGTAAATTTGAATAAGAGGAGGTAATTTTGTGGCAAGTGGTGATACATTAGTGCACTCTGCTGGCAAAAAGATGGTTACACATTTGCCATTTTTACCTCATATTCCTAAAATCATGCATGTTAGGTTAATAAATGAGAATGGTTGTTTTTCTATAGGTGTTCTGTGGCTGACTCATGACCAGTCCAGCATGTACCCTGGTTTTCACCCAAAGTCAGCCGGGATAGGCTCCAGCTATCAATGCATGACCCTAATGAGTACAGGGATAGTATTGCTTACAAGGCAACACTACCCCCCCCCCTTTTGCCCAAAATTTTTTCCTCTCTGGCGTTTGTAAATAGTGTTTATTTTACATAACTTCCACATATCTCTTACCTTATCGGCTGAAGCCAATTTAACAAGTGGAGCTCCCCAAACTGTGCTGATCTTCTTTCTTATATCTGTTGGTACAATCAAGCACTTGTCTATGTCCAGCTTTGGGTAGCTTACCTCCAGACCACCACTTTAATGAAGAAAAGTGGCACATTTAGATATTTTTCATCCCACATTGACCCAACTGGAAAACGGCAATGAGTATAGAAAGACAACCCCTTCTTTTTCAAGATCTATTTTATCATTCAAACGTATCCCAAACGTTTCTGCTCTGCAATACCAGGCATAACTAATGCACATGCACTAGATACGTTTGTTGCCGTAGTAATCTGAGTAATGGCAATTTGGCCATGTTTAGCTACTCACATTAACCATCATTCAATGTATACCTTATTGTAACAACAAGATGAATGTAAATTGTTGGCTTTTGTGTTTGTGTACACACCACAGACGTAAACACAAGTTATTTTACTCAGGCCAATGGTTTAATTTGTAATTATGAAAAGTATAGACATTTTTTGTACGAGCTATTTTTTGAACCACTGTTGCAAATATATGCTAGCCGGTGGGGGTGTTCTTCCAGTTTGTATTTTCAAAAATGGAATTTGCATTAAGCTGCATCCAGCCCCTTTAAGATCAAATACAAATAGTCTAAACTGATGCACAGTTTTGACATTTTTAGAGAGGTATTAGTTCAAATTCATTACAATGGTTGTAGTTTGCAGTAGTAGAACCACTTCTTTCCAGTAAGTGTTTTCTCAACCAGTGTTTATTGGGTGCATGGGCTACTCTTTCCCACATTTGCAAGCAACCGGTGACTGTTCACTTTCCACTGCTTACAAGGAAAGAGAAGCCTCCTCGCAGCTCGGGGTGTCTGCTGAGGCCCCCCACCCGATGAGACCCCCACGTAGAGCCACCTAGGACCGAAACGAGGGCCCTGAAAATGTCTAATATTCTGTAAGCGTGCTAACTAATCGTTAAATGAAAGCGGTTAGTGTTACATTCGTGGCTGACAGTGCGTTCGAATGCTAAGCTACCGTGTTTGGCGTTGCTAGCTTGTGTCAAAGTGACGGTTGGTAAATCAGTTTCCAACAGCAACCGGAAATGTCTTGGACACCTACAGCAGTTGTCGGCCATTTGTGTTACAAACTACGCCTGGCATTCACACTGTACTGCAATGGTATATTACGACAATTCTTACCCGGGGGGGCATTTCATTTGGCTTGAACACATATTTTAGCTTTTTAATGACGGACGTTCGATTCTGTCCTGAACTTCCCGAGCTTTACTCCAGGGCAGTTTACGTGTATTTCACTTTACAAACTCAAAAATTCGTGCCAACTTTCAATAAAACGTGATATTATCCGTCATACCATCGCGTGGAGGCCGTTCCTTCTTGCGGCACACGTCACCGTGCTGCTTCGCGAACTGGGTAACAGGCCTACAACGTCTCCAACCCAGAGCTATAAATAAAACGGATACCACGTGACCAAGGCTGTACGTTGATGATCCTTATGTCTTTTTATTTAGTAAATTATGGAACACATGCTACAGAATTCCATGAAACAATACAAACAGCTTTTGAAACAAAATCACCTGATGACTCAGGAAAACGTCACCTAGGCTTTGAACACTTAAAAACATTCAAGTTATTTTATTGATTTAATTCATTTTTTTAGGTTTAATTTTCAGAATTTTTGAACAAGGCCTCTTACATCTATGCAGTAGTGATTGTGCAGCATATAGATATTTAGATTCCTGGTGCTGCTAAAGCTTCCTTTGGTTTGTGCTTCTCTGCAGCAGTAATATTAGCACCCAAATACATGAACAGGGCCTTAGTAGGATCTTCATTGTAATGTATTTGCTCATCTATTTTTTTTTCTTTACCTGATCTACAAATCTTAAGAAGTATTAGGGTCACACTGAGCACAAAAAATGCATATTTTGAAAAAACAAATCCCACGAGAACACAAACAACAAAGTTTTTTTTTTTAAATGCAATATTACAAGAAAAAAATCTTAATCAAGTCAAGATTGCTATTGGTGATATGCATTTATTTTTTGTTTTTCTTGTTTTTCAGTGTAGCCCTAATACACCTTTGTAATATCTAATGAGGTTATTATACCATGTACCGTAATTTGAATAGAACCTGGTGCCACAAAGCAGTGCAATTTTGTAGTGTCAAAATCAGAAATTTCACAATGCATAGTAGAAAAAACAGTTGGTTAAACTATGCAGTAGCTTATTTTGCTTGCTGTTGTTATTTACAATTTTGACTCACCAGTCAAATTTCCTATTGCCACACAATTTTGAATAATTTTGCCTTCAAAGAAATACACAAATTGGAGATCCCAGCATTCATTAGATGGCTAATGCTGCAAATTGATGATCTTTTTTAACGTAATAATGTTTAGTGTATTTTCAGCTTCAGAAAAATACAGAAAACATTCAGTTCAAACTAAAGCACTCTGTCTGTGCACCAATTACATCCACATGATGAAATATGAACACTGACACCCACATTGACACTACATTACATTCATTACTATACACTATACTGTACATTAAGGCGCGGGGTGTCATTGATGCAAATAGATCAGCAGAAGACTCTCTAAAAGCAATGCACTGAGGTATGAAATGCATGTTGATGAATCACACCACAGGAAAACAAAACATATCCTTCTGCTGATTTACCAATGTCGAGTCACAACTGCAGTTGCCATGCTTCATGTATCTCAACATTTTGTGAATTTGTCATTTGTTGTTATTTTCATTGGAGATACATGCTTTTTTTTTTGTAAAGCAATAATATTACAAGTGGGATGAGGTTCTGGAATGTATATCCATTTGGAGCAACTGCTTGAAGCACCACCACTTATCAATGGTTTTTACTTGAAAGGATGGTGAATAGCAGTGATCTATTTTCATTAAGTGGATCAATTAGGTCCCAAATTAATGTAAGGACATCTATGACTAATTTTAGTCATATCCCCATCTTAGGCTCTTCAAGACTCAAAGTATTAAAAATAAAATCTCATACGTTAAAACAATATGTGTTTTATTTCCATCATGTAATCTTTTTATAAATGTGATGCAATGTAATTCTACTTTTAACAACAATGCTGTTAATATATAGAACTGATGGTAGTGTAACAGGAGGCCAGTAAAAATGAATCATTGGGTTTTTTTCCCACACATGACCTGCGCATAAACCTCGTCTGAGGAGTCAGGTATATATTGTGACATGTCATAGTGTTCTGTTCTCCTCACTGCCCGCAGTGCAGCATAAAGGATAACCGCACACAATAATAATGAAGTTTACGTGACATTCTGTACAATTTACAGTTTTCCCTTTTTCATATAAACATCACGTTTACAAACAATATCAATGCTGCAGACACCTCCCAACCCACTCACACACACTCAACAGAAGGTCAAAATAAAGTGCAAGATGTGGAAAAATACTTTGTAACCTTTTTTTATATATATTCCTGAACTGTTTATACATGCAGCTGCTTTTGATGATGTCATACTGTATTTATTGTTCATGTGTCAAGACTCAAAACGTCTGTAAAAAATATTTGGCCAGCTATGAAGGCCATCTTCAACATACACTCAAAGGCAAAATCACTACTGTGGGGTGGGAATTTGACATTATTTTCTTGACTGACTATGGTGAAAATTAACATGTAGTCGCAGATGTTATACTTAAATCAGAGGTGTCCAGAGTGCAGCCCAGGGGCAATTTGCGGCATACCGCTTGTTTTTTTTTGGCCTGCGGCACATTATAAAACACAATTAAACAAGAAAACAACAGCAAAAAAGCAAGTAATAATGAGAAAAAGTTGAAATGTTAACATCTATAATACTAATAATAGAAACTACATTTTTGCTTGCTTTGCTTGCTTGCTTTTGCTTTGTCAACTACAGAGCTATAACACTAAGTTGAGATGCAGGTTGTTTTTTTGGATATAACTTATTAAGCATATTTATGAACTGGATTTAGCGTGTTTATAAAATAAAAAAAATATCATTTTTTTTTGCTATGCACCAAATGATTGGACATCTCTGACTTCCATGGAAAATGTGTTTTCCCACATATTTTGATAGCATTTACAGAAAAATACAGAAAACCCCAATCATTTCCATCATTTGGAGCCGCGTGTGGCTCAAACATGTAAACTTTTGTGACCGTGAATAACAAGTTCTAGTAAATACTGACTGTCTTTTAGCTCTGCAAGGTGAATGCAAACATTCAACACAAACACAAAAGTAACTCTTGCCAATAGGGTCATACTTCTAGTACAGTAGGTGTGGTTATCATCATTCTTCTAGTAGGTGTGGTTATCAAGTGACTCGTGTCTGGTGGTCCTATTGATATCGATGACAGACTGTACTAACTATATGGTAGATTGTACAAAGACTTAAGGGCAAAGTGCTATATCTCTGAGACTCAAGTCAACTGTGTTAAATTGCTGGTTGTTGCAGCTGATAAGCAGCACTTAGTTATCAGGCTAGATGATAATTATTATCACATATGTGAAGTATGAATAGGAACTGTTCCACTGTGCCATTATCCAGCAGGGTTTATGCCACTGACAGTTGAGTCCTGTGTACACCTAAAAAAACAGCTTCAAATGAGACTAGGAAACCAGATCAGGTGAACGTGCATAGCTGAATAACCAGCAGTGCAGTTATACAGTACCTCCCCACATCCACATACTCACAAAGCTCCTCTATTCCTATAACCTTTGCTCAGATGACAGCAGATGAACCAGAAGACGACGAGTTTGAGTTAGGGGATGATGGAAGGTTCCAGAAGAGCCACTTGCGTTTACACTGGCGCCTTTGGTACAGATAGTCCTCCCTGTCGCGCTCTTTTCTTGCTCTTTGGTAGTGATCGTCTTCCTTCAGGTACCATACCGGTGGCCAGCGATGTTTTTCAAAATAGTATTGGTTTTCTGCATTGTAAATCATGTGATTAATACTCCAGGATTTAATTGAAACGGATGGAACAAGGTTGGCGTTATTTCAATCTTAATGTTAGCACAGCATTGAATCAATAAAACAACATTTAAATATTTGTAAAACTTTTTATCATGCTTTTTCTATTTAGATTTGTTGTAATATTACAATATATTTCGCTAAGTCATTTCAACAACTTCCTGAATGCTCTGACTAGCAGCAGCGTGGAAACATACAGTATTTTGATCATCAAAAATGGAGGAGGAGGAGGAGGAGTGATTTTCCTACCCACAAACATAGATTGCTTATACTGTATAAGAGAAACTAGCTCTAGACCCAAAGACCATCCAAAGACCCATAGCCAAAGAACATACTGTATACAGTGGTGTGAAAGGGTGTTTGACCCCATCCTGATTTCTTACTTTTTGTCACACTCACCCTACCGTTCAAAAGTTTGGGTCACTTAGAAATTCCTGGCAATTTCTCGCATGGAGTAGCCTTCATTTCCAAGAACAAGAATAGACTGTGGAGTTTCACATGAAAGTTGTCTTTTTCTGGCCATTTTGAGCATTTAATCGATGCTCCAAATACTAAAGCTGCTCAAAGGAAGAGGTTTTTATAGCTTCTTTAACCAGCTAAACTGGTTTCAGCTGTGCTAACATGCTTGCACAAGGCTTTTCTAATCATTCATTAGCCTTCTGACACAACGAGCAAACAATTTGCATCATTAGAACACTTGAGTGACAGTTGCTGGAAATGGGCCTCAATCCACCTATGTAGATATTGCACCAAAAACCAGACCATTGACCATTTGCCGCTAGAATAGTCATTTACCACATTAACAATGTATAGAGTGTATTTCTGATTAGTTTCAAGTTATCTTCATTGAAAAAAACTGTGGTTTTCTTTTAAATATAAGGACATTTCTAAGTGACCCCAAACTTTTGAACGGTAGTGTAAATGTTTCAAATCATCAAACCAAATTTAAATATTAGTCAATGACAACACAACTGAACACAAACACACTAGGAATGCTGTTTTTAAATGAAACTCTTCATTATCAAGAAAGAAAAAAATCCAAACCTACATGGTTCTGTGTGAAAAAGGGATTGCTCCTCTAAAAAAATACTGGTTGGGCCACCCTTAGCAGCAACAACTGCAATCAAGTGTTTGCAATAACTTGCAGAATTGTTGTAATTCAGCCACATTGGAGAGTTTTCCAGCATGAAGCATCTTTTTAAGGTCATGCCACAGCATCTCAATAGGATTCAGGTCAGGACATTGACTGGGCTACTCCAAAGTCTGCATTTTGGGGTTTTTTGGCCATTCGGAGTTGGACTTGCTGGTGTGTTTTGAATCATTGTCCTGTTGCAAAACTCAAATTTCTTTCAGCTGGCTGTCACAAACAGAGGGCCGTACATTCGCCTTCAGGATTTTTTGATAGACAGCAGAATTCATGGTCAAGTCTTCAAGGTCCTGAAGCAGCAAAACAACCCCAGACCATCACACTCCATTTGATTGTTGGTATGATGGTTTTTTTCTGAAATGGGGCGTCACTTTTATGCCAGATGCAATGGGACATACACCTTCCAAAAAGTTTTGTCAACTTATCAGAAGCTTATCAGAAAGTATATTCCCAAAGATTTGGGGGATCATTCAGATGTTTTTTGGCAAAATTAGGATAAGCCTTAATGTTCTTTGTGTTAAGCAGTGCTTTTCATCTTAGAACGCTGCCATGCAGGCTGTTTTTGCCCAATGTCTTTCTTATGGTGGAGTCATAAACACTGACCTTAACTGAGGCAAGTGAGGCCTGCAGTTATTAGAATTTTGTTGTAGGGTCATTTGTGATCTCTTGGATGAGTCGTCGCTGCGCTCTTGGGGTAATCTTCGTTGGCGGGCCACTCCTGGGAAGGTTCACCACTGTTCAGTGTTTTTGCCATTTGTGTATAATGGCTCTCACTGTGGTTTGCTTGAATGATGAAGTTTTCGAAATGGCTTCTTTAAGTCTCCTTAAAGAAAGTGTCTGATATACAGTATGTTCTCTTGAAACAGTAAATCAAATATGTTGCTAAATGAAGGTGATTTTATTGTACCCCTTTCATAACATATACCAGGGGTCACCAGCGTGGTGCAAGCCTGCAAGCCTGCTTTTCATTCAGGTTTTTAGTTAACATTGTGAGAACACAAGAAAGGAATGTATTCTGAAATACAAAATGTGAGTTGTGCATACCAGCATTGTGTTAATGCGCTGGTAAATAAAGCACATTTGGGTTGTTTGCGTTGAATAAGCTATGAAAATTGATGTTACAAAAATGAGTAACTCTTGGCCATTTTTATTTTGTAAAAGTAGCTCTCACAAGAAAACACATTGGTGACCTCTCCTATAAACAGTAGTAAATTTAAAAAATGTAATCTATGTGATCAGTAACAGACAATTTTATGGATGATTGGTATCGAAAAAGGCAGCATAAAACCATAATTGGAGCATCCCTAATTAATATGTATTTAATACATTTATGGGCAAGCCTGACCAACCAGCCTGACCTTGACCTCAGATAGTCCATTTTGCTTGGGTGAAATACCTTTAAAATCAATAGCATTAAAATTCTGACATCAATACAATAATATGATTGGATGGAGAATGTGCTTTGGCCATTGATTTGCAGAGAACTTGGAGAGAACTAAACCAATAATGACTTAGCAGTCTAAAAAGTCCAATGCAGTTAAATTCAAATTCTCATTGTGGTTGTAGATTGTAACGGTTTACAACTATAGCATTCGGAGAGGAATATGTTTGGTTGTTTATACCCATCGGCAGTAGGTTACCTGTTGACTTGGCCTTCATGTCTCTGGGGAATTTGCGGCAAACACTGTTGTAGTTGGTGCAGATGTGGTGAAGACACCAGCCAGTTAGTTGCTGGGCCCCGTGGAACTATCAGGAAATAAACACAACAATTATTGTTGCTCAGTGTTAGGACTTTACATACTCAGGCCTAGTCAGTACCTGGGCCATGTCCAGATAGACCAGAACATCTCCATCAATGTCAGCCCCCATCATGGCAGCTTCTGTGAGTACTGTTACTGTGTAGAGCTCTGGAAGATATGTAAAAAACAGTCATAGAAACAATGTGCAATAAAACAATGGCCTTTTATTTAACTAGTAGATTAAACAAATGTAATACCTGTAAGTGCAACCAAATGGGGTAGGCAAAGACGATTGGCAAGAACAATAAGCTCCATTGCATCCAGGTCAGATCGAGAACAGAATCGCCCCGTGTAGAGATACTCAAGTACAGCCCTCATACAGCTGCGAGTGGTGTTAGGAAACAGCACCTTGGACACGCATGAGTGATTTGACACACTTTTTCAACCTCAAACTCTGAAGCACACACATAAATCCATCCTTTTTCTAACAGCTGAACCACAGAAGCTACAGTAATTCTATTACAACACATTTGCAATCCTCTAATTCAATTACACTTTGTACACAGACCACACAGTTGAGTGCTGTTCTACTACTTAGGCATTGATATTTGTTCCAGTAGTGTGCACTTTTCCATTAGGCAGTAATTACATTCGAATCATGCGTCAAATCAAAGACACATTTTATAATAAATAAACACCCGAGCTATAATGGGCTGATTTTACAGCACATTTCTCACTCACCTCTTTGGTGCAACTCTCCACAAAGGGTCCACCAAACATAGCTGCCATCCAGTCACAACTTGAGATGAGTAGAGGCTTGTGGGCCATGATAGTTCCATCATCTAACTTAAAAATTACATCTGCAGGGCATAGGTGAGACAGTGGTTTAGACAACCGACATAACACTAATAACTAGTATCGTCACCCGTTGGGCAGATGTGTGTTGGGTATCTGCCAAACAACCCCCCCCCCCCCACGCCACTGAGTTGTCGTACATGACATACCGACTTATTTTAATACAAGTTCATATGGTGTGTGGTTTAGTGTGTGTTTTTTTTATTAGTGGATTTTAGCCTAGGGCTCAATGACCTTGCTTAGGAAACTGACCTTTAACCTTTACCATAAGGCTTGCACCAGTCAAAAGCTTTGAGCCCAAATGCCATATATGGTAAACACCAAAAATGTCAGTCACAATTTGTGAATGCACACAAGAAAAACATGTTTTTCAATAAAAATCCCCGATCAAAGGCTTTTATTGGACATTTTGCACAATTGGGTTTGTAGCGGCAATGGGCATATAAACAAATGTCCTTGAGCAATGTAATTGGGGAAATCAATGATTGATTGATTGTTATTAGGGATGCGGACCAAAACTCTGTACCATAATGGCACAAATACTGTAATCAGAAGTAACCAAAAAATTTACCTAAATATCAACACTAAATTAATAGTTGCTAATAAATTCTGTGTGTGAATGGTTATTTGTCTATATGTGCCCTGCGATTGACGGGCAACCAGTCCAGGGTGTTCCCCGCCTCTCGCCCAAAGTCAGCTGGGATAGGCTCCAGCACACCCCAACGACCCTGGGGAGGATACGCGGTGTAGAAAATGGACAAATGAATGGGATTTTGTGGCACTGAAGTTAGGCAAAAATTAAGTATAGCAAGTATACCACCGAGTCACCTGTTTTACCTGCACAGATGACAGTTAGCAGTGAGCTAAAATGCTCAGGTCAAAATACCCCAAAACTTGGTTGTACATTACCTCAATAGATACAGACTCAGCCACCTGCAACAAGTGCTTAAAGGTGATAATGTATAAGTAATGTCTTGTAAGTAAATATTTTGTGCTCAATTAATACACAACAATCAACAATGTCTGCTCACATTGTGGGAATGTTTGCACCTTATCAGTGGAATGTATGCAAGATTTGCACATTCAGTGTGGTCTGTACTGCTGCTGGTTTTGCTGTGATATTTTTTTAATGAATTTTATTTCATATTAATTTCATTTAATCATATTTATAATATAATGTATTTAAATTACTATTCTGTTCAACTTGCCTGCCCCAAAATTTTGTAAAAGGTAAAATGAATTTTTTTTAGACAGAATTTGTATGTTTTCCTGTTTTAAAGTACTAGTTCAGGCACCATCTAAGGCACTGGCAGGAACTTTTAAAAGTACTGATTTTGGCACAGTTATTGGTATTTACCATATAAACACCCAACCCTAGTTATCATAATTTATAATGATATATATTGATCAGAATCATGATGCCCATATAACCACATTATTATTACTATCATCAGCAGTATTCGGATCAATCGGCCACTGATTAAAATTGGCCGATTTCCATGAAAAAGCATGCGATCGGCATATGCCTATACATGCATTTCAACATATAATCATGATGGCCACTTTTTTTTTTAACCTCTCATAAGATATATACAATATATTTATTTTTGATGGCTACATCCTGTCTTCTTTAGATCAAACTAATCAAGACTGAATCAACAGTGTCTCTGATGGTTGCCGCCAAGTAGTGCACAACATTTTGCCTCAAGTGAACCCAAAATGAGCTAAGGCATCAATAAATTTCAGGATGAAATTACTAGCTACCATTACTAGCTTTTTTTCAAAAAGCTATCTAGTTCTGAAGTCCCATTTTCTTGCCAATTTCTTACTGAGCAGAATAATGCTGCCCGACTAAGTTGAGTTGAGTTATAGCTCAACTTTGCACAGCGAATGACATGGCAGTCTTCTTTAGACGGCAAACTGGACTGAATTAACAGCACCTCTGCTGGTTGCAACCATGTAGTGCACCACAGACACGATTATTAAAATGTCATACCGTCGATCAATTATTAGGATCAGTTCATCCATTATTATGCCCATCTCTGGTTTTCAGCAATTTTATGTTTGACCGCATCACTAGTAACAGCATCACTTTGATCTTAGCTGATTTTCTGCGGTGGTCATTATCCATTAAATTTGGGCCAAACGATGACTATTGACCTTTACCTTGAAGCTTGCAATTCCAAACGACCAATATGGTGAATGTGATGTGTGTGAGGCAAGAAGATTTGTATCTACCAGAAAAGGTTCCTTTGGCCAAGCACTCCTTAACTCGGTTTGTGCGGCGTACGTGGAAGGCTTTGGTGATTTCTTGGTTCATGAAGGCTTCATTGTTGAGTATATTCGCCACCATCATGCGAAGGTCAAAGACCTCCAACAGCTCAGCAATGTGGGCAATGTGCATGAGTTCCTTCTCATTCTCGTCCAGCTGCCCTGTGTACAGGTAGCGAAGCACTGCTCGGAAAGGTCCCAGCTGCATGGACTGGTCCATGTGCACTACAGTCATGGGCCTGGGACAGTACGTGATGGGATCGTCCACCAGCTCTTCCTGGATGCTGACAAAAGCTCGACTCCACGAGGAAAGCAAGCGTCCACGCCTTCCTCCTTGTGAGTCTTTCAAAGTTCCATCACTGGTACAGGCTCTCAGGTTGGCCCTGTCTCCTTCGTCGCTGCTCTCACACACGTCGAAGCTAGCAGCACGCATCAGCAACTCTCGGCCTGAGAGAGGACCACGAGGAGGTCTTTCAGCCTCCTCATTTTGTGTGTCCATGATAAAGAGGTCATAAAACTTTGAAGAGGCCGTTGATAAGTATATCTTGTGTGCAAAGATCTTTTGTCGTTCCTGCAGCACGAGGATGACATCAGCACAGTGTGGGTCTTCAAGTAGACCAACTGGGTGCTCCTCTGTCGTCGTCGGGGGAGGCGGCACAGTGATTATGGGTGGCGGGGGTTTTGGCGGTAGGAACGGCGCCTGAAGCAGAGGCCGCTGTACATTTCTGAGGTGAGACTTCCAAAATTGCAGGTGGCGGCGCGAGATAAGCGCAGCTCGGATAGCGTTGTCGAATACATCCTTGACTCCGAATTGAGCAACAACACTGGTTTCGTAATACGGCACTCCCAACTCTTTGGCCACCTCTCTGCCTCTCTCTGGAGGAAGTATTTCATTGGATTTAATGGGTCTGAAAAGACAAAAAACGGAAATTAGTCAGAACCGCTACACTCTTAGTGACACTGTATTGCAGGGCTTTTCAACTCACATTCTAGGAATGACAATAGATCAGCCTACGAGTTCAGTTCAAAACTCGAGTCTAAATAGTGATTAACATTTTTGCAGCAGATTCCTAAAAGCACCAGAGCGGTGTTGTCTTATGGAGGATTTTTAACAGGCATTTTTTTCAGTAAGAACGGCAGCACCATCTTGCCATATAGTGGATCTTTAAAGAGCGTTAATGCACTGCTCCTAGTTGTGTACATTAAGATTTTTATGTCCAATCAGATTTCAGCTTTTATGTGTTGCCATGTCAATTTAATCTGCCCAGGTCCTTCAGAATCAACAGTTTTGGCCCTGTTTCTTTAACCCATCCAGTTTTGGATTTGCCCCAGAGTGAGCGGCCACATTCTTTGATTTTTTTAATCAAAGCATACCTGTTTGACAAGCCAAGTTACACCCACTATGGCTGACCGAGGAGGAGAAATTGACATATCTGGTGAGTAAATGTATTTTATTTAAAAGCTGGATGTTTTTGTCATGTTGTTAGACAAATATTGAATTCGAACTACTCCAGATGATGTGGTGTAGAGGTTTGGAGTTGTCTGATCCCTTTGTCACGGAGTCATTCCATTCACACTCAAGCACCACCAATCACTGTTTGCCGTTACTAATGCTTAAAATTACTTCCTTCATTAATAACAATATTGTAGCGGCCTGTTACTGTATGTACAGTGTTAGAGTTGTTCAGTTGTTGTTGTCAGGAGCTGAATTACTCAGTATAGTATAAAAATGACGCCGCTTGGCGCTGGGGACTGTGTTTGAATCCCAGTCGGTGTGACTGGCAATGTAGGGCTATATTATTATTATTTTTATATACAGTATGTATAGATTTTTTAACAATTCTGGCCTAGAAAAATTCTGGCCAGTTATGTCTGCTTCTTAAAGCCATGCCATACATATGTAAAAGTAACGTTGAAAGGAGAAGTCCAGCCGATGGTATAATTGTTTCTAAAGTCCATCATCTTGCCTTTGATGTACTGGTTTGTTGTTAGTTTAATCCAAAGATGTTACTATGAAACTTCAGATCAGACGATTTAGATGTTAGTGCCTCATACCTGGCTAGAGGCCTCCGTGCCCTGTTCACTGCCTCCAGGTCTGCGTAGCGTAGGTCCAATTGACATCCCACCAGGATGACAGGTGCACGGGGGCAGAAGTGTTTAATCTCAGGGTACCACATAGTCTTCACGTGGTATAGAGAGTTAGGGTTGGCAATTGAAAAGCAGAGTACCACCACATCAGACCTAAATGGAAGGAAATGCATCATTAAAAACAGACTGTCTTGGGTATACTGTACAGATAACGGATGGAGACGACAATATTGTTCTCGCCTGCCGTATGCAAAACGTCTGTCCTTGTGGTGGTCTCCGAAGGTATCCCAGAGACGAAGGGAAACACTGACATCGTCCACCACGTCTCTGGAGCGTTCCAATACCTTTTAGAGGTTATTTGTGGATGTTGAAATCATAAGTCTGTCATAGGTTTAAATCTCAAAATGATAAGAGATTGATATTCTTACCTCCTGGCATACTCTGTACTGGTCTATAGCCCAGACTGTGGGCACATGTGTCGCCAGCAGCTGGTACTGTGTGAGTGTGGCGTTGCAGGCCCTGGCACAGATAAGGCGGGTCTTTCCGACGGCATTGTCTCCCACGACCACACACTTGATGGTTTCAACGTTTGGCCTCTCATAGTCCATATCAGAATCTGTCAAATGCGACCTGTCGGAACACAAAGAAAGAAGAAGCGTTTTGCATTATGCCAGACAGGATGTGAAATTGGATCGAAGTGGATAGTAGACAATGTGACTCCTCATTTGCACACACTGCAGAGTGAGGAGTGAATGGTGTTGTGACTACATGATGCCCATTCACAAGTACTCTGTCCTTGACGCTGATGTCACAACATATTTAAAGGGACAGACACACAAAATAGGCTACAGTCAAACCCGGACCTAAAACTTATCCGGTATCAATAAAGTGCTTCAATTCAATCCAAGTTGTGCACAATCTACTGAGAAAATTGTTGCCTTGAATAAGGGAAGACTGCTCGGTTTTGCCTGACCGTGACAAAACCTTGTAAAGGCCGACATTTTACTGATGTCCTACTGATGAATGACATCAAGCACCTACATAAGCCACCAAGTGGGTGTAGTTATTATATAAAAATGGTGGCTGACGAGTCAGGTAATCCGGATCAGTTACCTAGGTAACTCCTCCACCCCGCATCTTGTATTTCACACTCATCTTTGGATTCAACTGCCATTACTTTTCTTTCAAGCAGCACTGAAAATTCTGGTAGTGCTACAATTGGAGATGTTGGCAAGCATAATCTGCAAAATCTTTTGAAAGACAAGCAGGGCTAGTCGCTGTCAACGGTGCTGTTTTTGTCTGAATTGGTTGAGCGCTTGTCTGTTCCTTAGATGTAGACAAATATTCTTCTATTCCAGTGCCCGTTGTAAACACAAACACTTACACTGTTTCCTAGTAGATGGTGCCATTAGTTACTATTGTTGATGCACCCCCACATGCATGTTCTTCCATTCATAAAAAGATCATTCATAAACGGCGCGGTCTACATTACATGGACTAGAAATGTGTCATTCCAATAAAAAAAAATCTCATATTTTGCATGCACTGGGCCTGTGTGACTCAATACAAACACGCCGCTGCGTCCTTGTGTGCATTCAAACGCCCTTTTTCTCGAGACGGCGTATATATGCCTTTAATTCAAGAATATTGAAATAGGCGGATCAAAGAAGATCAAATATTGCATTTCCTACCAGAAGGACCGCACAGTCCCCCCCCCCGCCAGCGCGGCTGTCTAGTCATGAGGCTGTGCTGCATTACGCGTTATGTAACACCCCGTCACTGACTCTTGGCTGTGTTTATCGGAAGGCAACCACCGCAAAACAAATAAATGAGCGTTAAGGGATGAAAAAAAAAAACCATGCAGCAAGCCCCTCATGCTCTCCTTACCGTAACGCAAGGAAGTGGCGCATGGGGTCGGCGGAGGGACGAGACACAAAGCACGACTCCATCGGATGCGGCTTTGCACCTGCTGGCTACATCGCGTATTTAACTTCATCTTCGAGGCGAAGCGGGCGAGGACGCTACAATTTATGGGGGGGAAGGGGAGGGAGAGGATTAGGGGGGGGGAAAGGGTGACGCCTAATTCAAGCGGATAATAATTCCGATGGTCGTCAGTCGCGCCTGCACGCCACGCGGAGCCGCAGCAGCGACGGTCATGTGGATGCATCCACCTCCACGCACTCGACACGCAGGCCTCAGCGGCTAAGAATAGGCAGCCGAGATCAGGAGAGAGGGAGGAGGTGAAAAAAAAACGCTCATTACAAAACACTGATCCACTTTCAAGTGGCGTAAATCTCATCCCACCGCTCCTCAGTGGCTTAGCAAGAGAGGAGCGACGTGATCTTTAATCTGTCTCTGGATCACATGGTCCTGATGCTGTCACTGGCAATCCATGCATTTGGGTCAGAGGTGAACTAATTTGCACTTCTGCCCTGCTAAGTGTTTATAATACTTTGCTTCTCGTATGTAACAAAATTAGACAACCAAAATATTAATTCATTCATTCATTTTCTGTACCGCTTATCCTCATTAGGGTCACGGGGATGCTGGAGCCTATCCCAGCTGGCTTTGGGCGATAGGCGGGGTACACCCTGGACTGGTCGCCAGTCAATCGCAGGGAACATATAGACAAACAAACATTCACACTCACATTCATACCGATGGACAATTTAGAGTCGCCAATTAACCTAACATGCATGTTTTTGGAATGTGGGAGGAAACCGGAGTACCCGGAGAAAACCCACGTAGGCACGGGGAGAACATGCAAACTCCACACAGAGATGCCCAACGGAGATTTGAACCCAGGTCTTCCAGATCTCCTGACTGTGTGGCCAATGTGCTAACCACTCAGCCACCGTGCGGCCCACAACCAAAATATAACACGCAAAAGTGCAGACACTTTGTTACATTAACCTCTTAATCCAGGGGAGTCACACCAAAGTGTGCGAATCCAACTGTAAAAATAACATTGAACATAACAGAGGAGGATTAGGGCCAAAAGGTGAAAAACAAAAGGTTTTGAGAAAAGAGTAGACATGTTTAATTTTAGACTAGATATCATACTAATAGCTGCAGGGCGGCTGAGTGGGTAGCACAATGGCCTCACAGTCAGGAGGTTCAGGGATTGAATCTCCGTTGGGCAACTATGTGTGGAGTTTGCGTGTTCTCCCCGTGCGTGTGTGGTTTTTCTCCAGGTATTCTGGTTTCCTCCCACATTCCAAAAACATGCACGTTAGGTTAATTGGCGACTCTGAATTGTCCATAGGTGTGAATGTTTGTTTGTGTATATGTGCCCTGCGATTGACTGGCGACCAGTCCAGGATGTTCCCCACCTCTCGCCCAAAGCTGGCTGGGATAGGTTTCAGCATACCTGTGACCCCAATGAGGATAAGCGGCAAAGAAAATGAATGTATAAATCATACTAATACTAATACTAATGCACTTGATCCTTTTTTAACACAAAGTTGGTAAAAATTGGACAAACGTCCAGTCAAAGTCACCTCCTCGTCTTTTAATTTTTCAATACTGGGTGGAAAATGTTTACACACCCTTGTCTTGGGCCGTCATTTTCAAAAATGACATATCCAAAATAAAAAAAGGTTTTTATTGCCTCTACAAAGTCCATATTCAAGATCTTGGTATCAAAACAAATGGGAGACTACTTGGATGGTCTCTGTAATTGGAAAGTATACATATTTCCATACTGACGGTAATGTGGATTTTATTTTAAATCTATAAAATCCCTTGTACACACACACACACACACACATATATATTTATATATATATATATATATATATACAGTATATGGTGTTGCAGTCTACAAACTAAACAAATGAAAATTTTTATGGAACTTTATGGAGGTTTTTGTAGATAACTTGACAGGTGAGTGACATCATTATGTCATGGAAATCAATTAATATCCATGATTGTTCAGCAATTAATTCCTCAGAGTATGAAAATTCTTATGACAATTATGATCGTACAAGGTTGTTTTTTTACAAACCCCTGATACAAATTATGACGACAATTGTGATGACTTGTTTAATCAAGTATCACTGCCATGACTATTCAAATGATTGCAACATCATCACAAACCAAAAGTATGGTCATTAGTTGACTAAGGTGTGCTTGGATGTAGACTGCATACCACAAACTGACAATGTGTGTAATGTCAAGTTGAATCCGAACTATTCCAAGATGCAAGTTAACCTGCAACCTCTTCAAAATTAATTTTCCATGGAGAATAATGGCCATTATAGAATTGTTCTTAATTGTTCGAGCGATGTTTCAACCAACTTTTGAACATTCGTGTACGTCATACAAGTGTGAAAAGAATCTCTATGTAAACGAGAACAAATACTCAGATGATGGACATGTAGCATTAACACTGCTCACTGTTCACTGCTCTGAGCAATTCAAAGGTGGATTCATTAAGTGCAGAACCCAGAGCTGAAGTTGGTAAGCAACAGTACAGTACATCATTTATAGCAAATTATATAAAAAGCAGGTAAATGTCACTTTGTTGGATGATTCACAGTTGCATTAATAGGTGCAACAAAGACTACAGTACTAAGTGATGTTCACTTGAAATTTCTCAAAAGTTGCCATACAATCACAAAAAACACTTATCTTTTGGAAGGCCATTTTCTTTCCAATCATGCAATGTCAAGCATGCACCACCAGGTGAGGCTGACACTTAAGTTATCGTAGAGTCTTCTATTCATTCAGTTTCATAAAGCAAAACAGTTCAAGAATGGCCGTCAAAAATGTAGTTAATTTAAGCTCATTAGCAGTAATGTCTGGCACTAAACATATGCATTGATTAAAAAATTGTGATATATACTAAACTCCTCCTAAAGCGTGAACAAAAAAAGGACTTAATGGAATGTGTACAAGTAGGGCCTATACTAGCGTAACACATATGAGATTTTTGTTTTTACTACATATTGATTACTTTTATCAGCAGAATACAATTTATAGCAAGTTTGTCATCATGCAGTGAGTAGGTGTCACAAGGCCTCAATTTCACAAGATCTGGCGTAATTAAAATTTCTCATTCAGAAAAATAAAATCTTGTGGGCACTAGGCCTGCAGACAATAATAAATAAATTGCTGGCAATCACACAATGAATAAAAATGAACTCCATCCATCCATTTTCTTCCGCTTATCCGAAGTCGGGTCACGGGGACAGCAACCTAAGCAGGGAAGCCCAGACTTCCCTCTCCCCGGCCACTTCATCTAGCTCTTCCTGGCGGATGCCGAGGCATTCTCAGGCCGGCCGAGAGACATAGTCTCTCCAACGTGTCCTGGGTCTTCCTCGAGGCCTCCTACCGGTTGGACGTGCCCTGAACACCTCCCGAGGTAGGCGTCTGGGAGGCATTCTAACCAGATGCCCGAGCCACCTCATCTGGCCCCTCTCAATGCGGAGGAGCAGCGGTTCTACTCCGAGTCTCTCCCGAATGACAGTGCTTCTCACCCAATCTCTAAAGGACGGCCCAGTCACCCTGCGGAGAAAACTTATTTCGGCCGCATGTATCGCGATCTTGTCCTTTCGGTCACTACCCAAAGGTCATGACCACAGGTGAGGGTAGGAACGTAGATCGTCAGGTAAATTGAGAGCTTTGTCTTTCGGCTCAGCTCTCTTTTCACCACGACAGATCAGTGCAGAGTCCGCATCACTGCAGACGCCGCATAAATCTGCATGTCCATCCCGCTTACCATCCTTCCATCACTCGTGAACAAGACCCCGAGGTACTTAAACCCCTCCACTTGAGGCCGGACTTCATCCCCGACCCGGAGATGGCACTCCACCCTTTTCCGGGCGAGAACCTCAGATTTGGAGGTGCTCATTCTCATCCCAGCCGCTTCACACTCAGTTGCGAACCGATCCAGTGAGAGTTGTGGGTCACGGCGCAATGAAGCCAACAGGACCACATCATCTGCAAAAAGCAGAGATCGAATCCTGCGGCCACCAAACTGAAACCCCACCGCGCCCTGGCTGCGCCTAGAAATTCTGTCCATGAAAGTAATGAACAGAATTGGTGACACAGGACAGCCCTGGCGGAGTCCAACCCTCACTGGAAACGGGCCTGACTTATTGCCGGCAATGCGAACCAAACTCTGACACCGGTCATACAGGGAGCGAACTGCTTGGTTTAGGTGCTCCAATACCCCATATTCCCGGATATTCCCCACAGTATTCCCCGAGGAGCACGGTCAAATGCCTTCTCCAAGTCCACAAAACACATGTAGACTGGTTGGGCAAACACCCATGCACCCTCAAGGACCCTGCCGAGAGTATAGAGCTGGTCCACAGTTCCACGACCAGGACGAAAACCACACTGCTCCTCCTTGATCCGAGATTCGACTACCCGGCGGATCCTCCTCTCAAGAAACCCTGAATAGACCTTACCGGGAAGGCTGAGGAGTGTGATACCACGATAGTTAGAACACACCCTGCGGTCCCCCTTCTTGAAAAGCGGGACCACCGCCCCGGTCTGCCAGTCCAGGCAGGGACTCCGGGCGGATCTCATCCACCCCCGGGGTCTTTCCACCAAGGAGTTTTTTGACCACCTCGGTAACCTCAGCCCCAGAGATAGGGGAACCCGCCTCAGAGTCCCCAGGCACTGTTTCCATGTTGGAAGACGTGTCGGTGGGATTGAGGAGGTCTTCAAAGTATTCCCTCCACCGGTCCACAACATCTAGAGTCGAGTTCAGAAGGTCACCGTCCCCACCATACACAGTGTTAACTGTGCACTGCTTCCCCCTCCTGAGACGTGGGATGGTGGTCCAAAATCTCTTGAATCCATCTGGAAGTCGTTTTCCGTGGCCTCTTCGAACTCCTCCCATGTCCGGGTTTTTGCCTCAGCAATTGCCAGAGCTGCAGACCGCTTGGCCTGCCGGTACCTGTTGGTAAAAATGAACTCAACATGAATATATTGTCATGTGCACACCTAAAGTAACCAATTAATGTTACCTTATTTGATCACATCCATTCCATAATATTGTAAACATAAAGTGATGACATTCGTAGCGCCATACCCTTGTTTTCTGAATTTGGCACTTGATGGAATCAACTTGCTTTTGTTGACACTTAATCATCATTTCCCACCATCGACAGCTCAACCAGCAGTCAAATCTAAACCAACTTATATTCACTCACAATTGGCTGTTTTTTGTTCATCATTCGAGTAGAGAAATAACAGGTTTCGGAGTCTTGACCTGAAATACACTGAAAATTATACAATATTAAGAAAAAAATTAGTTTTATTCTTAGTCAATTTCTGTTGTATTTAATTTTTTACCTTTTAATTAACCCAAGGGTTGAGGCCGAGCGGTGAACTCACCTCCCTCACTATTCTGTTTGGTTTTAGCCACTCTACCACCTCCAAAGGCACAATATTGCTTAGCCAACCTTCTCTGTATTTATCCAGGCCAGAAATACGGAAAAGAGGCTGAAAACGTCAGATTTTACAAGCAGTGTTGTAAAGAGGTGTTTCCCACCTGCTCACACATATGTGTGGTAACTCTCCAAAAGTAGAATGCAACACAACTGTTATGGTTTTGGTGCAGCTGTGCCACGGGTTATTGTCACCCTGGAGAAACTACAGCAAATGTCAAGAAAGTTGCTGTAGTATACTATTTACTTTACTCTGGGAATATATACAGTATTCTACAGTTTGATAACATTTATGGTAATATTAATAAGTACCGTATTATTATTTACAATAATTGTATCCATCCATTCTTCCATTTTCCTCTGTTTATCCGAGGTCCTGTCGCGTGGCAGCAGCCTAAGCAGGAACGCCCAGGCGTCCCTCTCCCCAGCCACTTCGTCCAGCACCTCCCGGCGGATCCCGAGGCATTCCCAGGCTGGTTGAGAGACATAGTCTCTACAACATGTCCTGGGTCTTCCTTGAGGCCTCCTACCGGTTGGACGTGCCTCGAAGAGCTCCCCAGGGAGGCGTCCAGGAGGCATCCTCACCAGATGCCCGAGCCACCTCATTTGGCTCCTCTCAATGCGGAGGCATAGCGGTTCCACTCAGAGTCTCTCCTGGATGACAGTGCTTCTCACCCTATCTACAAGGGAGAGCACCCTGCAGAGAAAACTTATTTCGGTCGCTTGCACCCGTAATCTTGTCCTTTTGGTCGCAACCCAAAGCTCATGACCATAGAAGAGGGTAGGAACGTAGATCAACTGGTAAAATGAGAGTTTTGCCTTTCAGCTCAGCTCCCGCTTCACCACAATGGACCGATGCAGAATCCGCATCACTGCAGAAGCCACACCAATCTGTATGTCCATCTCGCGCTTCATCCTTCTCTCCCTCGTGAACAAGACCCCGAGGTACTTAAACTCCTCCAGTTGGGGCAGGACCTCATCCCCGACCCAGAGATAGCACTCCACCCATTTCCGGGTCGAGGACCATGGACTTGGAGGCGTTGATTCTCATCCCTGCCGCTTCACACTGAGCTGCGAACTGATCCAGTGAGAGCTGAAGGTCCTGGCCTGATAAAGCACACAGGACCACATCATCCACAAAAAGCAGAGACCCAATCCTGCGGCCACCAAACCGGAACCCCTCGACACCCTGGCCACGCCTAGAAATTCTGTCCATAAAAGTAATGAACAGAATCGGTGACACAGGGCAGCACTGGTGTAGTCCAACCCCCACTGAAAACGGGTCTGACTTATGAACTATAGGACAGTTTGAGTACTACTTGGATGAAGCACACACAACAGTTTCCTGTCAAATACTAACAGATGAAGTAAGAACAGATACACTGACAATGATTTTAGACAAACGGCAGCAACAACAAAAATGTTGGATATCTCGCTGAGTTTGAAGACAACACCACCCTCAAAGGATAGCATCCACCTCCTGTAGCGCTCCTACAATGGAGTCTCCTCAAAATTAAGTTCACATAATAAAAGTTCATTTTAAAACACTTCACTCATTACGGTGTGCAAACACTGTCATATGATCAAGGCATCCCATGTAATCACAGGTTCAGACAGAGTCTTAAGCATGGTCTTCTACAGTCTAAAGCGAATATAAAACATGTCTTTGTATGTATGGGTGGTGTCATGGACATCAGTGGAACATAATTACAATGTGAAATTAACACATCAGCAAGTCAGTAGGCAAATCCAGACCCAGTGATGGCCCTCTGCGGCCCCGTGATCAATTAAAGTGAATGGGAAATATGATAACATTTAATAATCATGCCTTTGGACTGATCACAGCAGCGGTTATTGTGGTTACTTGACAGCAAACGCGGTGACGTCACTCAAAATGAGTCAACAACATGCAAATGAGTATTCACGAGGGACCGTGTGGCTATTGGAGCCAAATAAAACATCTTTCACTGACGAGAGAGTTGTGAAGGAGTGCTTCTGCTAGAGAGATCTTACTCAAAGGTAAGCAAATTGTGTGACAAATTCAGGCAAATTCCAATGTCGGCTCCAACAATAGCAACAAAATATGAAAGTTTAGGAGAATGTACTGTTGCAGCTTTTCTTTTCTTATTCAATTATTATTTTGTATTGTTTTTTCAGATACTGCGGTGCAGTTTTATTTGACATTAAAATAAGCCTCTTGTGTTCATTCATTGTTTGTAAAATCAAAGTTTTCATTATTTCTGTGAAAATTGATCCTGTATTCTTTTAAGAGCAATGTAGGTGCCAAAAAAAATGGTGTTGTAGGTTTCATTCGTTTTCATATTCATATGAGCAAGATCAGGGGTCACCCACATAGTGCCCATGGGCACCCGGTAGCCCCCCAAGACCACATGCAGCGCCCTCAAACCTCCTTTTAATTCATGTTTTCAGTTCATTATGTGAGCACACTAGAAAGAAAGGCATTCTGAAGTACAACATGTGAGTTGCGGGGACCAACATTGCGGGGACATGGCAAAGCAGGCAGAAACGGCATCCAGATGGCTGTGGCTAAAACAGGCTGGGAAAAAAGAGGGGGTCAGAGCTGTAATGTGAAGACCAGAAGGGCCGAGGGAGCAGCTCCAGGACGTAGGTATCGTGGGCTAGTTGACGAAACACCGGTGAAGTGGGGTGCCCACATGAAAATTCAGTGATGTCCCAAGGTCTGAAACCAATAGCTCTGCCCCCAGTTGAACGGCATCTGAAGGGAGTGACTTCTATGCCAATCACCACACATTAAGAGCAGGGGGTAACTTCTGCCAAGTGTGGTGGTTGAAAAATCCATCGTTTTTAAGATAGATGTGTTTAAATAATAATTTAATTTCATAATTTCAATTCAAAACCTCTTATTGGCCGCACACTACAATGTGTATGCTGAAATATATTTGATGTTCTGACTTCCCTATTTCAATGTGATGTCATACTTTAAGTCTTAACATTTAGGACACAGCATTTGTGCATACTTCTTGGAACTCCTCTATCAGAGTGGATATCATGGACACAGGTAAAACCACCAACTCTTTTGCATGCTTTCGCCTTATGTGTGACATGAATGATGATTGGATGCTGAATTGCTTTTGACAGTTTGAGAAGCGACAGACAAATTTTCCCCATCCCTCATGCGCATCTGTAAGTGCCCACAGGGGCGCAAGGCAAACCAAGTCTTGAAATTGAAGTGACACGCATGTTACAACACCATATGCAGATAATATGAAAATTAGACAAACATGTCATCAAGCGACTTTAGGACAGCCAGCAGCTACTTTTCTTACTGAAATGTTGGCAACAATGCATCAAGCATTGACAGTTAGCTCTCAGGCAAATTGTCTTTAGTACTAAGTAAGCTTGCCGGTACCAATGTCATTGGCTATGTGACAACCATTATGTGTAAATAGCCTATCAGGGCAGGTGTAGATAGTCTACAGGTAAGGTTGGCATTTCTCTTCCACTCACTCTTCCACAATGAAGTGTGTGCAGTTAACACAGTTCAAACTGTTGTAATGTACTGTAATACAGTATATTGGGTGACTAGCTGACTGAGGTAAAGTTAGATATTTGACAGACAATTACCACTGAATAGCTAAATAAAATGACAAATATTTTGCAGGAGCAACCCCTTTACTCTCCATTGCATATTTGTAGTGGTACAATAGTACATGTATTCGTAATCAAGATTTGTGCACCGTGTACCCAGGTGGAACAAATTGAGTGAGGGACAGGAAGTGTAACTGACTTGCAATATAGCGACCTGTCCATACATTCCATAAACAACAGCCAAGTTCTGGCTTCCTAAAATTAGTAAAAAAATAAATATGGAAAGACAAGTCATATGTAGTATTCTTTTCACTAATTTTACACTTATGAGAGAGGATATTAGATTTCGGGTCCAGCATCACAGACTGAAAAAAAGTTCTCCCATTTTGTGTGGAAGTAGTAAAGCTCTGGCTTTTTACTTTGTCCTTTTTCTCCACTCCATTTGAAACGTTCTTATGTTTAGAACAAATAAATTGGAGGCTGACTACTTAACTTGCGTAAGTGGCAGTCATCTCTGATGTCTTTGCACGATCCCGTAGCCTGCACAGTAGTTGCACAATGTGATGTAAATAAAGAACAAAAAGAGTGTAAAGGTAACTATAGGGGTGTTATTTAATGTCTACAGAGCTCTAATAATGGCAAAAATTTAGGTTTTCTATGCTCTAAATATGAAAATATTCCGTTTATAATATTGAATCCGACTTGGGTGCGAAATTCAGTTATTGCGTTCGGGTCTGGAAACAATTCACTGCGATAAACGAGGGATGACTATATTAATGCTGCACTTTAGGCAATAGAGAACTTTCACTGACTAAAAATGAAATAATAATCCAAACTTTTCAAACTGTTACTGTTGCACACAACTCCATCATTGCACATTAATAAAAAGAAAAGTTGTAAACAATTTCTTTTCATCTTTTATTAAAGAATTGTATTTATTGGAGTATCACCTTCAGTCAGTTTGCAGTTTTTATGCTTTAATTAAAAAAAAATCTAAGATTACACATTACATTACACAACACAGTTTAATGATTTGCATTTTGGTCCTTTATTGGGCTGAACCATGACCTTAAACTGAGGTAACCATGATCCTGGCTTACTGTTACACCACTATAACTTACCGAGGGAAAAGTAGCTGGAAAAAACACATCTAGAAGCTTATGAAAGACAGTCGCATACGTGATGAAAAAAAAAATCAAAAAACATTTTATAAGATGACATCTTTTTGGGAGCAATGACAGAAGTGATTCAGCACGGGTTGGCATGACGATTGTGGTGCGGTGTGTGGTAAACTTTCATTTCAGACGCGTGTGGAAGTCTCTACTTTTAATTATTCACCAAGTGAAGCATGTGCACTGATTTTCCGACGCTTTATGTGTCATTGTGCAACATAAGGGTCTCCCCTTGTTTTAGAGTTGAGTAATTATTGACATCAGCTATAGCGTGAACTCTGTGCTTGTAGTCCACACAGGCTGAGGTCTGCAGAATTGTTGTTGTCTGACAGACTCTTGTGTTTTTTAATGGCTGCCTGCAAAGACTCGACAACTCTTTTCTCACTGGACGTGTACCATGTTTCAGAGGAACTCGGCTTCATTCTACCAGAGCCTCTGGTAGGTTTTAAATGCTTGCGGCAAATTTTATATTCTGCAGTGTGTGCAAGTAGCCATAAAGAAATAGCTGATTGTAAGCAAACTATGTCTGGAGGATATTAGAGTGAAAATAAAATTTTACAGTAAATTTTCCTGTCAGATAAGAATGAAAATTGTGCACATAACAGCTAGAAATCTGAACCCAGGGGTAGTGGTATTGACTGAAACAAAGTGACCACGAGAAGCTGAATTCTGGCATTGTTCTTGTTTGCGTTGTCTTGAACTTTATTCCAAGAGCCGGCATGTGTTACAAAATCATTTATATAAACCTTAGGTCTGAGGTCACCTTTCCCACAGCAGCAGTAGCAAAACTGAAACAGTTACTTATGTTTTATTTCCATCTTCATTCTGTTAATCCAAAGCACAAGCTTCCACCTTACTACAAACCATGGATGGATATCGCCCACCAAGTCTCAGAACTTGTTCTCGCACATGAGTTACGCTCTCGTGTTAACAAGGTACGTGGAGTCATTTTATGTCACAAAGCCAGTTCAGTGGGTTTATTGAGGCATGGTTCAGCTCAGTCCTGCATTCTGTGCAGATGCCTCAGTTGAGCACCCAGTTTCTGCAGAAACACAGCGAACTGCGACTGGCCCACCTGGCCCTCGGTGTTATGACTATGGGATATGTTTGGCAGGAGGGTGAAAATGACACAGTTGAGGTATCTCCCTCTATTTGTCCTCCCAATATCAATATAAACAGGGTTCATGCAAACTTTTGGGGAACATAATCTGATTCAGCATGATCTGTCTTATTCCGATGGGTCTTCATTTACAAGCGGTAGAATAAAATGAATGTGTGCAAAGTGAAACCTCTAAATTCCAATGTCTGCACAATTTGGAATTCAACAAATACAATTTGATCAAAGACAGAGGATCACACTTCGGAGTGATCTCAGTCAATCTCTTCAAACCACAGTTGGACACGACAACTTTTCTTTAGCTTTTTTGCAACCCAAATAACTGCATAAGCTATTTATGTATTGCTACACATTCTATTCCTGGCCGTCCTGTTTTTCTTTTAGAAAGTGATGAAAATGTCCTGGTTTTCATTGCCCTTGAGAGACTGCCTTGTGCATGGCTTTTTGAATTAGTCTTCCTAAAAAGCCATCAAAAAAGCAAAACAACTGCATGGAGTTGATCCCCTGACACTTGCTGAGATGAAGTCTCAAAAATGTGAAGACGTCATGTACAACAGCGGTTCAAATTCCCAACTTCTTGTGACTTTAAATGGCACATTTTTCCTGAAAAGTTGGTTACATTCAAAAACGTAAGCATTTGACCTCAGGTTTCTGAAACTTTTTTTTTTTCAAACATTTTCTGAACATTCTTCCCTTGAAATTTGCGTCTTTGGTTATAGATTGTATTTTTTAATATAACAATTTTCTGTCCATATGGAGGAGGCATACTTTAAATGTATTGAAATTATATATAATATATTATATATTCATACTATAAACCATGGCTAAATATTGACCAGCCCAAACATATTATGTATGAGACATCAAATATAATTACTGTATGACTATTGGCTTTAAGAAGGCTCACACATTCTCTGTGCATGATCTTCTACTAAGATGCTTCCCTGTACTCTGGCTGTTCCATACTGGGAGGTGTCCCAACGCTTAGGACTTCCTCCAATTTTCACCCATGCTGATGCAGTCCTGGCTAACTGGCGGAAGAAGGATCCAGAAGGGTGACACCAAATAACTTGTAAACATGTCTTAATTCCATGTTTCCAAATACTCACTTATCAATCTACCGCCTTTATTCCCATTTTTCTGCACCAGCCCTTTTGACATTGAGTGAGTACATTAACTGTACATGTACAATTGCCTTCCAATTGGTGCATCAACTTGTTTCATTTAACAAAAGCTTTACTTGCTTTACGCAGGAACTTGGAGCTGCTGCTTAGCACACCGGGGGGTAAAAGTGTGCAGGGCTTCTTCCTCGTCACTCTAATGGTGGAGATAGCGGCGATTCCTGCTCTGAGGGTGAAGATAGTAGTTTGTTTGTGGGCAGTCAGTGTTTCAGTTATAGATGGGTCAAATAATTGAGAAGTGCCATTTACAGGAAGTAGAATTAGGACATATTAAATTGACCCAAATATAAGACCACCCTGAATATAAGATGAGGCCTCTTTTTCCTAATTTTAAAAAATATATATTTTTAATAAAAGAATAAAAAACACAAAAGATTTTCTTTACAAATCATATTTTCAATATCCGCGACATAAAAATTGGCAACAAAAAAACTTATATTTCCTAGCTGCTCAACAGTTTTTGCTGATTCCGCTTCAATGATCACTAATATCGTAAATGAACATCATAAGTCCACCTCTGTTGTTTGCAAATTTGCTCAAGAAATCTATGAAATGAAATGAAAATCTATGAAATCTAGTCTATGCAGCGGCTGCATATTTCCAGGTCACTAGTATGTGTGAGTGGTATAAAGAAAAGCTCTGACCCACATGAATAGATGTTGTTTGGCGAGATTTGTTAATTTGCAGGTATAAATCCCTACACCCAGAATATAAGACAAATCAATCTTTTCCAGTCTTTTTTCTCTTGGGAAAATATTATATTTAATTTAATATTTATACAATAATATTTTATAAAGTATCAGATTTGGGTCAGTACAATAATTTAGGTACCTTTTTGCAGCTACACCAGATTTTACTCACTGTGAAGACTTTCTACAAGATGTGTGTCAATGAGAATTTCATTCATTCAAACCACATCAACACCAATGGGAGGGACAATCAATATTCATTGCCTAATTGTGCAAAAAAGGATTTTGGGGTTGAGTCCTTCATTTTGAATCAATTTTCCGTACTTTTGTCTACATACTGTAGTGTAGTGCGTGTCAACCATTAAACACAATATGCAAGGCCATTTTTACAAGACATTATGATTATGTTCCAGAGCATTCCTAAAGTGATAAATGGTGCCAGATGTGGCGATTCTAAAGCTGTGGCCACAGCCTTGGAGGAGATCAGCCAATCTATAGATGGCATGACAGTACGTCTCAAGCTAATGCAAGGTACAAAAAAGCCCCATAAAAACAGTGCTTTGACCCATTAGGCAACCATATCATATCTTTTTGTCTTTTATAGTGCACGTGGATCCATCTGTCTTCTATGGCATCATGAGGATCTTCCTGTCTGGGTATATACACTCCTGATCAAAATTGTATGAACAGTTGAAAAATTGCAAGAATTTACATTTTGCACTGATGGATCACCTGGATGTTCTAAGTAGAGCTTTGAAATGGGAGTGAGACAAAAAAACCGAATAACCATTTTATTATATAATATACAGTATTTTTGTATATTATACAATATGTTTATTATAGCAACCATTAAACTGAAATAGGCTGTTCATCAGCTGAGTAAAACTTTTAAGACCATAGCTCAAAAAATCTGAACCCCTCTAAAATAGAAATAAAATACCTCCGTGACCCTAGGGAGGATAAGTGGCACAGAAAATGGATGGATGAATGTTCAAATGTGCCATTCTTTTTAACCACATCAACAATTGGTTTGGGCATGGTTGATGCCAGTGTTTCCTGGAGACTAATGGGAATGTTGCTTTGGGTAAAGTTCTCTTGCCATCCAATCCCAAATATTCTCAATTGGATTTACATTAAGGAAAACATGCAGGATGGTCCATAAAAGTCACATTATCAGGTTATTATGCAAGCATTGTGAACTGCAGCATCGTCCTGTTGAAAATCCAAGTCATTACCACACAGATGAGGGCCTTCATGCAGCATTTCCACATAGCCAGCTGCCATTTGACGCTCCTGCGCAACCTGAACCTTCATTGTTTCACTGAATTAAAAATCCAAAAAGCCAATCAGATCCTCCAGCTCAAGGCCTGTGACATATTTTGGGGTCTACCACGTATTTCCTAACCTCAGGATTTTTTAAAAAATGTTGAAAATGCCTGACTTATTGCATCTGGCCTCAGCAGCAACGATGTGGTGCGAGTCCTTGCTTATGCAGCTCGACAATCTGACCACGTTAAAAGAGAGAAATCTTTTTTTGCCACCAAGAGATCACGACAGTGTGGATAGAAAATTATACCGAACCCACATTTATGCCAAGATTTTGGCAAATTAAAGTTTGGATTAGTTGATGAACATTATCACCATCATCACCAACATCACTTTAATGGTTGTTCGCAATAAATTGCTTACTCCATTTTTTTTGGTCTCATGCCCATTTTTTCTTCCGTATTTTCTTTCGCAATTTGAAGCTCTGTGTAGAACCTCTTTTAAGACCCAACAGTGCATAATGTAAATTCTTGCAATTTGTCAACTGGCCTTAAAATTGGGATCAGGAGTGTATAGCTGGTTTTCCACGGTAGGGATATTAACAGCGTTTCACTGTGTGTCTAAACACTCATCCATAGGTGGAAAGACAATCCATGTATGCCAAAAGGTTTGATTTATGAGGGTGTCCAGACAGAACCAATGGAGTACTCTGGTGGGAGCGCTGCACAAAGCAGCCTATTGCACTGCTTTGATGAACTTCTAGGAGTCAAACATGAGAGCAAAAGTGGTAAGATAAGTGTTTTTTTTTCTGCTTTTGACTGATCGCCACAGTTAGGCAGTGAGAGTGTGATGACACCGTTCCTCGATATGCAGGCGCTTTTCTAACCCGCATGAGGAACTACATGTTACCTGCTCACAAACAACTCATCCAGGACATCTCGTTGCAACCCCCCCTGAGGACTTTTGTCCAACAGCAGGCCAATGAACACCTCACTGAGGCCTTTGAAGAATGTGTCGCCAAACTGTTAGCTTTTCGCAGCTATCACATCATCGTCGTAACACGTTTTATCACAATTCCTGCTGCTAAAGCCAGACAACTACGCAAACAAAGCAAGGACTCTAAGGCAGAGATGATCAGCAAGGCCCCCACAGCACTGGAGGAACGGGGCACCGGTGGCTCGGGCATTATGGGCTTCTTACAGTCTGTAAGGAATGATACAAGAGAGGCCCTGCTGTGCAAGACGAGCAAAGAGATAAAGGACCATTGCTGATGTCAGAGTAAGATACATCTCAGAAAGTGAGCAGTAAATCACCTGACTTTACTCTGATTGTGAATGTATATGTCATAAAACTGACTTTTGGCATAGTGAGAGGCCTTTTTTGCTTGGCTCACTTTGAGTTTTGTTTTGCCAGTAAACAAGCCTAAACCACAATTGACATGAGTGATACCCATTATTTAGTCCAAACCATAATTCAAACCATTGTAGCTACTTTTGATTAACTTCAACCACTAACTCCTCCTTTTTTTGAAGGGGAATCCAAAAAATGCATTGTTTTGTCCAGACCCATGAAACGGGACTTAATTTGGACACCAAAAAACCTGAAAAAATAACTAGAAATAAAAATTGAAATCCACCATACCCAGGACTTCTTGGAAAGTTATCCACAGATTTTTCTAAAAAGTTTTAAAAACAACCAAAACACATTCCATTTTACATAAAAACTGAAAAGGCACATTTGCTCTTTTTTACAATATGACATGTTTGGCCGTATGTACAGTACCATGATAATGTCTCATGCCACGAGTATTGCTCAAGCAATACTTGAATGACCACTTAGCCACCTTACAAGCAGGCGCAGGTGCTCAAATCAGAAAAAAGGGCGCATGATGAAAAGATGATTCATACAATTACAATTGTTGTGATTATCAATTAAATATAAACAAACGATTGTTGTGATTATCAATGAATAAAAATAAGAAATAAAATCAAGTAAACGCAATTTAAATGTAACATGTAATGTAAAAAGGCCGCACGGTGGATGAGTGGGCATCTCTGCATGTTGCATGTTCTCCCCGTACATGCGTGGGTTTTCTCCGGGTACTCCGGTTTCCTCCCACATTCCAAAAACATGCATGTTAGGTTAATTGGCGACTCTAAATTGTCCATCGGTATGAATGTGAGTGTGACTGGTTGTTTGTCTTTGTTTGTCTTTATGTGCCCTACGATTGGCTGGCGACCAGTCCAGAGTGTACCCCGCCTCCCGCCCAAAGTCAGCTGGGATAGGCCCCAGCATACCCACAACCCTAATGAGAATAAGAGGCATAGAAAATGGATGGATGGATGAATGTAATGCTTGATTTTACATACGTGGCCAGCAATGAGGTGAGGAATTCATACAATTTTCAAATTTTTGAAAGAGCAACATCACTTCATTTTATTGGACTGGATGCATTAAATTGAAATAAGTGAAATACTTTAAACATTTGTATCGTTACAATGTCTACAGCATACATACAGTGGTGGCCAAAAATATTACAGCACTTAGAATATTTAAGAGCTTTCAGTTGTTTATGTTGACTTGGCCATTAAAATACCCATAGAAAAAAATGGAATACCTTCAGGTCATCATTATGTTCTATACACCATAGATTATAGCCATCATAAGGAGATTTAATACCAATCTCCTTGCAAAAAACAAGCAAGGCCTATTTCACAGTTAATCTCACACAATCATGCTCCTTCCTCAAGCCCGTCCAGCAAATTTGAGGCAGGTTGGAAAAGAAACTTGCTATTGTACATTCAAAGGAAGGCCTTTGGCTTCAGCTGCCGAAGGCTGGGATAATATTAGTGTTGAAATTGTCAGGAAATATATCGGCACCGTGCCAGAGACATGTGCTGCTCTTATTGCAGCAAAAAGTGGACATATCAAATATTAAACTTAAGAAAGGATAAAAAGGGGGTTGGACATGCTCCTCCTAAATTTTATTACAATTTGTTTAACCATTTTAAATCATTTAAAATTACATATTTCAGTTTGTGGTTTCAGCCTTGCTGTAGACCTGTTCCAAAGAAGTGTTTGACACAAATGTGAGCGTGTTTACCTATTGTAAAATTGGTAACATTTTATTACATTTACATTTTCTACATTTACTCACCCTCACCTTTATTATGGATACAAATGGTATTCCAACTGAAGTAAATATTTCTTGTCATACATGATCACTTTTGGGATTTCCATCCAACTTCTGACAGTAACAAATAAGCAAGCGTTGTCAGTGTCAGCAAACGGCTCATTGACTTAGCTCAATTCATAGTCAAATGTAAAAGAGGCGGGAGATGGAGTCGCAGGGTCCAGGCCGGTGGTTGAACCAAACAAGTCATTTCATGAATGGAGGAGGAAGCAGTTGCAGCTGACAGTAAAAAGTGTGAAATGAGGGAAAAACGGCACTATTTTAGTAAGTACATGTGTTTTAAAGCTTACATTATCCAAGCAACTTTATTTCATGTTCAATATTGATCTTTAAAAATGTCTAATTTCTTTGTTTTTACAGGAAGTAGTGTGGAGACTACACAGTGCCTTGAATGGCCCCATTGACAAATATGATGCACAAAGAGGGTGAGATCGTTTTCATTTGAGAGTTGCATTGAATTGTAAAAGTCTACTATAACAAGTCAGCTTGCAGACCACAAATCACAGACTTCCTTTGTTCTCGTGTGCAACTTCAACCCACAACACAAGGACAACATAGTGGGTGGGTTACATTGTCCTTCTGTGCGACCTACAAATAACATTATATATATCTTGAGTTTATTCTCTTTTTTATAATTATTTAACTATTATTTTGTTTATTAATAACGGAACCCTTTCCATTGTAGCCTACTGATTTTAAAATTGTTGGCCGAAGCTTCAAGAACTATGAGGACAGTCTTGAAGAGAAGAGGAGAGTGCAGGGTTGCTCCAGCCAAGGAACAAGTAATAAGTAAGTGTATCTCTCCATCTTTTTCTTGGGATCTGCCTTATCTAATGCGGTCAGTGCTACAACTTCAGTTTTGTTCTAGGATTTTGCAGTAGAAACCTAGGAGTGGTGTTGTCCTCAGCGTTGAAGAGGCTGTAAAAGAGAAAAAGAGCTGAGCTACAATGGATATGGTGTCAGAAGAGGAGAACACCATCTTGGATGGCGAGCCTGTGTGGGTCATTGTTGATCCACATTATGTAAAAACAATGCATTATGCAATAAATGTCCAAAATGTAACAACTTTGTCATTTAGTTTTGTAATAAAGCCGCATTTTCTAATACTCTGCCCCTACGCATTATGTAATATAATAAGTAATAAGTTAGTACATTTTGAGAAGATTATCACAAAATGCATTTGCCTGTAATGTAATTGCCTGCACTGCAATTAGGCGATTACTACAACTACTAGTAGACCCCGCTTAGTACTCCAACAACATTAAACAAACAAAAACCTACATGGGATTGTTCTTACAAAAAGCACCACGTTATGTGTCAACTGCATTTTGTGATAATCTTCTCATAATGCGTTGGTGCAAATTATTTCAAAATGCAGCAGTTATTACAAAATGAAATGACAAAGTTCTTACATTTTGGTCATCTGACCTCTTTTTCATAGCAGTGGAGTTGGGCAGGGTTCTGCAACAACGACTTGAGGTGGACATGTCATCACCATCAAATGCCTTCAACAGCATGTCATTTTGTGCAGGTTAATAACATTTCTCTGTAGTGCTGTCTATCTTCCAAGATACTCAAAGTGCTGTTTTATTCTCCTTTTATTTATGCATTTTATGATACACTTATGTATTGCACTAGTGACCTGCAAGCACAAAATAAATATTTCTGCCGTGACAAGGTGTCATCTTTATTTGTAATGGTGGAGGTGACAATGCCAATCATAAAATAAGTAAAACACAAATAAAATATAAGTACATTAAATCATGAAATATACATTAAACTCATTATAAGTTTAAAAAGATGTTCATAAAACAAGCCCCTCCCTAATTGTTTGACCAAAAGCAATGGGACCAGTATGATCAAAACAACCGATCCAAAGTAAAAGTGTTTCCCAAAGTGTGAAACGCTAATGCTCCCTTGGAAGGAACCAGGGGATTATTCTCCGTGGCAACCATGATGCCAACGGTGTGAATAGTTTCACACCTCTGCAAAGTTTCAAACCTCTGCCAGATTGTAGGTAACCGGGCAGTTATGGGTTGCCGAACATGACAAAGTATTTCCATGTAGTGGTCACAATGGATGCCTTGACCACGACCAGTACGAGAGCCCTTAGGTTATTTATCGGTGTAAACAACAGTGGTTTCTTGGCTCTCAAAAACGTTGACTCTAATACAGTTTAGTGTGAGTTTGTGGGACAGTAAACATTTCATTGTTTTGTGACTGTTAAGTAAAAAAGTTTCAGTTATATTTTTTAATTGCACTTATCATTGTACTTTTCTCGTGGACCCATTCTCTTGCCTGCATCATCTTGTTAGGTGTGGACTCGAGTCACCATTTTAATGACTTTGGACTTAACTTGAGAAGACCACCAAACATTTTCAACTGGAACTGCACTTTGACATCAATTACTTGGGAATTGACACAACCTTTTAGCTTTTCTGTGAGTGTGTGGAGTAAAATGTGTGCCCATTCAAAGTATTCCGCTAACACGAAATTTCCGGAAAGACAACAAATTTCCCGCAGAATCTGCCTCGCTGAACTGCATATATGAATGTCTAATCAGAACAAACAAGGATGTGGCTGACATTTTTGTCAATGCCAGACTACTAGAGAGTTGTAGAACACACACATGCAAACACGCACACAAACACAAAGTTAATTAGTTAAAATAATTAGTTAAAATAAATATAATTTGAAAATCTTCAATAAGTTATTTTCTGTTGTACTAGTTTGCATTGACTAAATGTCTTATCAGATATCAAAACATTTTTGAGGGGAATTGAATAAATGCGTGGCAAAAAATTGGGATCCAGCACAAGAAGCACTTTACTCCATCCATCCATCCATACATCCATCCATCCATTTTCTTCCGCTTATCCGAGGTCGGGTCGCGGGGGAAGCAGCCTAAGCTGGGAAGCCCAGACGTCCCTCTTCCCGGCCACTTCGTGTAGCTCTTCCCGGCGTATGTCGAGGAGTTCCCAGACCAGCCGAGAGACATAGTCTCTCCAACGTGTCCTGAGTCTTCCCCAAGACCTTCTACCGGTTGGACGTGCCCCGAACAACTCCCCAGGAAGGCGTACGGGAGGCATCCTAACAAGATGGCTGAGGCTCCTCATCTGGCTCCTCTCAATGCGGAGGAGCAGCAGTTCTACTCTGAGTCTTTCCTGGATGACAGTGCTTCTCACCCTATCTCTAAGGGAGAGCCCAGCCACCCTGCGGAGAAAACCCGTTTCGGTCGCTTGCCATCTTGTCCTTTTGGTGACTACCCAAAGCTCATGACCATAGGTGAGGGTAGGAACGTAGATTGACCGGTAAATTGAGAGCTTTGCGTTTTGGCTCACCTCTCTCTTCACCACGACAGACCGACGCAGAGTCCGCATCATTGCAGATGCTGCACCAATCCGCCTGTCCATCTCGCGTTCCATCCTTCCATCCACTTGTGAACAAGACCCCGAGGCCCCTAAACTCCTCCACTTGAGGCCGGACCACATCCACGACCCGGAGATGGCACTCCACCCTTTCCCAGGCGAGAACCATGGACTCGGACATGGAGGTGCTGATTCTCATCCCAGCTGTTCACACTCAGCTGCGAACCAATCCAGTGAGAGTTAAGGTTATGGCGCGATCAACAGGACCACATTATCTGCAAAAAGCAGCCAAACTGAAACCCCTCCATGCCCTGGCTGCGCCTAGAAATTCTGTCCATGAAAATAATGAACAGAATCGATGACAAAGGGCAGCCATGGCGGAGTCCAACCCTCACTGGAAATGGGTTCGACTTATTGCCGGCAATGCGAACCAAACTCTGACACCGGTCATACAGGGAACGGACCGCCTGGATTAGGATATTCCCGGAGCACT
This sequence comes from Oostethus manadensis, assembly GCA_024372805.1. NCBI lineage: Eukaryota > Metazoa > Chordata > Actinopteri > Syngnathiformes > Syngnathidae > Oostethus > Oostethus manadensis. The sequence goes on from QODF01000168.1 coordinate 3,497,879, forward strand.
CCCCACAGTATTCCCCGAGGAACACGGTCGAATGCCTTCCCCAGTTCCACAAAACACATGTAGATTGGTTGGGCAAACTCCCATGCACCCTCAAGGACCATGGCGAGAGTGTAGAGTTGGTCCACAGTTCCACGACCAGAACGAAAACCACACTGCTCCTCCTGAATCCAAGATTCACTATGCGGCGGATCCTCCTCTCCAGAACCCCTGAATAGACCTTACCGGGAAGGCTGAGGAGTGTGATCCCAAGAAAGTTAGAACACACCTTCCGGTCCCCCTTCTTGAAAAGCGGGACAACCACACCGGCCTGCCAGTCAAGGGGCACCGACCCACATGTCTACGTGATGCTGCAGAGTCGTGTCAACTAAGACACGCCTACAGCATCCAGGGCCTTAAGGAACTCCAGGCGGATCTCATCCACCACCGGGGCCTTGCCACCAAGGAGCTTTTTGACCACCTCAGTAACCTCAGCTCCAGATTGATTTGGTTTGGTTTAATTTGTTTCAAACATGCATACATTGTACAAAGAACTATTTATGTCACATTCCTCAGTTCTACATGTCCGAAAAGCGGTGGGAAGAAGCAGAGCTTTTTTAATCCTACCCCCTTCTCAGATGATTTGCTAATACATACATGCCTACATATTCATAAATAATGTGTATATACTTGCATACACACATACATTCATATGTAAAAATACATATATATATATATTACATACATGCATATGTCATATTTTTCTTGAAATGTTTTTTTTTTCCTTTTTTTCCTCCTGGGGTGCAAGTATCAATGGTGTTGATATCGATATTCACCTCCTTTGATTGTAGGAAGCTGACAATCTGTTGCTTTGGTGAAGAAACATTTATTCCATCTGGTTCTCCACTGTTATGAGCCTCCTTGTCTTTTGACCCGGGTGTAATTCTGAGCCCTGTGAGGATCACATCATTTGAGATCCGGCACAATGTGAGATTTGGTTGTGTTTGTATTTTGGGTGTGCATGTTGTATTTTTTCTTTGCCTGTATTGGAGTGATTTTGATTTTTTGTATTTGCTTGTGTGTATATTTATTTTTTTCTGCATGTTTAAGTGTTCCCGGCACCCAAAACACGTGACTTTTACCCACCAATGACAACTTCATGTGCTTGCAATCAGCGCACCTGCAGGGTGGCCGTAAATTGGCTGGGAGAATATAAAGAGACGGGGGACGGATGCATGAAGAGAGAGAGAAAAACGAACCATCGCTAGCCTTTGGCAGTAGGTGCGGTGTTGTGCGCTCTGCGCTGCCTGGTGTTGTGTGTGGCAGCATTGTCTTCCAAAAATGTCTTGATATTCTGCAGAACTTTATCCATTCTATTACACTCCATTTTCCTTCACTTATCCGGGTCCGGGTCGCGGGGGCAGCAGCTTCAGTAGGGAAGTCTAGACTTCCCGGTCCCCGGCGACCTCTTCCAGCTCCACCGGGAGGACACCATGGCATTCTCAGGCCAGCTGTGAGACATAGTCCCTCCAGCGTGTCCTAGGTCCCGGGGGCCTGCTCCCGACTGGGCATGCCCAAAACACCTCAGCAGGGAGGCGCCTGGGAGGCATTTGGACTGGATGCCCGAGCCACCTCAACTGACTCCTCTCGATGTGAAGGAGCAGTGGCTCTACTCTGAGCTCCTCCCGGATGGCAGAGCTCCTCCCCTTAACTCTTAAGGTGAGTCCAGCCACACTACGAAGGAAACTCATTTCCGCCGCTTTTATCCGCGATCTCATTCTTTCGGTCATGACCCATAACTCATGACCATAGGTGAGGGTGGGAACGTGGATCGATCGGTAAACAGAGAGCTTTGCTTTCCGGCTCAGCTCTCTCTTTACCACGACCGTCCGGTACAGCGACCGCATTACTGCGGATGCTGCTCTGATCCGTCTGTCGATTTCACGCTCCAACCTTCCCTCACTCGTGAACAAGAACCCGAGATACTTGAACTCCTCCACCTGAGGCAAGACCTCGACCAAAACCCGCAGGGTACAGTCCACCCGTTCCCGACTGAGAACCATGGCCTCGGATTTGGAGGTGCTGAGTCTCATCCCAGAAGCTTCACACTAAGCTGCAAAAACCGCTCCAGTAAACGCTGAAGGTCACAGCCTGATGAGGCCATAAGGACCACATCTTGTGCAAATAGCAGAGACGAGATCTTAAGGTCACCAAGCTGGACTCCCTCAACACCTTGACTGCGCCTAGAAATTCTGTCCATATGTGTGTGTATTATAAACACAATTGGTGACCATGGGCAGCCTTGGCGGAGGCCAACTTTCACCGGAAACAAGCTAATTTACTGCTGGCAATGCGAACCAGGCTCCTGCTTCGATTGTACAAGGACCGAGTGGCACGTAGTAGCTGGGCACCAAATCCATACTCCCGGAGAACATCCCACAGGACACCACGAGGGACACAGTCGAATGCCTTTTCCAGGTCTAAAAAGCACATGTAGCACATGTTGGAACACACCCTCCGGTCACCCTTTTTAAAAATGGGGACCACCACCTCGGTCTGCCAGTCCAGAGGTACTGTTTCCGACTTCTATGCAATGTTGTAGATAGGTGTCAACCAACACAGTCACCCAACATCCAGAGCGTTGAGGAATTCCGAATGAACTCGTCTACCCCCGGAGCCTTGACACTGGGGAGTGATTTAACTACCCCAATTACCTCAACCACGGTGATAGAACTGTCCACGTACGTATCCTCAGACTCTGCTTCCTCTACGAAAGGCATGTCAGTGGGATTGAGAAGGGCCTCGAAGTATTCTTTCCACCAACCAACTAGATCTAAAGTCCAGGTCAGCGAGCCCCCGTCCGCACTGTAAACAGTGTGAACTGGGGACTGCTTCCCCTTTCTGAGGTGTCGGACGGTTTGCCAGAACCTCTTCAAGGCCGACTGAAAGTCGTGCTCCATAGCCTCACTGAACTCCTCCCACACCCGAGTTTTTGCCTCGACCACCGCCGAAGCCGCGTGCCGCTTGTACTGCCAGTACCTGTCAGCTGCTTCGGGAGTCCCGCAAGCCATCCATGCTTGATAGGACTCCTTCTTCAGCTTGACAGCAGCCCTAACCCCCGGTGTCCACTATCGGGTTTGGGGCTTGCCACCACGACTGGCACCGACCACCTTGCGGCCGCAACTACGACTGGCTGCCTAAGCAATGGAGGCACGGAATACGGCCCATTCGGACTCAATATCCCGGTCCTCCCTCGAGATGCAGGCGAAGCTCTGCCGGAGATGAGAGTTGAAGACTCGATGAACGGGAGACTCTGCCAGACGTTCCCAGCACACCCTCACTACTCGTTTGGGTCTGCCAGGTCTGTCCGGCATCCTTTCCGCCATCTAATCCAAGTCATCACCAGGTGGTGGTCAGTTGACAGCTCAGCCCCTCTCTTCACCCGTGTGTTCAGAATATGCGGACGCAGGTCTGGTGATACGACCACAAAGTCGATCATAGACCTGCGACCTAGGGTGTCCTGGTGCCAAGTGCACTTCTGGACATCCTTTATCTTCGAACATGGTGTTTGTTATGGTCAAACTGTGATTCGCACAGAAGTCCAGCAAACACACACCGCACGGGTTCAGGTCAGGGAGGCCCTTCCTCCCAACCACGCCCCTCCAAGTCACACTGTCATTGCCCACATGGGCGTGGAAGTCTCCCAGCAGAACTATGGAGTCACCAGCTGGAGTTCTCTCCAGAACCCCTCTGGTAGACTCCAAGAAGGCTGGGTACTCTGAACTGCCGTTTGGCGCGTACACACAAACCACAGTCAGGACCGTTATTTCCCGTATTTAGGAAATAACCCTCTCGTTTACTGGGGATGACTTCAGCACAGAGGCACCAAGCCGGTGGACTAAAAATAAGCCCACACCAGCTCGCTGCCTCTTCCCTGCAGCAACTCCAGAGAAGAACAAGCTCCAGCCGCTCTCAAGGAATTTGGTTCCATAGCCCAAACTGTTGGTTGAGGTGAGTCCGACTAAATCTAGTCAGAATCTCTCCGCCTCTTCCACAAGCTCGGGCTCCTTCCCCACCAGAGAAGTGACATTCCATGTCCCAAGAACCAGATTTGGCCGCCGAAGACCAGGTCGCACGGACACCCGGCCTTGACCACTGGCCAAATCACAAAGCACCGGACCCTTATGCTTGCCCCTGCAGGTGGTGGGTCTGCGGGGGGGAGTTCCCGTGTGGCTTTTTCGGGCTAGGGCCGGCCAGGCCCCTGGCCACCAGGCGCTCGCAGTGAGGCCATCCCCCAGGCCTAGCTCCAGGGTGAGGCCCCGGTATCCCACGTCCGGGGCGAGGTGCGGTCACTCCTCTTGTTGTTCTTCATAGGGGTCTTTTGAATCACTTTTAGTCTGGCCCGTCACCTAGAACCTGTTTGCCTTGGGAGACCCTACCAGGGGCATAAAGCCCCCAACAACATAGCTACTAGGATCACTCGGGCCAGAACTTTATTATTTTTGCATAATGCTCTATTTTCTTCCATATGGTTTTTAGCTTCCTTGAGAGAAGCGCGCAAGGTAGCATTTTCTTTCAATAGTGGCTTTATATTATCCTGCAAAGCCTTGATATCGGTGTGTAGTGCTTTATTATCTCCATAGGGTTTTAAACCTCTTCAAGAGCAGCACCCAACACAACATTTTTATTTTGCAACTTCTCAATTTTTTCTAGTAGAGCTTTAGTTTCTTTGCTCAGTGCTCTGTTTTCCTTCATAAGGTTTATGACATCACCATGGACCCCGAGGATTTTTTCGATGAGACTGTCATTCTGCGATTGTACATATTGAATCTTCACCTCCATCTGTCTTAGCTTCCTATGGTCTTGTGGTCAGAACTCCCTGAAATTTCCCTCTTCTTCTTGTTTTCCTGATGTACTCGATTAATGGCTGTAGACGTCCTCCTCCTCCACATTTGGCAACAAGACTGACGCTTGTGATTTTGAGTCCATGTATCCAGGGCCAGCATTCTTTAAAATTGTAATAGGTTCTTTGATTTCTTTTCTTTTTTCCTTTGTTTGGCATCGTTGCTAGGCAACTGCTTTAAACTACAATAATTAGCCGTTAGCTTGGCTTCCTAGCAGCTTTCAGCACATGTAATTTGTTCATTTAAAAAAATCTGTACCTCTCGCCAATCCAAGTTATGGTTGGAGGAATAAGCAACCAGTTGCAATCTGTGTTCATGAAATGTGTTCAGTAAAGCACCAAGATAGTTGTAGTTTATAGTATCTTCAGCAGAGCCTTTGCCTTGTACATTCTCTACAGTCAAAAAAGGAAAAAAAAAAAGAGGCGAACCCGCCTTTAGAGTCCCCGGGCAATGCCTCCATGTTGGAAGACGTGTCGGTGGGATTGAGGAGGTCTTCAAAGTATTCCCTCCACCGGTCCGATAGTTAGAACACACCCTGCGGTCCCCCTTCTTGAAAAGCGGGACCACTGCCCCGGTCTGCCAGTCCAGGCAGGGAATCCGGGCGGATCTCATCCACCCCCGGGGTCTTTCCACCAAGGAGCTTTTTGACCACCTCGGTAACCTCAGCCCCAGAGATAGGGGAACCCGCCTCAGAGTCCCCAGGCACTGCTTCCATGTTGGAAGACGTGTCGGTGGGATTGAGGAGGTCTTCTAAGTATTCCCTCTACCAGTCCACAACATCTCGAGTCGAGTTCAGCAGCCCACCGTCCCCACCATACACAGTGCACGGTGTTGACCGTGCACTGCTTCCCCCTCCTGAGATGGCGGATGGTGGTCTAGAATCTCTTTGAAGCCATCCGAAAGTCGTTTTCCATGGCCTCTCCGAACTCTTCCTCCCATGCCCGGGTTTTTGCCTCAGCGACTGCCAGAGCTGCAGATCGCTTGGCCTGCCGGTACCTGTCAGCTGCCTCTTTCTTCATCTTGACGGCATCCCTCACCACTGGATTCCACCAACCGGTTCTGGGATTACCGCCACAACAGGCACCGACCACCTTACGACCACAGCTCCGGTCAGCCGCATCGACAATGGAGGCACGAAACATCGCCCAATCGGACTCAATGTCCGCTGCCTCCCTCGGAACATGGTCAAAGCTCTCCCACAGGTGGGAGTTGAAACTCCTTCTGAGGGGGGATTCTGCCAGGTATTCCCAGCAGACTCTCACAATGCGTTTGGGTCTTCCAGGTCTGACCGGCATCCTTCCCCAGCATCGGAACCAAATCACCATCAGTTGGTGATCGCCCCTCTCTTCACCCGAGTGTCCAAAACATGTGGCTGCAAGTCCGACGACACAATCACAAAGTCAATCATCCAACTGCGGCCCAGGGTGTCCTGGTGCCAAGTGTACATGTGGACACCCTTATGCTTGAACATGGTGTTTGTTATAGACAATCCGTAATGAGCACAGAAGTCCAATAACAAGACACTGCTTGGGTTAAGATCAGGGGGCCGTTCCTCCCAATCACACCTCTCCAGGTCTCAGTGTCGCTGCCAACGTTGAAGTCACCCAGCAGAACAAGTGAATCCCCCGAGGGACCACTCTCTAGTACTTCTTCTAAGGACTCCAAAAAGGGTGGGTATTCTGAACTGCTGTTTGGCGCATAAGCTCAAACAACAGTCAGAGACCCGTCCCTCCACCCGAAGGCGTGGGGAAACTACCCTCTCGTTTACTGGGTTAAACTCCAACGTTCAGGCTTGGAGCCGGGGGGCAACAAGAATTGCCACCCCTGCCCGTCGCCTCTCATTGCTGGCAACACCGGAGTGGAATGAAGTCCGGCCCTTCTTGAGAGGACTAGTTCCAGGGCCCTTGCCGTGCGTTGAGTCCGACTACATCTAGCCGGAATTTATCCACCTCACGCACCAGCTCAGGCTCTATCCCCACCAGAGAGGTGACATTCCACGTACCGACAACTAGCTTCTGTAGCCGAGGATCGGATCGCCGAGGCCTCTTCCTCAGGCCGCCACCCAGCCTTCTTTGCACCCGACCCTTTTGGCCCCTCCCACGAGTGGTGAGCTCATGGGAAGTGGGACCCACGTTACCTTTTCGGGCTGTGCCCGACCGGGCCCCATGCGTGCAGGCCCGGCCACCAGACGCTTGCCATTGTGCCCCACCTCCAGGCCTGGCTCCATAGGAGGGCCCAGGTGACCAGCGTCCGGGCGAGGGAAAACGAAGTCCATGTTCTTGTGCATTATTGGGGTCTATTGAGCCACTCTTTTTCTAGTTCCTCCCCTAAAACCTGTTTGTCATGGGTGACCCTACCAGGGGCATGACAGCTCCCAACTTAGCTCCTAGGATCATTTGGACACGCAAACTCCTCCACCACGATAAGGTGGTGACTCAGGGAGGAGAGCACTTTATTCATGCAAGGCAAAAGGGCAGATGCTTGAGCACTACTAGGAGTCTATCTGTGCACGTGGCTGGTTCCTAGGCCAGTCGTGCTGTGCTCATGGTGTCAACTGGTTATAACCATTGCACATTTGGCTTTAGAGAGTGCACAGATACTTGCCCAGGCATGGCACACTTCCCCTCTTTTGGCGCTATTGGGATAGATGGACCAAGGAAAGCCACAATATAATTTCCTCATCAAAAAATAAAATAAAAAGAGAATGCAAAAGTAATCAAAAAGTCAACGTCGGCTCATATATTAATATATACGTGTCATTAAATTATTGTGATTCCTCCTCCGGTTATTAATGACAGCCACCACCTCGCACAAAAGAAATAACCTCTAAAAAGACACCAAGTAAGGAAATTGCAGCAATATGGGAAGCCACCGGGGGTCATAAAATAATTTTGCCCGTCACCCTCAATCCTTCTGTTAGACATGAAGACACATGTCTTTCTCTTTTCTATGCGTTCTATAAATATGAAAACTGAAAAAAAGAGGCCGCTCATTAATGCACATAATGGGACACACCTCTTCCGCTTGCAAAGCCTGCTATTTAAATGCCTCCAAAAACCTCCTACTTCATTTTATGTTTTTTTATATTCAGTATGCTGTGATCATGTGGTAACAAGCGGAGTCTGAAGTCGACTATCATTTCCACAGTTTTAAATGGGTTTAATTCCAGGTTATTGTGACCCCACCAGGATACCAGCTGATCCACCTCGCTTCTACAGTATAAGCAGTTTTGTCACCGTCACGATGGTTGAGATTTGCTCTGTTAAAATCCCCCATTATTATGAGCAGGGATTCAGGGTATTTCTCGTTTCTGTTGGTGATCTGGTCTGCTAGCTGCAGCAATGCCTCCTTAGTGCATGCGTCAGGTGGGATGTAAACAGCGACCAGAATGAAATAGGAGAATTCCCACGGAGAGCAAAAAGGCTTACAGTAAATGAAGAAGCTTTCCAGGTGAGGGCTGCACGTCCTCTTCAACATTGTAACATAGTCTATCCAATGTGTCCTGGGTCTTCCCTGAGGCCTCCTACCGGTCTGCGACAGCATGACAATGGTAATAACAATAATAATAACAATGTCACTGTAGCTTGGTAAATATGCAGGTCACATTATGTAAAAACGGAGCACTGTTGGCACTTTTGGTTTTTGTTTTAGAAGGCTGTATGGGATGAATAAGTGCGTCCCATTACATACATTCCTAGTTGTCTCTTTTTATATCTTTAGAATGCACAAAAAAGAGAAAGACGTGTGTTCATGTCTCAGATATAAGAATAGTGGTGGATGGGCAAAATTCCAAAAGAAGTGTAGTTTTTCTTTAAGCATACAGCAGTAAATGTATTCTTGGTGATCAAGTACAGTTATTTATAGACATGTTGTGATATCAGTTACCCAGACACAAAAATATCCCTCAATAAAATATACATGCTGGCAACATTCCATCTCATGAAATAATCAGCCTTCATTCAACAGTGGGATCGTCACGTCGAGGCACAATGCACAATGCGGTGTGGCGATACATCACTTATCATACTGGTTACCTCAGAGCTCCTATCATCCCTCAGCCCTCACATGCTGGCACAATAACTTCTTGGACTGAGAGTGTGGAAAACCCAAAAGGCATAAAGAGATGGATTGTGCTATGGATGGCTCATATTGTGTAATGCTCACCTTTCCTGGCTCCTCTCCAGTGGTGTTTTATTACACCGACACCCTTGCAAGATCAGATCAGGCTGGCGGTGTAGCAATTAGACATGACAATTTTGCCATCCTGGGTGATCCACTAATTGCGGCCCCCTGGTCTTGACAGGGAAGAAAGACAGATGAAAGACAAAATAGCTGTTGACAAATAATTGCTGAAGACAAGTAATTGTTGAGAGATGACATGGAAAGTGCATTTAGTGTGTGATTTGACTTAGGGTGCTCAAACGTTGGACCGAGGCCCGGTGCCAGTTTGTGGGAAGGGATGAATCAGGCTGCAAGTAAAATTTAGGTGGCAATTAAAAAAACACGGCAGTATTATTTTTTTGTGTATTGCTATGTAAAAATAAACTGGTTTATTGTGTATATTATATTATGGTTTATTAATTAAAAATTACTAGTTCCTATTATAAACTCCAGGCTGGCATTAATGGTGTGTCAGGATGCATTTTGTGTGTTTTGAACTTTGTGTTAATTTGATATTGGGCCTTTTGTTGTTACATATATTGGCAAATTACAGAAGCATTAGATTACCGTCTCAAAAAGATTGGGGGCCACCACCACCAACGGACCAGTGTTCCAATCATACAAAAAATGCTATATTATGTACATGCCTAAACCATGGAAATAGCATTCATCTGCTGCAAGGGCTGGATTTCCCCCCCCTCAAAAAATGTTTACAATTTAGTACAGTGAATTGTCCCCTCTGTGAATCACCACCTTACCGCGGTGGAGGGGTTTGTGTGCTTGAGTGATCCTAGGAGCTATTTTGTCGGGGGCTTTATGCCCCTGGAAGGGTCTCCCAAGGCCAACAGGTTCTAGGTGACGAGCCAGTCTAACAGTGATTCAGAAGACCCCTATGAAAAAACACAAGAGGAGTGACCGCACCTCGCCCTTAAGCCAGGCCTGGGGGAGGGGCTCGCAGGCGAGCGCCTGGTGGCCAGGTCTTCACCCGTTGGACCTGGCCAGGCCTAGCCCGAAGAAGCCACACGGGAACTCCCCCCCCGCAGACCCACCACCTGCAGGGGCAAGCATAAGGGTCCCGTGCTTTGTGATTTGGGCAGTGGTCGAGGGCGGGTGTCCCGGCGACCTGGTCTTTGGCTGCCAAATCTGGTTCTTTTACAATGGAATGTCACTTCTCTGGTGGGGAAGGAGCCCGAGCTTGTGGAAGAGGCGGAGAGATTCCGACTAGATATAGTCGGACTCACCTCAACCCACAGTTTGGGCTCTGGAACCAAATTTCTTGAGAGGGGCTGGACCTTGTTCTTCTCTGGAGTTGCCACACGGGAGAGGCGGCGAGCTGGTGTGGGCTTATTGTTAGACCCCGGCTTGGTGCCTCTGTGTTGGAGTCATCCCCAGTAAACGAGAGGGTTATTTCCCTACGCCTTAGGGCTGGGGAGAGAATCCTGACTGTGGTTTGTGCGTACGCGCCGAACGGCAGTTCAGGGTACCCAGCCTTCTTGGAGTCTATAAGAGAGGTTCTGGAGAGCACCCCAGCTGGTGACTCCATAGTTCTGCTGGGAGACTTCAACGCCCATGTGGGCAATGACAGTGTGACTTGGAGGGGCGTGGTTGGGAAGAACGGCCTTCCTGACATGAACCCGTGCGGTGTGTTGTTGCTGGACTTCTGTGCGAATTACAGTTTGTCCATAACAAACACCATGTTTGAACATAAGGATGTCCATAAGTGCACTTGGCACCAGGACACCCTAGGTCGCAGGTCTATGATCGACTTTGTGGTCGTATCATCAGATCTGCATCCGCATGTTCTGGACACGCGGGTGAAGATAACACGCCTCTACAACATTGCATGGAAGTCGGGAACAGTACCTCTGGACTGGCAGACCGGTGTGGTGGTCCCCATTTTTAAAAAGGGTGACCGGAGGGTGTGTTCCAACTATAGGGAGATCACACTCCTCAGCCTCCCAGGGAAAGTCTACTCCAGGGTGCTGGAGAGAAGGGCACGACCGTTAGTGGAACCTCGATTACAGGAGTTGCAATGTGGTTTTCGTCCCGATCGCGGAACACTGGATCAGCTCTACACCCCTGCAATGGTACTGGAGGGTATGTGGGAGTTTGCCCAATCGGTCTACATATGCTTTGTAGACCGGGAAAAGGCATTCGACTCTGTCCCTTGTGGTGTCCTGTGGGGGGTTGTCCGGGAGTATGGGATTGGTGCCCAGCTACTACGTGCCATTCGGTCCTTGTACAATCGAAGCAGGAGCCTGGTTTGCATTGCCAGCAGTAAATTAGCTTGTTTCCGGTGAACATTGGCCTCCGCCAAGGCTGCCCATGGTCACCAATTGTGTTTATAATACACACACAAATGGACAGAATTTCTAGGCGCAGTCAAGGTGTTGAGGGAGTCCAGCTTGGTGACCTTAAGATCTCGTCTCTGCTATTTGCACAAGATGTGGTCCTTATGGCCTCATCAGGCTGTGACCTTCAGCGTTTACTGGAGCGGTTTGCAGCTGAGTGTGAAGCTTCTGGGATGAGACTCAGCACCTCCAAATCCGAGGCCATGGTTCTCAGTCGGAAACGGGTGGACTGTACCCTCCGGGTTGGGAGTGAGGTCTTGCCTCAGGTGGAGGAGTTCAAGTATCTCGGGTTCTTGTTCACGAGTGAGGGAAGGTTGGAGCGTGAGATCGACAGACGGATCGGTGCAGCATCTGCAGTAATGCGGTCGCTGTACCGGACCGTCGTGGTGAAGAGAGAGCTGAGCCGGAAGGCAAAGCTCTCTGTTTACCGATCGATCTACGTTCCCACCCTCACCTATGGTCATGAGTTATGGGTCATGACCGAAAGAATGAGATCGCGGATACAAGCGGCGGAAATGAGTTTCCTTCGTAGGGTGGCTGGACTCACCCTAAGAGATAGGGTGAGGAGCTCGGCCATCCGGGAGGAGCTCAGAGTAGAGCCGCTGCTCCTTCACATCGAGAGGAGCCAGTTGAGGTGGCTCGGGCATCTAGTCCGGATGCCTCCCGGGCGCCTCCCTGGTGAGGTGTTTCGGGCATGCCCAGTCGGGAGAAGGCCCCCGGGAAGACCTAGGACACGCTGGAGGGACTATGTCTCACAGCTGGCCTGGGAACGCCTTGGTGTCCTCCTGTTGGAGCTGGAAGAGGTCGCTGGGGCCCGGGAAGTCTGGACTTTCCATACTGAAGCTGCTGCCCCCGCGACCTGGACCCGGATAAGCGGAGGAAAATGGATGGATGGATAGATGAATTGTAATGTATAAATGGCAAAATAAGTTAGACAAGGTGTTCAAAGTAAAATGACATAAATGGATAGTGAATCTTACCTTAAATGAGTACAACTTTTGTCAGTCAACTCCTTTTTTACTTTTATCGTCATCATTACCAGTGTGACCAGTCCAGGGTGTACCCCGCCTCCTTCCCAAAGTCAGCTGGGATAGGCTCCCGCACACCCGTGAACCTAATGAGGATAAGCGCTATAGAAAATGGATGGATGGGCATTACCAGTGTTTTCTTTGGCTTTTTATCAGTGATTATGTTGTGAAATGGTACAGACGGATGAACGAGTACACCACTATTTGTATTCAAACCGGAAATGAGTGGGGCTTACTTTGGTACATTATTTTAAGTATGAAATTGACACGGGTTGATCCGAAGTTGCTAAATTTATTGTTTATTTGAAAGATATTTACAGAACAGCCTTTAAATTGAGATTCAAATTGTGTGTGTGTGTGTCAGTGAGTCTGTAAGGCTTTATTATTTCAATATTTTGTAATGATCTATGATGGTTTGGTGATTCATGCATACATGCATGCATACACACACATGAAGTGATGGCAAACAGGGGAATAATCAGTAAATCTTGTTCTCTATATTGTTCACTGTATTTGTCTCAAAAGCACTGTGTTCAGTATTATGAGCAAAGTTTTCCAAATGGCTCTATATTACCAACCAAATCAGAAGCAAGCAGACAAAAAAAACAAAACACAGGCAGTGACCAACGCAACACGAGCCGTTTACAGCCCTGTTGTGTCAAATGTACCGTGTTTGTTAAGAAACAGGTTTATCTGTATCACACCGGATGAAATGACCACTGCTTGCCACCCACAAAATTAGAGCCCATTATCTCAAATATGCTGCATTTAGCAATTAATTCACATTCATTTAGGGCTATCAAGTATTTAAATTTGCACTTAATTCCAGTGGATTTTTGGGGGGGGATGAAATCCCACAGCACTTCACTGAGAGAGTCCCCTCAGACATGCCCAACCTAATAAAGTGTCTGTACAAATGTCCTTGAGGTCACAGGGTGAAAGGTGAGCAGAAACTGACGCAGATACGGAACGACTTGGACTCCTGTGTTTTCACATGTCACAGTTATCTGATTAGATCCCTGCTCCGCTGCCAAAGCAAATAATCCCTTTCCTTAATGCCTGACTCTGGAGGACTCCCTGACAACCCAGCAGTAAACAAAGACCATCTCCAAGGATGTCTTCATTGTGTAGCCGGGGCTGGGCAGCCTCTAACTTTTCCCCTCTCAACTAAGAGCAGTAGTTTCAGCGCAAGGAGATGACACATGCACTAATGCATGCGCATACTCGCCTTGCACACATCAAGCTCCCGAATTGTTTACTGTAACGGTAATTATGTGAGAGATAATACAAAATACACATGTTAGAATTGAAGAAACTTAATAATAATTCCTGGTTTGTGTGACTTTTCTTGCGATATTGGATCTTACAAAGTATTTGGATGAACAGTAATGCTGAGAACTATACTGTTTGATGCCATTTTTCCTGAATTTCATCCATCTGTCACTATTTAGTAGTAGTAGTAGTAGTAGTAGTAGTAATTTTATTTCAAACAAAATGCACACCATCAAATACATGTATACATACATAATAATCCACTCATGACCGAAAGGGTATTACGCCTAACCCTGTTTAAACTATAAGAAAATCCCAAGATAATACAGCGTATTAACAGACATATGCAATTTTACAATGTACAAACTAATATATATATATATATATAAATAATAATAATAATAAAAAAAATTTTTAATGAGTAATTGCTTAGCCTATATATTTGTATTATTTCATATATCCATTATTTGATTAAATATTTATTTTAACACTTGTTTTTAATTTATTTTCAAGTTCTTTTCAACCATGTACAACCGTTACCAATGGGGTCTATAGAGTCACATTACGCCCTTGATCCATCAATCTAAGATGAAAGTGTGACCTTTGCTGGTCAACCGCAAGATATCCTGGTGTCTTATTTCAAAAATGGAATTCATGTTGCTGCTGTTTATCGCATGCCAAGCAAAACCAGCGCATTGCTATGACAAATGAGCAGAACTAGCAGCAGCGCCAAAGTCATTATCTTTGGCATGCACATCAACGGCATAGCTGGGAATTTGGGCCACATGTACAATACAGAAGGTGACTCTTGTTTTTTGGTTCCCACTCATCTGTCAGTTACTGCAGTCCCATGGGTGAGCCACATTGTCACAATTCATTGACTGGCCCGTTTGGGTATTGCACCAGAATGAAAAGGTTTCCGATACGTGCTAAATGACCTCACTAACGAGCTCTTTTGTACGAGACAAAAAGAGCATTCATCGTTTAGGGGGCGCTAATTAATTGGCATGATGTTTTTCACTCCTTCGGGACTTTTTTGTTTTGAGTCAAGGAGTTGAAAAGCAGATAGGGCAGTTGGCTTCAGGGGCTGCTGTTCCTATGGATAAAGTGTTCCCAACAACTTTCTTATGTCTTGATCACCTCCAGGCTAGTGTGACTCATCCTTCCTCTTGCGCGTCCATTTGGACATTTTCCACTGAAGCCCCTCGAAGGATCTTTCACTTAAACCGCATTACAGGGCGATCTTGGTGCCAGCATTTCCTTGTGGATCACTTATGTGGTCTGTTAGAGCATGTAAAAGAGTTTTTGTGTTGTCATCCTGCAGCAATGTTATCACCTCCTGCCCAAAATCTCAACTGACACCGCATGCCCACATGAAAGAAGACCGAAACCCATCGTGTTCGCAGCTTGAAAGGCTGCCTTTGCAGGTGTAGAATTACTGTTGTTGCCAGCCCCGATGAACCAGATCAGATGATGTCACTGACGCCACGGCTGTAGAGCACACGTCACTTTACAGCTTTAGCAGGATATTTTCAAATCTAGATATAGTATCATATTTGCATGGTCCGGAGATTCTCCTGGGGTTGCATCTGATGGACTGTTGCTCCGGGCATTCCTGTGAGCTAAAGGGTGTAGTTAGATAAACCACAGACCACAGAGATGGTTCAACTTGTCGAAAGGTTTTCATAAAGCACAAAGTGATATTTTCAAAGATTTAATCAGAGCAGGAACCAAAGTGTACAATATATTTATTTTTGGTTTAAGGTTTTTAGAGTGTAAGATAAATCATTCCGCCACAAACTGTTATTGATGTTCACAAAGTTTGGACTCCATTGATTGCTGAGAATTCTGTCATTTTCAGGGAATTGCTATTAATAGCAAATGTTAGCTAAGCAAATTGGTGTGCACTACTTGGCTGCAGCCAGCAGAGGCGCTGTTGGTCCAGTTTCAACACCTTTGCTGTCTAAAAATGTCTAATATAATTCACAATGAGAAGTTAAGATACATCTACACTACCAGTGAAATGTTTGGACACAATTTCTAATTCAATAGCCTGAACAAGAGAGAGTCTAAACCTGTGACTGGTTGTGTATGTAGAATCATTATGCTTTTTTTTTTTTAACATTCCAAATGAATAAAATCAACAACAAAAACGCAAATGCATAATTTATTTTCCCTTTAGTCAAATTCCCATCCCTAAATCATCCCTTAAGCATTAAAACATAAAATCATGAATGTCCCATTTGTGCCTGTTCTCACAATAATTTGAGATGCCATTAATACCACAAACAAAACAAATAACAAATATACTGTATATGCATTCTATAAATGTTATGAAAGATGCTCTACCTAAGTGGTTCTCAATTACCTTCTGTCATGTCCTCCCTAGGAAACAGAATGTTTACACCTGAATTGAAATACTATGTAGGACCTGTACAAACCACTGTATGAGCTGGGGCACTAGCATTTTGCATACACTGACCTGACAAGGGTTGGGCATCAAGCATTGATGGGAACTGGGACTAAGATTGCAATTCTCCCGGAATCCTTCATTTTAAAACATTTCTATGCTTTAGTTCGATGATTGACAAGCCCGCCGATCGGCAACAATGGCGGCATAACACCAACAATGAAGAAGCGGCAGGAAGTGTTTGTATGATCGTGGAGTTGACCGGACCTCCAATTAAGTGTTACCCCAACTACCGTACTTGTTTATTTAATAAATTATATTGCATTGAAGAGTTTTTGTAAATAAAAAAGCACTCCTATGTAAAAAAGACTTCTAAACATTTTTGTTCAACTTCAATGGTTTGATATTTATATACTGGTTAAAAGTAGCTCTGTGAGAAATTCATCGAAACCGAAAATTGTTAGGAACCAGAATTTCTCAAATTCAAACCCAATCTGACACTTGGCTTCCAGAACCGATGGATAAAATGAGATGAGATTACATCTGTAAAAATTTATAACACTTTCCAAGTTAAGTTTACCCACTCACCCCCTGACATCTCACCCCGCCCATGCCAGGAGGGCTCAGCGCAGTATTTTGAGAGCCTGATTAAAAGTTGTTGTTAGGATAACATTTTAATGGGAAAATACAGTTTTTTCACTGCAGCTTGTTCATGTTTGTGGAGTGTGTTGCTGCAGGATGCCAATGACCACAACTGCTTGAAGTATTGTTATTGAACAGTGTATCGTTTTGCAAGAAAATCTGCCATTAGTCATTTACAAAAACTACCACTAAACATGGAAAGAACAAATTACATTTTGGTTGTGTATAAAAACTGATGAAAGTCTAAGGTTGAGAAATAGATTTATTGACCAAAAACCTTATCCGGTTCACACCTGCTATGTGGCTGTCCAAGCGGTGCTAGTCAAACATGTTTTACATCAGATTTTGATGGCGGCCCGAACAACACATGACATTCAGAAGGATTTTGTCACGGGATTAGCAGAGGGCCACATACGTCACTGCCTTTTGTCTTAAAGGTTAGCACAACTCTGAGCTGTGAGACTGAGAGCACGACTCAACCTCTCACAGCCGTTGACGCACAAGCAGCACAGCCAGGTGCAAAACACCCCCCACACACGGAAATACACAAATACAAATGAAAAGACGCTTGCCTTGCCCTTATGACTGCACGTGCATGCACATGCAAAGACAGGCCCACATTCCCAGCCCGGCTGTGTCACTGTGTTTACTCCCACTTTCCCCACTTGGCTTTCCTTTCATGTCACACACTTATTGTTTTCCTCCTCCTTTTACCGCTGATTGACTTCCTCCTCCTCAGATTTGTCGCTAATGTCACCTTCCCTGCTGGCGCCCACACACTCATCTTATCAACAGCTTCTCATCCGGGTCGCAAAAGTACAGGAAGTTCCCCCGGAAGGGTCCACTTCAGCGTAAATGTTCACCATTGATTTTCAATTCCATACAGGCTTGCGTGTATTCCATGTTGCAAACCACATTGCGTGATAAGGAAGATGTGAATGAGCTAGGGTAGGTTACGTAGTAGCTGTTGCAAGATAATCCCAGTAACCTTAGGAGCTGCAGATTAAATCTGCACTGGGATGCTTACATGTCAGAATTCCAATATAGAGCCACACTCAGTCAATATACATGCATTACGGCTCCCTAAACAACAGACTGCTCTATTTCTTTTTTCGGGGGCCGTGTGCCACTAGAAATCTTATTCCGAGCATGATGCATGGATACTGTGTGCTATAATTGTTAGAGATACAGTTGTTTATAATTTGGGCATGTAACGCTCATAAATCCACACTGGCCACTGCAACAGAAAAAAGGTGGGCTTCCTTTTGAGCGTAGCTACCGAGAAACGAAATGAAACTCCTGTAATGGTCCGCTAATCCTGAACTTCCCAGTGAAAACATTTGACTTCCTCCCAGGCGAGATCCGGTCTTGTTCACATGCCGAGCGGAGGCAGGCAGAGGGTGGGCTGCCCCAGTGAGGGGGACAAAATGGAGACAGATGGGATCATACGGACGGAAGGAGTGGTCAGTTTCAACTGCAAGTGCTGGTCTACCACAAAGGAGAAATATGCAGTAATTTGTACTGTTATTGGAGCTGCATGACTGAAGTACTAGTATGACAACTGGCAATCATTTACCCTTTTAAACTGGACAACAAGCTGAAAATAATATCCTGCTTTTCAACAATGTCTAAAAATTAAAAGGCTTATTCTAACTTACCTGAGGACAACTGTAGAGGCATTGTTGTGATACTTCAGTTCTAGTTTAGTTGATTTCTGCTGTGCGAAAACAATAATCATACAGAAAATGTGGATAAAAACCTTAATCCGTCGTTTATCACAATTAACTGGGTCCAGACGCAACTGTAGTAATTTCTCATTTCAACTTTGATGGCACTAATTAAAATAACCAAGGAAAGTACCAACGCTATAGACTATAGCCCACATGAATGTATCGATCCGTTTCGGTTTTGCGTGTTCGGTTCGGTCCACTTACTGTTTCGGTTATATTTTATGCCATTTTTCTCATTAAATGTTTTCCTAGAGTGATCTAAGCGCTCCGCATGGAACAAAAATCCTGGCTGAGTTTCCCCATGGACTCTTCTAAGTGTCGGACACTGCTGACTGGTCAGGAGGAACGTTAGTAGCTCAATCATAGCAAATGCCAGCGAGAAGGCTGAGATGGAAGAACCTCCCTTCCCACTACGGTCTCCTGTTTGGGAACACTCGGGCTTCCCTGTTCAAATTACGGATGGACAAAATAAATCCAAAGTTGTGTGTCGACATTGTTCCACAGAGATCAGGTTTGGTGCAGGAAACTCGTCTAACATGTTCGCGCTCTTAAAACGGTATCATCTGGCAGTGAATGTTACATCTACAAGAACGAAAAGCATCTTAGTGCAAACACCGATAGCTTCAGCCTACTACCTCTGTTGCTAGTGAGCGGGTTTTCTCCGCTGCAGGAGATATTGTCCCTGCAACCCCTGTACACTGTACTTTCTGCACAAAACATTCCTTTTTTTAGCCAAAAACTTGAATAGTTGCATTTGTCATATGCATGCTGTTGATGCTAAGTGTTCAAAGTTTACCGTTTTAACTTGTTAATTTATCATTTTATACCAAATTTTAAATGGTTAATGGTAATGGTTAATTTTATTTGAACATGCATGTAAATGACAGTGATATACATCACTTAATACACTCGACAGTACCACATTAAAAAAATATTTAAAAGCTTATTAAAGGTGAAGAGAAGGGCTGAGCTGTCAACTGACCACCACCTGGTGATGAGTTGGATTAGATGGCGGGGAAAGATGCCGGACAGACCCGGCAGACCCAAACGCCCAGTGAGGGTGTGCTGGGACTGTTTGGCAGAGTCTCCCGTTCGTCAAGTCTTCAACTCTCATCTCCCGCAGAGCTTTGCCGGCATCTCAAGGGAGGACCGGGATATTGAGTCTAAATGGGCCGTATTCCGTGCCTCCATTGCTGAGGCAGCCAGTTGTAGTTGCAGCCGCAAAGTGGTCGGTGCCAGTCGTGGTGGCAAGCACCAAACCTGATGGTGGACACCGGGGGTTAGGGCTGCTGTCAAGCTGAAGAAGGAGTCCTAAGCATGGATGGCTTGCGGGACTCTTGAAGCAGCTGACAGGTACCGGCAGGCCAAGCGGCACGCGGCTTCAACGGTGGTCGAGGTAAAAACTCGGGTGTGGGAGGAGTTTGGTGAGGCTATGGAGCACGACTTTTGGTCGGCCTCGAAGAGGTTCTGGCAAACCGTCTAACACCTCAGAAAAGGGGAAGCAGCCTCCAGTTCACACTTTTTACAGTGCGGACGGAGGTTTGCTGACCTCGACTGTGGATATAGTATATAGTCGGTGGAAGGAATACTTCGAGGCCCTTCTCAATCCCACTGACATGCCTTCCGTAGAGGAAGCAGAGTCTGAAGATACGTACGTGGACAGTTCTATCACCGTGGCTGAGGTAATAGGGGTAGTTAAATCACTCCCCAATGGCAAGGCTCCGGATGTAGATGAGTTCCGCTCGGAATTCCTCAAGGCTCTTGATGTTGGGGGACTGTGTTGGTTGACACGCCTCTACAACATTGCATGGAAGTCGGAAACAGTACCTCTGGACTGGCAGACCGAGGTGGTGGTCCCCATTTTTAAAAAGGGTGACCGGAGGGTGTGTTCCAACTATAGGGGGATCACACTCCTCAGCCTCCCTGGGAAAGTCTACCCCAGGGTGCTGGAGGGAGGGGCAGGACCGTTAGTCAAACCTCGGTTACAGGAGTTGCAATGTGGTTTTCGTTCCGGTCGCGGAACACTGTACCAGCTCTACAACCTTGCAAGGGTACTGGAGGGTATGTGGGAGTTTGCCCAACCGGTCTACATGTGCTTTGTAGACCTGGAAAAGGCATTCGACCGTGTCCCTCGTGGTGTCCTGTGGGGGGTTCTCCGGGAGTACGGGATTGATGGTCCGCTTCTACGTGCCATTCGGTCCTTGTACAATCGAAGCAGGAGCCTGGTTCGCATTGCCAGCAGTAAGTCGAGCTTGTTTCCGGTGAACGTTGGCCTCCGCCAAGGCTGCCCTTTGTCACCGATTCTGTTCATAATCTTCATGGACAGAATTTCTAGGCGCAGTCAAGGTGTTGAGGGAGTCCAGCTTGGTGACCTTAGGATCTCGTCTCTGCTATTTGCAGACGATGTGGTCCTTATGGCCTCATCAGGCTGTGACCTTCAGCGTTTACTGGAGCGGTTTGCAGCTGAGTGTGAAGCTTCTGGGATGAGACTCAGCACCTCCAAATCCGAGGCCATGGTTCTCAGTCGGAAACGGGTGGACTGTACCCTCCGGGTTGGGAGTGAGGTCTTGCCTCAGGTGGAGGAGTTCAAGTATCTCGGGTTCTTGTTCACGAGTGAGGGAAGGTTGGAGCGTGAGATCGACAGACGGATCGGTGCAGCATCTGCAGTAATGCGGTCGCTGTACCGGACCGTCGTGGTGAAGAGAGAGCTGAGCCGGAAGGCAAAGCTCTCTGTTTACCGATCGATCTACGTTCCCACCCTCACCTATGGTCATGAGTTATGGGTCATGACCGAAAGAATGAGATCGCGGATACAAGCGGCGGAAATGAGTTTCCTTCGTAGGGTGGCTGGACTCACCCTAAGAGATAGGGTGAGGAGCTCGGCCATCCGGGAGGAGCTCAGAGTAGAGCCGCTGCTCCTTCACATCGAGAGGAGCCAGTTGAGGTGGCTCGGGCATCTAGTCCGGATGCCTCCCGGGCGCCTCCCTGGTGAGGTGTTTCGGGCATGCCCAGTCAGGAGAAGGCCCCCGGGAAGACCTAGGACACGCTGGAGGGACTATGTCTCACAGGTGGCTTGGGAACGCCATGGTGTCCTTCCGGTGGAGCTGGAAGAGGTCATCGGGGACCGGGAAGTCTGGACCTCCCTACTGAAGCTGCTGCCCCCCGCGACCTGAACCCGGATAAGCGGAGGAAAATGGAATGGAATCCTACCCCCGGAGGGTCTCCCCAATTTCAATACATTTGTACACTGCAGTTCCTGCAGTTACTAAATTTGAATGCATAATTAAGGTAATCTGACAGTGTGTTAAATAGTAGTCTTTGTCATGGTAAATAAATTATATTGCCGTCCTGATGAATGATAATCATAATACATGATACTAATATTGATGAGTTGTAGTACATTCCAATGTTGTCATGAAAGGATGAAAAGTTCCAAGTACAAGTATTAGCTGATAGTAACAAACAGCATTGACAGTCAACAGACAGACAATTTACTCTCCAAGGAATGAAGTAATATGGCCTTAGATGTACACAATCTTTCACGACTCTTCTTCCTTGTATTTTGTAAACATCAACTGTTTCTAATGTTTCTTGAAATCACTCATTGTAGAGCATTGTTTTACTTCTGTACTTTGTTCCATAGTTTGATTCCACATACCGAAGTACTAAAGGTTTTTAGTGTTGTTCTTGTGTTTTCATTTTAGTTTATATATACCATATTTGGGCCGCACGGTGTCTGAATGGGTAGCATGTTGGCCTCACAGCCTTGAGGTTCTGGGTTCGAATCTCCGTTGGGCATCTCTGTGTGGAGTTTGCATGTTCTTCCTGTGCGTGCGTGGGTTTTCTCCAGGTACTCCGGTTTCCTCCCACATTCCAAAAACATGCATGTTAGGTTAATTGGCAACTCTAAATTGTCCATTTGAGTATGAACGTGAGTGTAAATGCTTGTTTGTTTGCACTGCGATTGACTGGCGACCAGTGCAGGGTGTAAAAAGTTGCCCAAAGTCAGCTGGGATAGGCTCCAGCATACCTGCGACCCTAATGAGGATAAGCAGCATAGAAAATGAATGAATGAATATTCCATATTTCTCCTCTTTTGTTGAGAAAAATTGTATGACATTCTTTGGTAACTGGTTGTTGTTTGCTTTATGCATTATTTTAGCGGGTTCAAGGTTTATGAGATCAGCAAATTTTAATACTTGTGATTTTTGAAAGAGTGGATTTGTATGTTCTCTATAGGCCGCGTTATGGATTATTCTAATTGATCTTTTTTGCAGTACATCAAGCGAGTGAAGTGTACTTTTGTGGTTATTTCCCCATATCTCCACACAATAAGTTAGATATGGTAACACCAGAGAACAATAGAGCGTTTGGAATAATTTTTGATACAGGACAAATTTTATTTTTTTCAGTATTGAAGTATTTCTTGCTACTTTATGTTGTATGTTTTTGATGTGAGGTTTCCAACTCATTCTGTCATCAATTATGACGCCCAAAAACTTATGTTCACTCTATGAATGTGTTCAACATTTATGTTATGTTCAATTTATGTTTACCCTTTCAATTTCGTCCCTGTCAATTTGTATTTTCTTCTGCTATATGTATCTCTTCTGCTATTACCCAATAGCATCATTATAATTATAATCTGTTTTTATCAAACCATTTTTTTAGAGTAATCATTTCATCTGAAACTTTTCTTATTGGCTCTTGTGTGATTTCTCCAGACCAAAAAGCGGTGGTATCACCTGCAAATAGTACTAGCTTTAGGTTTTTTGTAACTTTGGAGATGTTGTTAATGTATAGGTTAAATAAATTTGGTCCCCGTATTGACCCCTGTGGTATGCCACATAATATCTCTAAACTTGTAGATGTATTTTTTCCTAGCTTTACATATTGTTTCCTGTTTGCTAGGTAACTTTTAACACATTTTAAAACTAACCCTCTGATTCCATACCTTTCCAATTTTGTAGTTGGGATGTTGTGATTGATTGTATCAAAAGCTTTCGTTAAATCCAAGAATACTGAGGCTGCACACTTTCTATGAACTATAGAATTCGTAATTTCCTCTGTGATTTCAATCAGTGCCATAGAAGTGGAAATATTAGCTCTGTATCCTTACTGGATGTCCGCCAGGATGTCATTCTTATTGAGGAATTTGTCCAACTTATGGTTGAATAACTTTTCGATGATTCCGGAAAATTGTGGTAATAATGAAATGGGTCATTAGTTTGTGAAATTATGTTTATCTCCATTTTTAAAAATTGGAACTACTTTAGCTGTCTTCATTTTGCCTGGGAATTTGCCCGTCTGGAATGATAGATTGCTGATATGCATTAGCGGTTCAGCAATCTCATTGATAACTATTTGGAGCGTTTCCATTTCAATTCTTTTACAATCAGTTGGTGTTTTTGCTTTACATTTATGTACAATGTCAGTGTGTTCCTCTTTGGTCACATCAATGAGAAACATAGAGTTAGGGTTGCTGGCTATATTGTTATTAAAATGTTATTACTTGTTATTATTTAGTATTAATATTTATTTTATTATTTTTCTTTATTTTTTTTAAGTCAGAGTCTGAGTTATTTGAAATATCACCGAAATTAGTCGCTTTTACTTATTTATAAATAAATCAGTTCATAACAACAGAATGAAAAACTTGGAAAATTCTGCCGTAGATGTTCATACTTCAAGATTGTTGATTTGCTCATTTCACCGTCAATCAAAAGGGTATTGTGCCTCAGACAGATCATCCAATCATCATGCAGAAGCCAGACATCTGGACCAGCCCACTACCTTATAGACCCCCAGAAATGCTGAGCGTCCAATGGGCGGGAAAAAGCCCAGAATTTATCCAATGACTGTCCAATTTTGCGCAGTGCAACAACCCACATTATGCTTCATCATCAAAGTCAGTAGACAACTGACTGTGTAAAATGATAAATGAATGAGAAGGAAGTCGTGTCAGTTATCTGTGATAAGTAGGTGATTCTGAACAAAAGATGAAGGTATTCCAATGCATATTTAGTCAATTATATGTACACACAGCAGTACATATTTCACCACTTTTTTGTGACATTTTAGGGAAAGCTGAGATTCCCTTGCGGTCAGGGATGGGAGGAATAACGAATAAGGTGCAGAAAAACCTCACAAATATATTTCAACAATATTATAGACAACAACCATGGCGATAACCCCAATATTAACAACATGTCATTCTATGGTGTGTGTGTTTGTCTGGACCCCAGAAGCAGAGGCGAGAAGCAGGTGAAATCTTTCACAGTCTTTATTACTAAAGAAGAAAACAAAGGCAATGGTGGAAAAATAAAACACCACAAGGCAAACTTTACAAAAACCTGGCAGAGAGGCTTGAAATAACTTGGGATGGATTCAGCTGGAGAGACGCAGAACTAGGGTTTGTGGAGGACCTTGGTGGAATAATCCGGCGTCTCCCAGCAGGCAGCACTCAGCCTAGGTAATAAAGACTGATTGGAGTCAGGTGCGTCCAGCAGCTCCGCCTCCAGCTGGGCGGTGGGGATCTGGAAAGACAAAGGAGAAAAAAGCAAGGAAACCAAGGCGAGGGAACGTGTACGTGACACAACTACCAAAAGAATGACAGAGCAAAATGGGTAAAGACAGGCAAAAAGAAAAAAAAAACATCATTAACAATGACATTCCAGATGATACCTGCAACAAATATACTCAACAGCGGCAGTTCATGTTAATCTGCAGTGACAGAATGACTACATCAGTGTGAAACAAAGATAATGAGATGTCAGTGGTAAACACAGCTATGCATCCCAAACCACACCCCCTCCAAGAGCCAGGGACCAACTAGGTGGTACCCTGGGCCCTGCCCCCCTGCAGGCACCCCAGAGAGGGGGTGCCCAACCCGCCCCACCAAGAGGCGATACAGAGTTTGCTCCGAAGAGGTGCATAGGAGAACTAGCCGGACGCCCCACAGCGGCCGAGCTAAGGCCCCAGGGTGCCGGGGACGCCAGCTGTCAAACCACCCACCGGGGGCACCGACCCCTGAGCCCCCAGCACGGGCCCTAGACCAACACCCTGGGAGACCAGGCCACCCCCGACACAACCCCCGCCGGTCAGCATCACACTGACGCCACAGCCAAGTACCCTGAGGAGTCCCTGAGTTTTGCTTCCCATCCCCCCAATTGTACACCTGCATCCACCACTGCACTTTATTTTGATAAAAATTCATCAGAATCGCCTGTCGGTCCTGTTCTGTCCTGCGCACGTGTGACCACATAAAATTACAAGTCAAGTCTTGTGTTGCTGTTCATATTGTTCATTATTATCGTGAGAATGAAAAATTGTGTGTAAAATGTGTACTTACTTGACCACAGCTTGTCACAGGCTAAGCCAGCGTGTGTGATCGCTCACGTTTTAAACTCATTTGACCTTGAAACATTTACACATTTTGCCTGGCTCTCACTGCTTCTCTGGCGAGATGTGGAGGGGGCGATCCCCGTGAGGGCACCAGTGAGATGACGCTAATCTGTTCCCTTTTTTTTTGTCTGGTTTTTTTGGGTGTTTTATTAACATAATTTATTGGAAGATTCGTCACATAGAGCAATACAACAACACAGACCAAACTGCTTCCACTGTTGAGGTTTTTCCCCGTTTTAACCCTATTTGCTTAATAACCCCAGGCAGGATTTAACCCGTCGAGTGACTGAACTCTCGACGCACACACGGCTACAACCCGAATCAACCGAACAACAAAATAAATAAGGCAAACAAAAAAAACAAACAAAAAAAACCCAAAAAACACCCCCATTTACACAAACATATATATATATATATGCATACATACACACACACACACACACGCCCGTGCATACACACGCATAGACATGAAGGCTAGGCATACATACATACTTATACACACCCATAATTGAACAAATGGGGGGACACAATATAATTATTAAAAGTTAGTTAGTTTTAACAAAGTAAAAAAAAAAGGGGTGGGGCTCAGTCATCACAACCAGGCAGAGAGGTCAATGAATCAATATGGTTTAAGAGAGGTCTCCACATCTTCTCGAATGTTACCTTGGACCCATTGAGGGAAATTCTAAGCTTTTCGAGTTTGATAGAAAGTAACACTTTCCTCATCCACATGCCGTGTGAAAGGGGTTGGGGCGCCTTCTACTTAAAAAGGATTAAACGTCTGGCCAACAAAGTGGTAAAGGCTAAGACAATCCGCAGGCCTTTCGATTTGGTTGGCAGCAAGGGGGCGCCAAACAAAGCCACAAAAGGTTCAGGTGAGATATCAGTGCAATATGCTTTATTAAGAGTATTAAAACTTTCTGACCAGAATGTGGTAAGCTTGGGAAAGAACCAGAACATGTGGGAATGGTTGGCCGAAGATTGTTTGCATCTATTGCACGCATCGGATAAATTAGGATTGATTTGAGACAGTCTCAAGTTGGTGAAGTGAGATTTATACACCACTTTGCACTGCAGTAGGCCATGTCTAGCACAAATGGATGAGGAGGGAACTAATCGCAAGGCCAATAATCATCAGGTAAGGTGGTTCCTAGTTCAGACCCCCAGGACTCCTTGAGGGGAAACTGTGAGCTATCAGTGGTTATGTTGAGTAAACCATAAACGGTAGACACAAGTCGCTTTTGCTCAGGATCTAGGACCAACAACGAGTCCATCAAAGTTTCTGGAGGGCGACTAGGGAATTTGGGATTTTGGGTGCGAATAAAGTTTCTTACTTGAAAAAAGCGGAATAAATGAGAATTGGCTAGATCAAATTTATCCGAGAGCTCAGAGAAAGACATAAAGGTGTCATTATTGTAAAGATCTTTGAGTTTTTTCATGCCCTTGTTGAACCACGCCTGAAAGGTTGAGTCTGTGCGCGATGGCAGAAACAGGTGATTATTAATAGTAGGAGAGAGGTCCGAGGCCCTGTGAAGGCCCATGCTCTTCCTTGTTTGAGCCCAAATCTGAATTGTATTTGCTACCACAGGATTCGAGATAGGAGTAGGGAAGGTCAGAGGCAGCTGAGCGCAGACAACGGAGTGAAGAGAGAGTTTAGAAGATGGAAGCTCCATTTCCACCCATGAGGGACATGATTCATCTGTCGTGTTGTTAATCCAGTACAAAAGTTTATGAAGTTACAAGACCAATAAAAGTGTAAAAATTGGGCAATGCCAGGCCGCCTAGGGCTTTGGGGAGTTGAAGCACCGTCCTCCTAATGCGCGGATTTTTTTCCCCCCATATGAATGAGCTTATTAATTGATTGAGCAGTTAAAAGAAGGGCTTCCTAAAGAGTACCGGGATATGAGAAAAAAGATATAGAAATTTGGGTAACACCACCATGTTAACTAGGTTCACCCGACCCACTAGAGATATTGGAAGGCTGGACCACCTCTCAAAGTCAGCTTTGCATTTCTCCACCAGAGGAGGAACATTTTTGGAGAAAAGTTGGTTTATCGAGTTCGTGACATGTACCCCTAAGTATGTAAATCCCTCCCTTGCATATTTGAAGGGGAAGAAGGCCCGGGGAATATTTTTAGCAGAAGAGTTGAGGGGGAAGAGTTCGCTCTTGTTGAGGTTGAGTTTGTAACCGGAATAGCGCCCAAAAATGTCAAGAATTTCCAGAACCACTGGAAAGGAGGTTGCCGGGTTAGACATGTACAAAAGAAGGTCATCAGCGTATAGAGACAGTTTATGAACTCTTCCAGCTCTGGTGATACCCTCAAACCCACATTCCTGATGCAGCCAAATAGCCAGAGGCTCAATTGCTATGGCAAATAGAAGTGGGGACAGGGGGCAGCCCTGTCTGGTTCCACATAAAAGGGGAAAGGGGGCAGACTAAAGCCCGTTCGTGCGAACGGAGGCTACAGGGCCAGTGTAGAGCAGTTTAATCCAAGATATACATGCAGAGTTAAAGCCAAATTTCTTTAAAACAAAAAAAGGTAGCGCCATTCCACTCTATCAAAGGGAAATAATCACCTCTGGTGGAACCAGTCTGGGTGAACCAATAATGTTTAGCAGCCTCTGCGTGTTATGAAATGAGTGCCTTCCGAGCATGAATCCTGTTTGATCAGTTGATATTATACTCGGTAGGATCAATTGAAATCGTTGGGCAAGAATTCTTGAAAGAATTTTTAGATCAACATTCAAAAGGGAAATCGGTCGGTAGCTGCCACACTGAAGCGGATCTTTCCCGCTTTTGAGAAGGAGGGAAATCGAGGCCTCTAACATTGTGGGGGCTAGACGGTCTTCTACAAAACATTCATTGTACAGATTTTGGAGGGCAGGAGCAACAATGTCAGAAAATAGTTTGAAAAATTCTACAGTGAACCCATCCGGCCCTGGCATTTACCATTCTGCAGTGACTGAATGGCCTCTTGTACCGCCGTGATTGAACTTGGGTTACCCAGTCGCCCCGCAGAGTCCTCATTTATTATGGGAAAAGCTATTTTATCCACAGGGTTGTTATCCCCCCCGATAACCGAGGGACACTGAGACGCATAGAGGTCACTATAGAAGGAGCAGAATATATTATTAATTTCTGCGGGGTCGGAAACAACCTCACCTGAAGGAGACTGAATCCTAGGGATCAGTCTAGATTGTGTTGTGGTGCGCGCCTGGTGAGCTAGCAGTCTCCCTGCTTTATCTCCAGTTTCGGAATAGCGTTGTTTGGCTTGGAATAGCTGCTTCTGGGTTACGTATGTAGTAAGTAAATCACATTTGGATTGTCATTGAAGGCGTTGTTTGTAAAGCACGGGGGTGGGGGTCCATGCGTATTGTTGGTCAACCATAGCCAGCTGTTTAAGAAGTGCTTCGGATTCGGCCTTTTCTGCTTTCTTAGCAGCAGAAATATAGGATATAATTTGACCTCGCATAAACGCTTTGCAGGTTTCCCACAAAGTGCGTCGGGAAATGACTGGTGAATCATTAAATTTGAAAAATGGTGAGGGAAAGTAATGTCGACAGTCACCGGGGCATGGTCTGAAATGACAATACTATGGTATTTACGTTCACGAACCTCTGATGAAAAGTAACTATCTAGAAGGAAGAAATCGATTCTGGAGAAAGAATGATGAACATGAGAGAAAAAAGAAAATACTTTGTCTGAGGGAAATTTCAACCTCCAGGGATCAAACAGGCCTAAGTCGTTCTTATACACATCCAGGACACTAGCTGATTTGGTTGGCATCTGAGGAGAGACGGTAGATCTATTGAGGGAGGGGTCCTGAGCTAAAGTGAAGTCGCCACCAATAATCAGACAATGGTTGTCCACTTTGGGGAGAGATTAAAAAAAAAGGTTTTAATAAAACTCTCGTCGTCCCAAGAGGGCGCATAGACACAGGCCAAAACTACAGGCGTACCACATAACTGGCCAGACACAATCACAAATCGACCATTACGGTCTTTAGAAGAGCTTGGCACCTCAAATGGAACTCTCTTATGTATTAGGATCGCCGCACCCCTTGCTTTTGTTGGGAATTTAGAATGAAAGATCTCCCCCAACCAGGGTCGTCGGATACAATTAATCTGTGAGGAGCAAAGGTGAGTTTCCTGAACAAAAAAAATGTCNGAATATATTATTAATTTCTGCGGGGTCGGAAACAACCTCACCTGAAGGAGACTGAATCCTAGGGATCAGTCTAGATTGTGTTGTGGTGCGCGCCTGGTGAGCTAGCAGTCTCCCTGCTTTATCTCCAGTTTCGGAATAGCGTTGTTTGGCTTGGAATAGCTGCTTCTGGGTTACGTATGTAGTAAGTAAATCACATTTGGATTGTCATTGAAGGCGTTGTTTGTAAAGCACGGGGGTGGGGGTCCATGCGTATTGTTGGTCAACCATAGCCAGCTGTTTAAGAAGTGCTTCGGATTCGGCCTTTTCTGCTTTCTTAGCAGCAGAAATATAGGATATAATTTGACCTCGCATAAACGCTTTGCAGGTTTCCCACAAAGTGCGTCGGGAAATGACTGGTGAATCATTAAATTTGAAAAATGGTGAGGGAAAGTAATGTCGACAGTCACCGGGGCATGGTCTGAAATGACAATACTATGGTATTTACGTTCACGAACCTCTGATGAAAAGTAACTATCTAGAAGGAAGAAATCGATTCTGGAGAAAGAATGATGAACATGAGAGAAAAAAGAAAATACTTTGTCTGAGGGAAATTTCAACCTCCAGGGATCAAACAGGCCTAAGTCGTTCTTATACACATCCAGGACACTAGCTGATTTGGTTGGCATCTGAGGAGAGACGGTAGATCTATTGAGGGAGGGGTCCTGAGCTAAAGTGAAGTCGCCACCAATAATCAGACAATGGTTGTCCACTTTGGGGAGAGATTAAAAAAAAAGGTTTTAATAAAACTCTCGTCGTCCCAAGAGGGCGCATAGACACAGGCCAAAACTACAGGCGTACCACATAACTGGCCAGACACAATCACAAATCGACCATTACGGTCTTTAGAAGAGCTTGGCACCTCAAATGGAACTCTCTTATGTATTAGGATCGCCGCACCCCTTGCTTTTGTTGGGAATTTAGAATGAAAGATCTCCCCCAACCAGGGTCGTCGGATACAATTAATCTGTGAGGAGCAAAGGTGAGTTTCCTGAACAAAAAAAATGTCTCCACCAAGCTGGTTTAGATGGTTCATTACTTTGTGACGTTTAGCATTCCTGAGCCCGAGGGAGAAGAAAAAAAGCAAAACAAAAACAAAAAACAGACACAAACATAAAACTGGACACCAACAAATATTCAAAAACACATAAAATTACTGTACCCTTTTGTGATCCTTTTATCCCCTTTACCCACACAAATTTCCAAACCACTCAAAATTTTTAATCCTAACGTAATGTTTCCTTCCATAACCTTCTCATCCGAGAGAGGTCGACGGCCGAACAACGCATGCTATTCCAGGTGAAGGTGTGTATATAAAAAAAAATATATATATATATATTTAAAAATAAAATAAAAAATCAAACAAATAAATAATTACCTCAAATACATACACACACATACATACGCACACACACATACATATATGTATATATATACACACATACATATACATGTGTACACACCCATATATACACCCATACATACACACAAACATACCCCTATAACTGTAAAAAGGAAAAAAAACCATAAGACGAGTTAATATCACACAGATAAATAAATAAAATAATAATTTTAAAAAAAACAAAGACAATACATTGAAAAAAACCCAAACTGTAGGCAAAGGCAGACAAGGCCCCAAAGTGGACTGTGAAACGGGAATATTTGAAGAATGTAACAGAACATGGTTCCACCGTCCATCCATCCATTTTCTTCCGCTTATCCGAGGTCGGGTCGCGGGGGCAGCAACCTAAGCAGGGAAGCCCAGAGGTCCCTCTCCCCGGCCACTTCGTCTAGCTCTTCCCAGCGAATGCCGAGGTGTTCCCAGGCCAGCTGAGAGACATAGTC
The DNA here is from genome assembly GCA_024372805.1 of Oostethus manadensis. NCBI lineage: Eukaryota > Metazoa > Chordata > Actinopteri > Syngnathiformes > Syngnathidae > Oostethus > Oostethus manadensis. The sequence goes on from QODF01000168.1 coordinate 3,529,806, forward strand.
TCTCCAACGTGTCCTGGGTCTTCCCTGAGGCCTCCTACCGGTTGGACTTGCCCTGAACACCTCCCCAGGAAGGCGTTCGGGAGGCATCCTAACCAGATGCCCGAGCCACCTCATCTGACTCCTCTCAATGCGGAGGAGCAGCGGTTCTACTCCGAGTCTCTCCCGGATGACAGTGCTTCTCACCCTATCTCTAAGGGAGAGCCCAGCCACCCTGCGGAGAAAACTCATTTCGGCCGCTTGTACCCGCGATCTTGTCCTTTCGGTCACTACCCAAAGCTCATGACCATAGGTGAGGGTAGGAACGTAGATCGACCGGTAAATCGAGAGCTTTGCCTTTTGGCTCAGCTCTCTTTTCACCACGACAGACCGGTGCAGAGTCCGCATCACTGCAGACGCTGCACCAATCCGCCTGTCCATCTCGCGTTCCATCCTTCCATCACTCGTGAACAAGACCCCGAGGTACTTAAACTCCTCCACTTGAGGCAGGACCTCATCCCCGACCCGGAGATGGCACTCCACCCTTTCCCGGGCGAGAACCATGGACTCGGACTTGGAGGTGCTGATTCTCATTCCAGCCGCTTCACACTCAGCTGCGAACCGATCCAGTGAGAGTTGAAGGTCACTGCTCAATGAAGCCAACAGGACCACATCATCTGCAAAAAGCAGAGATCGAATCCTGCGGCCACCAAACTGAAACCCCTCAACGCCCTGGCTGCGCCTAGAAATTCTGTCCATGAAAGTAGTGAACAGAATCGGTGACAAAGGGCAGCCCTGGCGGAGTCCAACCCTCACTGGAAACGGGTCCGACTTATTGCCGGCAATGCGAACCAAACTCTGACACCGGTCATACAGGGAACGAACCGCCTGGATTAGGTGGTCCGATACCCCATATTCCCGGAGCACTCCCCACAGTATTCCCCGAGGAACACGGTCGAATGCCTTCTCCAAGTCCACAAAACACATGTAGACTGGTTGGGCAAACTCCCATGCACCCTCAAGGACCCTGCCGAGAGTATAGAGTTGGTCCACAGTTCCACGACCAGGACGAAAACCACACTGCTCCTCCTGAATCCGAGATTCGACTATCCGGCGGATCCTCCTCTCCAGAACCCCTGAATAGACCTTACCAGGAAGGCTGAGGAGTGTGATCCCACGATAGTTAGAACACACCCTCCGGTCCCCCTTCTTGAAAAGCGGGACCACCACCCCGGTCTGCCAGTCCAGGGGCACCGACCCCGACGTCCACGCAATGCTGCAAAGTCGTGTGAACCAAGACACGCCCACAGCATCCAGGGCCTTAAGGAACTCCGGGCGGATCTCATCCACCCCCGGGGCCTTGCCACCAAGGAGCTTTTTGACCACCTCGGTGACCTCAGCCCCAGAGATAGGCGAACCCGACTCAGAGTCCCCAGGCACTGCTTCCATGTTGGAAGGCGTGTCGGTGGGATTGAGGAGGTCTTCAAAGTATTCCCTCCAACGGTCCACAACATCTCGGGTCGAGTTCAGCAGCACACCGTCCCCACCATACACGGTGTTGAGTGTGCACTGCTTCCCCAGCCGGAGACGGCGGATGGTGGTCCAGAATCTCTTTGAAGCCATCCGGAAGTCGTTTTCCATGGCCTCTCCGAACTCCTCCCATGTCCGGATTTTTGCCTCAGCGACCGCCAGAGCTGCAGACCGCTTGGCCTTACGGTACCTGTCAGCTGCCTCCAGAGTGCCATGGGCCAAGACGGCCTGATAGGACTCTTTCTTCAGCTTGACGGCATCCCTCACCACTGGTGTCCACCAACGGGTTCTGGGATTACCGCCACGACAGGCACCGACCACCTTACGGCCACAGCTTCGATCGGCCGCATCGACAATGGAGGCACGAAACATCGCCCACTCGGATTCAATGTCCGCTGCCTCCCTCGGAACATGGTGAAAGGTCTCCCACAGGTGGGAGTTGAAACTCCTTCTGACAGGGGATTCTGCCGGACGTTCCCAGCAGGCCCTCACAATGCGTTTGGGTCTGCCAGGTCTGACCGGCATCCTCCCCCACCATCGGAACCAACTCACCACCAGGTGGTGATCACTTGACAGCTCCGCCCCTCTCCTCACCCGAGTGTCCAAAACATGTGGTCGCAAGTCCGACGACACAACCACAAAGTCAACAATCGAACTGCGGCCCGGGGTATCCTGGTGCCTAATGCACATGTGGACACCCTTATGCTTGAACATGGTGTTTGTTATAGACAATCCGTGACGAGCACAGAAGTCCAATAACAAGACACCGCTGGGGTTAAGATCAGGGGGGCCGTTCCTCCCAATCACACCTCTCCAGGTCTCACTGTCGCTGCCAACATGAGCGTTGAAGTCACCCAACAGAACAAGGCAATCCCCCGAGGGAGCACTCTCTAGTATTTCCTCTAAGGACTCTAAGGACCTCTAAGGACAAGCCCTTTCAAGTAAAGGGCTTGTTTGATTTGGTTGAAGGACGCTCGCTTTTTGGCGGTTGCAGCACTGACGTCTGGGTACACCTGTAGCGTCGCCCCATCATACTTGAGCTCGTGCTGCCGAGCCCATTGAAGCACCTTCTCCCTCTCCCGAAAGCTGTGGAAACATATCACAAAAGGCCTGGGTTTCCCCCCTGGGCCCGGTTACGGTGCGGGAGAACGATGAGCTCTCTCGAGCTCCAGAGATTTGGGAAGCCAGTCCGGGCCGAGGCCTTTCGCTAGCAGTTCCGCTATAAACTCGACCGGATCCTGGCCTTTTTCACTCCCCTCCAGGATGTTAATTATGCAAAGGTTGTTCCTCCTGGATCGGTTCTCAAGGTCTTCCAGGCGGTCCCGTAGCCACTTGTTTTACATCTCTAGTTGTTCCACGTTTTTTTCGATGTTTGCAAGGCGCTCAAAGTTTTCCCCGGCTAGGACCTCGGTCGCTGTGAGGCGGCCATTAAAGTCGTTCACCATCTTACGAAAGGGCATCCACCGAGGACTCTAAAGGCTTCATGGACCTCTGGATGAGTACCGACATGTCCTCCCTAAATGAGGTTCGTTGTTTCCCGAGCTCGGCCACCAGTTGACACATGGAAAGAGTGTCCGGAGGGGCCTCAGCAGCAAATGGTGAGTGGACATCGTCAGGGCAGACGGCGGCCATTTTAGCATGTTTGCTAGCTCCAGCGGCAGCACCTCCACGAGTAGTAGCGCTCGTTTTGGACCTTGAACTGGTCATTTACACACTGTACAGAAACACTATTTGTAGGAACCAGTTGAGGTAATTATGAAAGGAAATCACAAAGTTCGACCGGGAGCCCCCCCTACGCACGATTTTCTCCTACATCATCCAAACCGGAAGTCTGTGCTGTTCCCTTTTGCTCTCCGAATAGAAATAAAAGCTTGCCTGAAGCAAGAGGAGTTTCTTTCCTTCCTTAAGAGATTTGCTCAATTTTCCCTTTCACACTTACGACACTCATAAAAATATGACTTTTTTTCTCGTAAAATTACAACTTTTATTCTTGGAAAATTACCAAATTTAATATGTGATATTACATGTTGGTTACGACTTTTATTCTATAGACCCACTCTTTTTTGCAGAATTGCTGTAATTCAGCCACATTGGAGGGTTTTCCAGCATGAAATGCATGTCAAAATCTCATCTTGGTTTTCTCCAGCCATTCAGAAGTGGATTCGCTAGTGTATTTTGGATTAGGAATGCCACATTTTTTGGGTCCGATCCGAGCCAAACCCGATCCGTATTTACTTTTTTTGTTACACAGCAAGACTACATTGTTCAGCTTTTGTAACAAACCTCTGTGAGTCAGGTCCCAAATGAAAATAAATGTCCATCCAATAAACACAATGAGGGGAATCTATCGCTTAACTATGAAGCAGAATATCCAATGTGAAGCGGACATGTCTGCACGGTGGTGCGTTTTTTTCTTCATCTGGGTGGCAGGAGTCGAGTGGCAACCAGCTTTGAGGCACATTTACTGCACCTACCATTTTGGAGTGTGGCCCAGAGTTACGGCAAGCAGATTGGCCTGATCTTGTGGCCGAAGCCGATCTTTTCTAATCTTCAAAATACAGCGGATCGGCAGCCGATCCCTATCCTGAAGATTCGATGAAGACATCCTTATTTTAAATAATTGTCCTGCTGCAGAACCCAGGCTGGTTTCAGCTCGTGGTCACAAACAGATAGCCGGACATTCTCCTTCAGGATTTTTGGTAGATAGTAGAATTCATGGTTCCATTTATCACAGCAAGTTTTCGAGGTCCTGAAACAGCCCCATACCATCACACTACCGCCACCATATTTTACTCTTGGTATGATGTTCTTTTAATGCGGTGTTACTTTTATTCCAGATGTAATAGAACAAACTTTCCGAACTATAGTCTCATCAGCCCACAGAGTTTTGCGTATCATCAAGATGTTTTCTGGCACAATTGAGAAGACGTTTAATGTTCTTTTTGTTCAATAGTGCTTTTTGTCTTGGAACTCTGCCATGCAGGGCCATTTTTGTTCTTTCGGATGTCGTTGTGGGGTCTTTTGTAACCTCTTGGATGAGTTGTTGCAGCGCTCTAGGGGTAATTTTGGTTGGCTGTCCATTCCTGGGAAGTAATAAAAGTCTGTTGTTCCAGCAAGTAAGTCTGATGCTTCCGTGCCTCTCTGAACATTACAGTAACATTACTGGCATCGCTGACACGACTATTGTAGAATAGTGCTCATTGTGCATCTTCTAAATTATGTTTGTATTTCAATTGATTCAGCCAAATAAAACATTTGCTTACATATGATTGATTGATGTATATTTATTTTGAGCCACACAAAATACACCGGACAGAACATAATGAACATATACCTATAAACAGGAACAATTTGTCTCGAAAAGGAGTGGGAAAAAGACAAGCTTATGCATATGCATATTTTTGACTAATAATAGGCCATGAAACAGCATAATAAAATGAAGCCAGAAAGTTTGAATTGTAAACTTTGGCAAACGATGATAGGAAGATACCGAGACGTACCAATTTCCCGCACGAAACACTTTCAGTGAGGGAAACTACAGTGGTGTGAAAAACTATTTGCCCCCTTCCTGACTTTTTATTCTTTTGCATGTTTGTCAAACAAAATGTTTCTGATCATCATTTTAATATTAGTCAAAGATAACACAAGTAAACACAAAATGCAGTTTTTAAATGAATGTTTTTATTATTTAGGGAGAAAAAAATCCAAACCCACACAGTCCTGTGTGAAAAAGTAATTGCCCCTGCACCTAATAACTGGTTGGGCCACCCTTAGCAGCAATAACTGCAATCAAACGTTTGCGATAACTTGCAACAAGTCTTTTACAGCGCTCTGGAGGAATTTTTGCCCACTCATCTTTGCAGAATTGTTGTAATTCAGCTTTATTTGAGGGTTTTCTAGCATGAAGCGCCTTCTTAAGGTCATGCCACAGCATCTCAATGGGATTCACGTCAGGACTTTGCCTAGGCCACTCCAAAGTCTTCATTTTGTTTTCAGAGGTGGATTTCCTGGTGTGTTTTGGGTCATTGTCCTGCTGCAGCACCCAAGATCGCTTTAGCTTGAGTTGACCAACAGATGGCCGGACATTCTCCTTCAGGATTTTTTGGTAGACAGTAGAACTCATGCTTCCATCTATCACAGCAAGCCTTCCAGGTCCTGAAGCAGCAAAACAACCACAGACCATCACACCACCACTGCCATATTTTACTGTTGGTATGACGTTCTTTTAATGAAATGCTGTGTTACTTTTACACCAGATGTAACGGGACACGCACATATCGAGATGTTTTTGAGCAAAATTAAGACGAGCCTTAATGTTCTTTTTGCTTAATAGTGGTTTGCGCCTTGGAACGGCCATGCAGGCCGTTTTTGCCCAGTCTCTTTCTTATGGTGAAGTCGTGAACACTGACCTTAATTGAGGTAAGTGAGGGCTGCAGTTCTTTAGATGTTGCCCTGGGATCTTTTGTGACCTGTCGGATGAGTTGTCTCTGCGCTCTTGGGGTAATTTTGGGCGGCCGGCCACTCCTGGGAAGGTTCATCACTGTTCCATGTCTTTGCCATTTGTGGAAAATGGCTCTCACTGTGGTATTTAGGCCTGAGGGTGGCTACAGAAATTGAACTCAGGTGTGATAAACCACAGTTATTTTTTTACCAAGGGGGGCAATCACTTTTTCACACAGGGCCATGTAGATTTGGAGTTTCTTCCCTCCCTTAATAAATTAAACCTTAATTTAAAAACTGCATTTTGTGTTCAATTATGTTATCTTTGACTAATAGTTAACTATTTTTTATGAGCAGAAACATTTAAGTGTGACAAACATGCAGAGAATAAAAAGTCAGGAGGGGGGGCAAATAGTTTTTCACACCATTGTATAACGGCCTGTAGTCACAAGTCTACTTAATAAACAAATACATTTGAGAATGGTATTAATTGGAGACCCACCTGTTGGCATTTTTATGTCCTATTTTAAAAGTCATTAAATTTTTTTTACAGAAAAGCTAAGTTGTTTTATGTTACAGTGAAACCTCAGTTAGAGTATGTTTCCAGCTTAGGCCTACACTATTTTGGTTGCAATGTTACTAAATGTGCCCGCTAGGAACCTGTTAGCAAGCATTTAAAATGAAAACTGGAACTTTAAATCACTCGTCCCCAGCTCTGTCTATGACATATTCAACAGTTGACTCTGTAGTTTTAACACAGTTATGCCACAAGTCTTTGCTTTTCTTATTGATCACAGCTGCAAAATAACCAACAATGGGGCCAAACAAATTGCAAGTGCCAACATTTTGATGAAGATGGTGACAAACATGATTGACATCAATAAATAACTCATAGCAAAACATGAAGGTGTCGTCCATGTGGCTTTCTCCTCGTCTCTTGCCGCTGCGTCATAGCTGTTTTTGTCAAAAATCAAGTCTTCATTCAAGGTAAAAGCGATGTTAAATCTTCATTTACAAATGTGATTTGTTCTTTATATGTATTTATATGAATTTCACATTGCAGGTACCGCTATAATTGTTCTATATTAAAAGTGTTCTGTGATAACATTTTTGGGTGTCAGCAGTATAGGAAAAATGTGTTCGGTTAGTGTAGTAATTGATTATTGACACTAACCGAGGTTTTACTGCACTTTAAAAAAATGTCGATAATGGCGTACCGTTTCACCCGAAGTTGATGCCTATTTTTATCTGAGAACTGCCTTTGGCAGGCTACAACCACAAACCACAACCTCCTTGACAAGGAGTATTATCTTTTTTAAAAACAGGAATAAAGTATTAGATCTCGATTATGCAACTGTACCCGGTGTTATAAGGTGTGGCTAGTTTCACATAGTAGTTTGACAGGTTCTTGTACTTGTAGGAACACATTCAAACCTGCTGCCCCTTTTTTAATTGAGCCCTTTGCTGCCCACATAATATGCCATTACATTGCTACTCTCTGCTCCCAAGACACTGGGTCCTGAAAAACTGCATTCATAAAAACAACCTATTACAAGTTGTTCTGCCAAAGCATGTCCACTAAAAGCCAAAGACAACCACATTTAAATGAAGGAGTTTTTCTATATTTTGTGCCATGTAATTTTACAAAATTGAGGAAGGTAATATTGTTATTATTCACAGTGGGATTAAAGTAAGACACAAAAATGACTGTGAGGCAAATGTACTTGTTCAATGTTTTCACGGACAAAAACTACTTTAATAGAACCAAGACATTTTTCATTACAGAAATCAGGAAAGGCCAAAAAATATTGTTCCAGATTTGAGTTTCTCATACATGGTGACCTTCACTTGCAGAATCACTTGTATACTTGAATGAACTGAATAAAGAAATCAAACTATATTCTAATATGAGCAGATGTGAGAACCGGTGCAAATATATGGTGTTTACAAGGTATATGGGGGTATACAAATGTAGTGCTGTAGTGTCGGATATTATTTATTCTTGAAAATCACATTATTTTACAATGTTTTATATCTATCAAGTATCATCTAGTATGTATTCATGTTTTGTGTTATTTCAATCGTTGCCATAATATGCGTTATCTATTTGATAAAAGTGTTTTATGTCAGGGCTGCACGGTGGTCGAGTGGGTAGCACGTTGGCCTCACAGTCAGGAGGTTCAATGCTCGAATCTCCGTTGGGCATCTCTGTGTGGAGTTTTCATGTTCTCCCCGTGCGTGTGTGGGTTTTCTCCGGGTACTCTGGTTTCCTCCCACATTCCAAAAACATGCATGTTAGGTTAATTGGCGATTCTAAATTGTCCATCGGTGTGAATGTGAGTGTGAATGCTTGTTTGTCTACATGTGCCCTACGATTGACTGGCAACCAGTCCAGGGTGTACTCCGGGTGTACCCCGCCCAAAGCCAGCTGGGATAGGCTCCAGCATACCCGTGACCCTAACGAGGATAAGCGGCATAGAAAATGAATGATTGTTTTATGTCAGTTTTAACTGCTGAATATATTTGTTTAAATTCATTTTTAGAATTAATTAATGATGTTATTGTTTATCATGCACTTATTCATTACTCTACAATGTTTCTGTACATTTTTACTCCTTTACATATGTATTATTTTATGTGTTATAACTGAACAAGCTAAGCGCATTCATTATAATTGTCACTAGGGCTGAGCAGGGTACCCATTTTAGACGAGTATCTATTTTTGCCAAGTACAGTACAGCTCGTTATTATCCATGCTCTCGATGAAAGAAAATCCTCATTTAAAGTGCTCACGACACCAAAACACATGTTCATTTTATTGTTATGTGTGAAAAAATACACTGAAAGGCATAATTCCCATGTTAGCTGTGGACTCAAATGATTACTTTTGCTAAGCTTTTGTCACTAAATACAGTCCCTTTGTCGTGACATCAGCTCCAGGACACCCCCACCATTGCTTCTGCGTTGTGGTGGGTCGTTCTTTATTGAATTTCTGTAGTTGTGATACGTATTTTTTATGTTATGCCTGCTTGTTCTGTGGCAGGCTTTTGTTCAAATACTCACGAAGACATCTCAGCTGTTCGCACATATACTGTTCGGGATGTCTTAGACAAGACAGAAAAGACACCACAACCTGAACAGTCCAGTTGTGATTGATAGAATGCCCTGAGAATACAATGCCTGGATGTATGAGAAAATTCACAGGCATACTCGAGAAGACGGAATAAGCTTATTCAGGTTTCCAAAACACCCAATTCACCGTGATAAATGGACCGTGCAAGTGCAACGAGCGCAAGCAAAATGGACACCGTCAAGTTTGTTAATATTGTGCTCTTCACACTTGGAAGACAATTGTTTTCATAATATTCCTCAATTAAGGGAAAGTTTGGGACTAAGTGTGTATTACCGGAGGGTGCTTCCACCATCAGCTGTGCCAACGATCCTTCCTTCACTCAGACAGCGTGCAAGTGAAAACACAAATACCGATACAGACGGCAATACACAAAGAAAAAAAAACACAAGACATGCTGGCAGTGTTTTGTTTTACCCTGTGTGAGTGTTTGCCTAGTGATTTTGTCATTGGAGTACTACTCTTTTGTGATTTGTGATTTTGTGACATTTGTGATTCGACACATTGTACAAATAATACAATTTGATTCAATAAAATTCAATGGATTTGTTGATGTAGACATTAATTTTACTTTATAAAATAAAACAGACAATTGTATAAGAGTGGCATTGTTACGATATTTTGAAATGTGTAAAAGAGCACATTATATCCCCAAGCATGCTGCAAGCCACTGGTGCCCAACCATTGGGCCGTAGGAAACATCCATGCAATGATTAACAATGATTAATAACAAAAAACACTTAAAAATATAAAATAATTTGTAAATCAATACAATCAGTTTTTATGTTAAGGAATAATATAATTTTTGTATTCAAAAAATAAAACAGATAGAAATTGCATGTTTAGAATTGACCGTGTTAAAATTGTATGTTAAACCACTGTCTAATGACAATAAAAAAAATACCTGCAATGCTTCAGTACCTTCTCGCCTCTCTCTGGCAAGTCGATGTACTCCGTGACAGCTCAACTCATAGCGAGGGTAGATACAAATAACTTTGCTTTTGTTGCGAGAGCCATCTGCCAGAGGTTTGAAAGTAAACTTTGTTAGAGAAATAAAGTAAATCCTCACATTAGGGAATTAAATTAGGGAGAAAAAATGATTTTCAGCAAATATGGTAATTACAACCATTACAAGCGTTTGGTACATTGCCTGAAATTTTTTAATAAAACATTTGAAGAAAAAAAATACAAAAAATGAATAGATCCGCACTTAGTCTGGATGTTCATTAAAAATGTAATGTGTCTTTCTCTGTCAATGTGCAACCATAACAGGTACAGTAGATACTCACAGGTACGCAACCTCACTGCGTTTCTCTTTCACGGACCACACAGTTTTACAAGTAAACCAGGCAACAGCTTTTCTCCAAATATTTGTTGACACTTGTGCTTAGACAGAGGAACAGATTAATGCTCATCTTCCAGCATGAACTCATTTTTCCCAATGAGGCAAAACATCTAAATCTTAAAAGACATTTGTACATGTGTGGCTGCAGTGAACAAACTCCTTTAACTCCAAGGAGATGACTTTTTCTCTACACAGTTGCCACGTGTAGAAGATTTATCATGAGTATTGGTTTCCCTCTTAGCTTAGGTTATGTTGCATCATACACCCCGGTGGTGCTAAGCTTGTTACCCTTTTGTCCATTTTAGAAAATGGGACGCAAAAAATGCATAACCCATAAAAGCTCTGCATGTAGGAATTTTTCATACAGTTTAGTGAAGCCTAAATAAATGAATTGCAATCATTTTATACTGTGAAATACACAGAAGGTATGTGTATTTTTTCAATCTGACACAATTCACCCTGGGACGCTGTTAGACATACGAGTTGTTTAGCTTTCAAAGCAGGCAATGTTTTAAGGAACATTTTTTGTCAACCATACAAATGTAAAAAATAGTATAACACTTTAATAGTCATACCAGGGTAAAGCTATCCCTTGCCACTTTGCGGTTCGACTTTTGTGGCATCACCTGATCACTGTTTTTCAAAATAAATTCATCCATCCATTTTTTGGCGGCTCATTATGGTCCAGCGGGTATGCTGGAGCCTATCCCAGCTGACTTTGGGCAAGAGGCGAGGTACACTCTGGACTGGTCGCCGGTCAATCGCAGTGCAAACAAACAGGCATTCACACTCACATTTATACTCTAATGGACAATTTAGAGTTGCTAATTAAGCTAACATGCATGTTTTTGGAATGTGGGAGGAAACCGGAGTCCCCGGAGAAAACCCACACACGCACGGGGAGAACATGCAAACTCCACACAGAGATGCCCAACAGAGATTCAAACCCCGATCTTCCAAATCTCCTGACTGTGACCAACATCCAAACGACTTGACCACAACATAAATAAAAAATATTTTTTTTGTGGTTGACTCTGTGTTATCATTAGTAAAAAATATGCATATTTAGGCAAATTTTAAGTATTATTGGTGTAAATAATTAATTTTCAAGCAGAAAATTACAAATATAAGGACTTCAGAAGATGCATTTAAAGGTATAAAATGTAGTATTAGACAAAAGCAGCTCAGAACGTGTGCTGTCCAGAAAGAAAGAAGGAATTTTCCCAATGCTATTGTGTGAGTCTATAGGATTGTTTACACTTGCACACATTTTGCCCCAGCATTGTAACAAAATCTGTTGTGGCAATGCGTGTCATGTGCTTACTTAAGACACACCTGAAAAGCGTAAACAGTAGTTTGTGTAGTGTTTGTGTTCTGTTTACGCATAAATTACACTCTTGGCACACAATTCTTGATGTGTGCCATGCTCCCACACGACTTGTCAAGTACTGTTTACGTCTAGTGCATGACAATAGTAATTGACACGCATTGTTCCTACATGGGTATGCATTGTGACCAACACTTCCTGCATCTGTGCAGCATATGTGCCATTATTTAGTCCTGCGTCACGTCACGCATCAGCAGGCTTAATTAATTTCTCTGTTTGCAAGGCACCTACAAGATGTTGTAGTCCATAGAAGAAGCTCATGCAGAAAAGAGAAGAACGTCTGTGTTATCTTGCAGCTGCGGAAAGAGCTTATTTTTATCTAATATGAATGTCTAATTTTTTTTATAAACTGAAAAACATTTGTGGTCTTACCTTTTATTTATGTATGATGTGTATGCACCCTATCCTTCTCTAAGAAAAGCTCTGATACTTTGTTGTAAAAGTCTGGTCACTTTCTGTTGAACTTGTACATATATACTATAGCTGCTGCTGCTGCTATGAACAAAAGGACACCAAGCAACTTCCAGCTCACGCATGCACCCTCCCCGTCAAGATGAGGGGCACTTGCACACTATGCCAAGAGGAGAATTTCATCGCCGCCACATTTCAGCTTTCCCGTATTTGATCTGGGGATGCAAATTCAGCGATTTTTGCTTGAGAAGAGAACACTCTGCTCGACGGAGGGTCAGCAGCTTCTTCTGAAGGACTCCACGAAGTTCTGCCAGACCCAGACCAATGCTTACTTACTGAACTGCTTTTTTTCTGACATACTTGTGAGATATTTTTTGCCCTGCAGTTCTTGGAATACTGGCTTGTATCAACACGCTTCCCTACTGAACCGAACCTTTCAGTGGCTATACTCATAATGCTGGTTGATTATGTTTGGAGTTTTCTGACAACTCCTCCTTTCATGGTAGCTCCCAAGATACCATCCACATCATTGTCATCCGGTCTAATCCTGGATGTCACTGGCCTAACCAGAATGATATGATTCTTACATACATTTTCTGATGCTCTTTCTTGGACACATCATCAGTGATAGTACCTGGGGTCACAGGGGTTGTACTGGTCACTCGTCAGTCATAGGGCACATATAGACTCGCATGCATGTGCATGCATAAATATTTTTTCAAATAGAGATTCAAATGTGATGCAGAAATGCTGAAATCTACTCCACCGTGCTACCCTTCTCTTCTTTGCATGTTGGAAAAAAGTTATAAAAAGTCATACAGCTACTGGAAATAATTAGCTTTGAAAAGTGTGGTTAATTGTCTCCATGATATTAAAACAACACAGGAAAGGAGATGCAGAGCACATCAAATGAACAAATCACTCAAGCTTCATACCCACTTTTGGGACACTTAAATTACTTGGGTTCAAATAGACCGCTGTGACTGTATTAATGAAATCCATTCCGACAGTCCAGGAACAAGTTCTAAGGAAAGACTTCAATTATTAAGAAAATGAAACCACAACAGCTGTGCAACGGGCCAAGGTCCTCTGCAGGATGCTTTGGCTGTGTCGTCTTCACCTGCTGCACCGTTACTTAGCAACTTGTTGCTTGTAATAGCTTCAATGAAAATGTCCTCTAAGGACAAGCTTCTTGTGTCTGAAACGTCAAAGTACAATAACTGACAGCAATCAGAGATTTTTGCACAGCACTGCGGGTCAAATAGGTCCTCCTGTTAAAAGCCAATGAGAACACCAGACAATTCATGTGTGACTGTTGTTGCTTTAATATACACTTTTCAAGCATTCCCGGCATGCTGGAGATGAAAAGACAAGAGAGGAAGAGGTGATGAAATTTATGAAAATGACACAGTTTTTTTATATCTCCAAACGAAGATCCAAGCTTATCAAAGCAGATAAAAAAGCAGGGGGGTGGTGTGGTGGGTGGCGTGACAGAAAATAACTGAGAATCACTGCCTTAATGTAAACGTCATCACCATCAAAATAGGCTCTCAGGCTGTGTTCATGTGTTCATGTTTAGAAGTTTTAAAAGCTATTTGTCACATTTGATAGATTGTTACATTGTTAAAATGGTGTTTTGTTTGGTAAGCAATAAAACGTGCTTATGACTTGTCAGAACTCAAACATTTCAGAGAATTTAGAATTAATTTTAGAATTTAGAATTACAAATGCTAATTCAAAATCAGACCGGGGTGGAGGTCCCCATTTTTAAAAAGGGTGACCGGAGGGTGTGTTCCAACTATAGGGGGATCACACTCCTCAGCCTCCCTGGGAAAGTCTACTCCAGGGTGCTGGAGAGAAGGGCACGACCGTTAGTCAAACCTCGGTTACAGGAGCTGCAATGTGGTTTTCGTCCCGGTCGCGGAACACTGGACCAGATCTGCACCCTTGCAAGGGTACTGGAGGGTATGTGGGAGTTTACCCAACCGGTCAACATGTTCTTTGTAGACCTGGAAAAGGCATTATACCGTGTCCCTCGTGGTGTCCTGTGGGGGGTGCTCCGGGAGTACGGGATCGGTGGCCCGCTATCACGGGCCATTCGGTCCTTGTACAATTGAAGCAGGAGCCTGGTTCGCATTGCCACCAGTAAGTCGAGCTTGTTTCCGGTGAACGTTGGCCACCGCCAAGGCTGCCCTTTGTCACCGATTCTGTTCATAATCTTCATGGACAGAATTTCTAGGCGCAGCCAAGGTGTTGAGGGAGTTCAGCTTGGTGACCTTAGGATCTTATCTCTGCTATTTGCAGACGATGTGGTCCTTATGGCTACATCGGGCTGTGACCTTCAGCGTTTACTGGAGCGGTTGGCAGCTGAGTGTGAAACTTCTGGGATGAGACTCAGCACCTCCAAATCCGAGGCCATGGTTCTCAGTCAGAAACGGGTGGACTGTACCCTCCGGGTTGGGAGTGAGGTCTTGCCTCAGGTGGAGGAGTTCAAGTATCTCGGGTTCTTGTTCACGAGTGAGGGAAGGTTGGAGCGTGAGATTGACAGACGGATCGGTGCAGCATCCGCAGTAATGCGGTCGCTGTACCGGACCGTCGTGGTGAAGAGAGCTGAGATGGAAAGCAAAGCTCTCTGTTTACCGAATGATCTACGTTCCTACCCTCACCTATGGTCATGAGTTATGGGTCATGACCGAAAGAATGAGATCGCGGATACAAGCGGCGGAAATGAGTTTCCTCCATAGGGTGGCTCCGGGAGGAGCTCAGAGTAGAGCCGCTGCTCCTTTACATCGAGAGGAGCCAGTTGAGGTGGCTCGGGCATCTAGTCCGGATGCCTCCCGGGCGCCTCCTTGGTGAGGTGTTTCGGGCATGCCCAGTTGGGAGAAGGCCCCCGGGAAGACCTAGGACTGGCTGGAGGGACTATGTCTCACAGCTGGCCTGGGAACGCTTTGGTGGAGCTGGAAGAGGTCGCCGGGGACCAGGAAGTCTGGACTTCACCACTGAAACTGCTGCCCCCGTGACCCGGACTCGGATAAGCGGAGGAAAATGGAAGGGGAATTCAAAATCGGAGGAGAATGTAAACGTCAAGCTGGGGGGGGTTGAATGTGGGGTGTGTGTTGTTAAAAAATAATTTTTGTTATAAGTGTAACAACGTAACATAACCTAACCTCTCTGTAAAGTGGGAATTTATTGCACAGCCTAGCTCTCCAAAGTGGGTACCCCAATGGGTACACCAGCTGTCCTAAGGGGTACATGAGTAAAAATTAAAAACGATTAACATCTAATAGTCAGAATTAAGAGTGTGCTTGAACGCCTCACGGTGCAAGGAGAAGGGTGCAGAAAGAGACAAAGCATGAAGTTGTGCATAGTTTTATGTGCATCATATGAACATATAAGTATGTTTAATCATTATTTTGTGCATTAATAGTGTTTAATCTAGAAGATTTCATTGACATTGGAGTTCCAATCCATGCATAGCACAGCAGTGAAAACATGTGACTGAGTGAGTTTGTATGACTGGTAGTATGGTGTTTTTGCACTGTGAATACATTATCATGATTGTTAAACTTTTCCCTTCAGTTTGGTATTCAATTAACATGCAGATTCAAACCATAGCCATTGTGAGTGGACAAAAGTGGAGCTGAAATTCAATCCATTCAAATAGAAGGATGCCCACATCAGACTGGAATAATGTAGGTTAGGTCATTGTAGTTTATTAATAGAGTTAATTAAGAAAATAATGTTTTTTGGGTGTGCAGGAGTAAAGGGTAGATGGCTTCAGGTGAAATGTCTGAGGGGGTATGTCGTTGTAAAAAGTTTGGGAACCAATGCTTTACAGCATGCAGTGCATGCTTGTATAGATAAGTGCTATCAAAAGTGTTACCAATAGGTGGTAATATTATATAACATCTACAGATATCTGTACATTGCATGTCGACAAGCACAGAGGAAGAAGACAGAGGTTGTTATTTTGTTAGCAATAGCAGATGGCTAAGAACAGCATAAAATGACAAACTTTGAAGTTTTATTAGCATATAAAAAGGTTGGTGTGAGGTTTGAATGTAATCAATGGCTGTGCGCTTTCATTTTTACTTGTGCTGTACCTCCTGCTGATTGGCTGCCAATGCTTGTGGCATCTTCAAAGTCATCATTGTCAGGCACTGCAAATGTCATCATCAGCATCTCTCATTATCATTCTTTAATGGGGAGTACTTATGTATTTCACAATTTATGAGTTGAATAAGTGTGAGAGGCATATTACAGGGTTTAGAATATCTAAAACCGTTTTAGAGTGGTACAGAACGAAACCCACGCCAAAAGCAGGGATAAAACCAAGTAATACGCACCATAGTTGGTTCAGCCAGAGTGCCAAACACAATGCAGCCTAAGATCTTGGAGATAAGCTGGAAAAGAAGAAAATCCTCATTCATCAGTACCACGAAATGCAGTCTCCAAGTATGACTTGCTTTTTGTTTGCTATGTCACCATTCTTTACCACGGAACCGGTGAATGGACTCATATTGAACATGGAATCATGGAATCTTGCAAAGTAAGATGGAAAGCTTTTAACCCCCCCCCCCCCACGGGAAAAGAATACAAGCAAAAGTGTTTGCGGCCCTGAGGGAGCTGATAGCGTTTCTCCTGTGGATAGGAAAATGGAGCGGCCTCTGTCCTCCGCTGCTGATGGGAATGTCTGTCAGCAAGTGGCAGCCCCGTTATATTAACTGCCAGTTTTCCCACAATCTGGCCTTTATTAAAAGAGGTAATGGCAACCTCCGAATCAGGTAGATCTGAACTGCCCCACAGAGAGAACACTGAACACTGCCTAATTCATACAGGACGCCCTAAAAATATCTCTCTGTGTGTGACACCATGCCAAGCAAAGCACTCCTCAGCTATCACAAAGGATGTTGTTGACGTTAAACGAACAGAAGTTGGAGCAACATTCTCCAGTCAACCTCAAGGCCGCTTCATTACGAGTGTCGGTTAAAGTGCACCGTGCTTTACAATGCAGTAATTGCTCCAGAGTTTGCTCCAGTTCGAGTGCGGTGATGCAGAGCTGCAAGGTGGGCTGGAAAGTGATCAGAGAGACTCTGAAACTCATTTGCGCTGCAAGTTTTAAGATGTAACTTCAACCCAGAGTCCTGTTTGGTTTGGAAACGTATCTGTGACTCAACAAGAGGTTTGTGCGCTCATATAACCCAGAGGAAAGCACCATTCCCCTTTGCTTTGTACCGCTTCCACCTTATTCATGTTGAGTCACAAAGCAGCGACGGGGGGAAGGATGTTTCCCACAAATAACTCATTGTGGTTTTCTTGGAAGCAACGATTTGCCAAGATAAAGTAAACATGCTGCATTGCTCCCACATTTTCATGCTGTCCAGTGCTGAATGCTAACACATTATTGCACACCAAACCACTAAGAATATTTACCTGGAATTATTATTATCATCATTATTATTATTATTTTTATTTTTAGCAGACTGAAAGGAACATTTACTGATTTTTCATCTTTAGTAAATTCAGTTAAAAATTCAGCAAAATGCAAATGCACACAATACTGACATGTATGCCAAGTAAGTGTATTTCTGAAATACAAAAAGAAAATATACTTGAATTTGTATTCAAATTATAGGGGAACCCTCAAACGCCACCTACAGAAGGATAACAGTGATGGCAAAAAGAAAAAGGGTTATGTTGAACAGACGAAAAAAACAAATTAATGTTTGCCCTACCTTATTATTAGGGAATTGAAGTCAGTTTTATTTGTTATATAGCTCAGAGCACAACAGAATGGCGGTTGTGGCTTGAATGCCTCCCCGGGCAGACCGATGCCCCCGCTCCCCCCTCTCCCAAACATACAAAAAAAATGATAAATGACCAGAAAAGACACACAATATAGGAAAATATCTAATACAATACAAATACAACTGCATTACTGAAAGTTCAGCCTTCTGAGCCTCCTTTCAACACACACTCCCACAACTCTTGGGTGTCCATGTGTACATGTGATGCTATAGCTCTGTACTGTTATGTTTGGCCTGTTTTCTCCTCTTCTTCTTGTTCGAGACTCTTGGTCTGCGATATGCCTAATAGATAGAATATTAAAATGAAATGTGTTCTATTCTTGACTTTGACTTTATTTCTATGTATTTTATAAATAAAAGATGGCTGTTATCATATGTGACTCGTCTAGGCTGTGCTGTTTGGGCCAGTGTTTGCTGAAATGCCCTCTCTCCACTACCCGCCCACCCAAGACTGTAATCCAAGTAGACACAAAGAAACTTATCGCAGCTTAACACCAGTGTAGCAACAAAGGTAATGCACGCATCTCTGTCCTGGATACTCAGTATGATATGGCTAATATCAACTCTTTCTGGGGTTTACAGTATATTAGTGGATACTCTGTGGTACTGGTGCTCATTGGTATCGTGCTGCACTACCGAGTTGTTTCTGCTCCAGTCTATGATCTGTTTGGGGCAGTTTCATGTCCTCCTAGCACCTCGTGACGCTATCCTGATCACAAACGATTCATCTTTTGTTCCTTGTTCTTTGTTGTCCCAGTTGTTCTGTGTTGTATCCACCCTCCTCCATGGTGTGGAAGGCTGGAGAATGACAGCCAGTGACATCCATCTGCTGTCAGTCTTTCATACAAGGAGCCAGCTAAAGATTTGCCAAATCGTTTGGCCTAAAAAAATATCAAACCAAGAGCTGTTGATAGGATGTCAGCAAGACAGTATGGATGAAATAATAATAAAGCGGCGCTCGAACTGGATTGGACCTGTCCTGAGAAAAGAGCAAGACAGCATCCCAAGAGTTGCCCTTCACTGGACACCTGAAGGTCAAAGAAAGGTGAATGACCCAAGACCACCTGCCGTCGCACAGTTTAGAGATGAAATCTCTAAACCTAACATGGGCAGGTGTCCAGAAGCTTACCCAAATCTGACCAGAATGGAGGACCTTCACTGCTGCCGTACATGCCAGGAGGCACAATGGGCAGTAAGTAGTGGCAAGAACAAAATACAGATGGAAGCCAACCTTGAGGAATAAGTCCATGTTCTGCAATTTCTGTATTTCATCTGAAAATGTTTCTCACTGAGGAACTATTGTAGCGTTGCTCATGTTTTTGCTATTATCACTGTATAGATCCTGTATACACAACTTGTTTGTGTAGCTTACAGGTGTTACTCTGCTGATGTCACTTACACAAATGACGCTTTGCTTCGGCAAGTTCGTCTTGGTTTGTCGTCATAAACTATCTATCCATCCATCATCTCTGCCGCGTAACTTCATTAGGGTCCCGTGAGTATGCTGAAACCTTTCCCAGACTTCGGGCGAGAGGCGTACACCCTCGCAGGCCGCATATAGGTAAACAACAATTCACACTCACATTCATACCTATGAACAATTTAGAGTTGCTAAATAACCTAACATGCATGTTTTTGGAATCTGGGATGAAAACCGAAGTACCCGCAAAAAGCCCACGCACGCACAGGGCGGAGATGCAAACTCCACACAGCGATGCCCAACGGAGATCTGTCATCAATACATATTTAAGCATCCATCCATCCATCCATCCATCTTCTTCTGCTTATCCGAGGTCGGGTCGCAGGGGCAGCATCCTAAGCAGGAAAGCCCAGACGTCCCTCTCCTCGGCCACTTCGTCCAGCTCTTCCCGGCGGATGCCGAGGTGTTCCCAGGCCAGCTGAAAGACGTAGTCTCTCCAGCGTGTCCTGGGTCTTCCTCGAGGCCTCCTACCGGTTGGACGTGCCCTGAACACCTCCCCAGGGAGGCGTCCGGGAGGCATCCTAACCAGATGCCCGAGCCACCTCATCTGGCTCCTCTCAATGCGGAGGAGCAGCGGTTCTACTCCGAGTCTCTCCCGGATGACAGTGATTCTCACCCTATCTGTAAGGGAGAGCCCAGCCACCCTGCGGAGAAAACTGATTTCGACCGCTGGTACCCGCGGTCTTGTCCTCTCGGTCACTACCCAAAGCTCATGACCATAGGTGAGGGTAGGAACGTAGATGGACCAGTAAATTGTGAGCTTTGCCATTCGGCTCAGCTTCACCACGACAAACCGGTGCAGAACCCGCAGTACTGCAGATGCCGCCTGTCCATCTCACGTTCCATCCTTCCCTCACTTGTGAACAAGACCCCGAGGTATTTAA
The DNA here is from genome assembly GCA_024372805.1 of Oostethus manadensis. NCBI lineage: Eukaryota > Metazoa > Chordata > Actinopteri > Syngnathiformes > Syngnathidae > Oostethus > Oostethus manadensis. The sequence goes on from QODF01000168.1 coordinate 3,550,196, forward strand.
ACTCCTCCACTTCAGGCACGACCTCATCCCCGACCCGGAGATGACTATCCACCCTTTTCCGGACGAGAACTATGGACTCAGATTTGGAGGTGCTGATCCCAGCTGATGCTGGTGCCGATCCAGTGAGAGTTAAAGTTCACTGCTTGATGAAGCCAGCAGGACCATGTCATCTGCAAAAAGCAGAGACCAAATCCTGTGGCGGCCAAACTGAAACCCCTCAACGCCCTGGCTGAGCCTAAAAATTCTGTCCATGAAAGTAATGAACAGAATCAGTGACAAAGGGCAGCCCTGGCGGAGTCCAACTCTCACTGGAAATAGGTCGGACTTATTGCCGGCAATGCGAACCAAACTCTGACACCGGTCATACAGGGAACGAATCGCCTGGATTAGGTGGTCCGATACCCCATATTCCCGGAGAACTCCCCACAGTATTCCCCAAGGAACACGGTCGAATGCCTTCTCCAAGTACACAAAACTAAACACAAAACACATGTAGACTGGTTGGGCAAACTCCCATGCACCCTCAAGGACCCTGCCAGGAGTATAGAGGTGGTCCACAGTTCCACGACCAGGACGAAAACTACACTGCTCCTCCTGAATCCGAGATTCGACTATCCGGCGGATCCTCCTTTCCAGAACCCCTGAATAGACCTTACCGGGAAGGCTGAGGAGTGGGATCCCACGATGGTTAGAGCACACCCTCCGGTCCCCCTTCTTGAAAAGCGGGACCACCACCCCGGTCTGCTAGTCCAGAGGCACCAACTCCGATGTCCACGCGATGCTGCAGAATCGTGTCAACCAAGACACGCCCACAGTATCCAAGTATCCAAGAAATCCTGGCGGATCTCATCCACCCCCGGGGCCTTGCCACCAAGGAGCTTTTTGACAACCTCGGTAACCTCAACCCCAGAGATAGGGGAACCGGCCTCAGAGTCCCTGGGCCTTGCTTCCATGTTGGAAGAGGTGTCGGTGGGATTGAGGAGGTCTTCAAAGTATTCCCTCCACCGGTCCACAACATCTCGAGTCAAGGTCAGCAGCACACTGTCCCAACCATACACGGGGTTGACTGTGCACTGCTTCCCCCTCCTGAGGCGGAGGATGGTGGACCAGAATCTCTTTGAAGCCACCTGGAAGTCGTTTTCCATGGCCTCTCTGAACTCCTCCCATGTCCAAGTTTTTGCCTCAGTGACTGCCAGAACTGCAGACCGCTTGGCCTGCCGGTACCTGTCAGCTGCCTCCAGAGTCCCATGGGCCAAAACGGCCTGATAGGACTCTTTCTTCAGCTTGACGGCATCCCCCACCGCTGGTGTCCACTAACGGGTTCCGGGATTACCCCCACGACAGGCACCAACCACCATACGGCCACAGCTCCGATCAGCCGCATCGACAATGGAGGCACGAAACATCACCCACTCGGACTCAATGTCGCTGCCTCCCTCGGAATTTGGGCAATGCTCTCCTGCAGGTGGGAGTTGAAACTTCTTCTGACAGGGGACTCTGCCAGATGTTCCCAGCAGAATCTCACAATGCGTTTGGGTCTGCCAGGTTTGACCGGAATCCTCCCCCACCATCGGAACCAACTAACCACCAGGTGGGGATCAGTTGACAGCTTCGCCCCTTTTTTCACCCAAGTGTCCAAAACATGTGCCCGCAAGTTCGACGACACAGCCCCAATCATGATAATGTATCCACAGTGCAAAGTCAATCATTAAACTGCGGCCCAGGATGTCGTGGTGCAAAGTGCACTTGTGGACACCCTTATGCTTGATCATGGTGTTCGTTATAGACAATCTGTGATGAGCACAGAAGTCCAATAACAAAATACCGCTCGGGTTAAGACCAGGGGGGCCGTTCCTCCCAATCACACCTCTCCAGGTCTCAATGTCGCGGCCAACATGAGCGTTGAAGTTACCCAGTAGAACAATGGAATCCCCCGAGGGAGCACTCTCTAGTACTTCCTCTAAGGACTCCAAAAACGGTGGGTATTCTGAACTGCTGTTTGGTGCATAAGCACAAACAACAGTCAGGACCCGTCTTCCCACCCGAAGGCGTAGGGAAACTACCCTCTCGCTTACCGGGTTAAACTCCAACGTGCAGGCTTGGAGCCGGGGGGCAACAAGAATTGGCACCCCTGCCCATCGCCTCTCATTGCCGGCAACACCAGAGTGGAATGAAATCCGGCCCCTTTGGCGAGGACTGGTTCCAGAGCCCTTGCTGTGCGTTGAGGTGAGTCCGACTATATCTAGTCGAAATTTCTCCACCTCACGCAACAGCTCAGGCTCCTTCCCCACCAGAGAGGTGACATTCCACGTACCTACAATAGCTTCTGTAGCCGAGGATTGGACCACCAAGGCCTCCACCTCCGGCCGCCACCCAGCTCACTTAGCACTTGACCCATTTGGCCCCTCCTACAAGTGGTGAGCTCATGGAAGGGGGGACCCACGTTACCTTTTTGGGTTGTGCCCAACCGGGCCCCATGGGTGCAGGCCCAGATGCCCGCCATCGTGCCCCACCTCCAGGCCTGGCTCCAGAAGGGGACTGCGGTGACCCGCGTCCGGGCAAGGGAAAATGAAGTCCAATGTTTTTAATCACCATCAGGGTCTTCAAGCATATTTAAGCAATGTTAATAAATCATCTCAGTGCCCCACTAACTTTTGCTGTCAATGGGTTAACTTATTTTTACACTTGAATAATGCTAAAGTCACACAATGGTAGCTAGAGTAAATCAATTGCTAGGAAAATGTTATTTTCAGTATTTCAATTATGATAGTCAGGAGTTTATGGATCTTTTACACCAAAGGTGTCCAAAGTTTTTCTACAAACAGTCACAAAAAGATAATTTAAAAAATCAACAAGTTCACTTTGATTTTTTTTATAACATTTTGTAGAAACGGTTAACAAATTAGATATCTATTTAAAAGGCAAAGGTTTGTGTTATTACTAGTATCGATAGTTCAGTTTTTTCTCTTCACATTCTGCCTTTGTGCTATATTTTTCAAATTTTGTTTTCAAATTTTATTTCTACATTGTATCATGGGCCAGTACGGGCCGCCATTTGGACACCACGGATGTACCCATTGGAACCAAATGAATTGGACTGAACCAAATGTGCAGGCAATGATTTGGTCACAATTTTTAATCATTTGTGAATACAAAATGTTGCTTCTTCTCGATTTTCTTGGGGATACTAGCCCTCCTCTGCACTCCCTGCCTATGCAACAGTGCATGTGTTATCTTTCATCTTCTCCGCCCTTTTAAACCGCCTCGGAGTCACCAGGGAACATGACCTTTCCTCATACAAGGGTTCACTTTTCAGCATTGAGTACACAAGGGATACGGCTAACATTATATGTACAAAGATTGTGTTTCCAACAAGCATAGAAAAGCAGCTGCGCATGCTGAGAAGACTGAGGCCAGGAGTCTCTGGGATGCTGATGAATCCCAGAATTAGTGAGTATTGAACTGTTTTCCAAACACATGGGAATCAAGTTGAACACAAAAAAGAGGGGTTGGTGATATAGGAAGAGTCATTTAGTTAGAGGGAGGCAAGTCATTTGAAGTGTTCTTGATGGACAGACAGCATCCTGGAGAGGCACCTCATGTGCTTGTGTGAATGTACTTGTGAACAGGGTGCACAAAGGAAAAAACACAGGATAAACAATACAGCTCTGGCAACGGGAGGAAATGAGGTCAAATGAACAGGAAGCTGCCCAACTTCCCGTTCAGGTTGTAAATAATAGGTATTAAAGATTTGGATTGCTGGAGAGGCCACTGGTCCTTGAATCCATGTTCACTCACTATTAAATACAGTAGTGTTCAAAATAATTGCAGTCTATGTGACTAACCAGATCAATCACTGCAATTAGTATATTTTTATTGCTTTATGGCAAACAAGTTACCAGTAGGTGCAGTAGATTCTCAGAAAACAAACCCAGAATTTATGATACGCATGCTATTAATGTCACGTTTGCGTTTTCTCGGTATGGTGTACGACCCCGAGGATGCAGAGAGCTGCACGTCAGGCAGGTAAGGTTGGTGGAATCTTTAATAAAGATGCTGCGAAGCAGCGGCAGGTACATGGAGGCAACACGAAGCGAAGAAAAGAAACAACTAGCACTGGCGACAATGACAATGAGCCGACAACTAAGGGTGCACACACCTGAACTTAAATAACAAGGCACTTAACGAGACACAGGTGCGTGTAATTAACAAATGGACAACAATCAGGGCAGGCAGGGAAAAAACATGAAAACTAAGGAAAAACCAACAACAAAGGCATACAAACTCAAATAATAACAAACTGTCACGCACACCAAAACACAGATCGTGACAGTACCCCCCCCCTTAAGGAAGGATTCCAGACGTCCTAACAAATCCAAGAGTCACCAGGAGACGGGAAAGGCGGCGGGAGGACAGGAGGTGGGTCGCCAGCGGAACCTCTTCGGGGGTTGGCCGGGTTGGAGACCCGAGCGTGACTGGCGAGGCCCCTACGTGGGTGGGCCAGGATGGTGACGCAGGCCAAGCCGGCGGGACCCCTCCAGGGGTTGGCCGGGACAGTGACTCAGGCGAAGCCGACGGGACCCTTCCGGGGGTCGGCCGGGACAAAGAACCAGGCGAGGCTGGAGGGACCACTACAGGGGTCGGCCGGGGCAACGCCTAGGCAGGACTGGAACCTTGGGTGCCACTGGAGGCACTGGAGCCGACGCCCTGGGAGGTGCCACTGGAGGCACTGGAGCACACTGGACCATGGGAGGCTCCACTGGAGCAGACTGCGCCGTGGGAGGTGCCACTGGAGGGACTGGGGCCGACGCTCTGGGAGGTGCCACAGGAATGGCTGCCGCCGGCGGAAACTTCCACGGGCGGGCGATCGGCGGAGTCCTGCAGCGCAGAGCGGGTATTGGCGGAAGCAGATCTGCCAAAACAGGCGGAAACTGCCGTGGACGCGGAGTAGGTGGAGTCCTGCAGCGAGGTGCGGGTATCAGCAGAGGCTGATCTGCCGAAGCCAGCGGTAGCTGCCGAGGACGTAGAAAAGGCAGCGTCCTGCAGTGTGGTGTGGGTATCGGCAGAGGCTGATCTGCCGAAGCCAGCGAAAGCTGCCGAGGACGTGGAGTGGGCGGCCTCCTGCAGCGTGGCGCGGCTTCCGCCAGCGGCCGATAGGACGTACTAGCCCCCCCTGCAGAAGGCAGATCCCAGACGCCGTCCAAGTCTGCTACAGGAGCCAGGGAAGGATGAAGGGAGGCTTGAAGGAGGGCACGCGACTCACCGTGTCGACGTTCTCAGGTCGGCACCGCCGGGTTTCTCCGTCGCCGACCCACGCCATGGGGACCAACGTGCCGTCCGGACCCCTCACAATGTCCTCCAGTTCTTCCGGCATGAATTTTGCCGTCTCCTCCTCCATCGCCTTGAATATTTGCAGAGTCCAAAAGTCGCTCTCCGCGAGGTCGAATTCATCTGGTCGGTTCATTCTGTCACATTTGCGTTGTCTCGGCATGGTGTACGACCCCGAGGATGCAGAGAGCTGGATGTCAGGCAGGTAAGGTTGGTGAAATCTTTAATAAAGATGCTGCGAAGCAGGGGCAGGTACACGGAGGCAATACGAAGCAAAGAAAAGAAAAGGCTCAACTAACACTGGCGACAATGACAATGAGCCGACAACTAAGGGTGCACACACCTGAACTTAAATAACAAGGCACTTAACTTAAACTAAGGAAAAACCAACAACAAAGGCATACAAACTCAAACAACACCAAAACACAGATAATGACACTAAAGGCTGTGCAATTGGGCAATTAGTTCAAAGGGGGCAAAAAATAGCAGTGTCTGCCGTTGACTTTATAAACGCAAAACTACTGTATTTTGTACAAACATTTTTGTGCCATCAGTCATGGTAGTGTTAATTACAGACATCTTGGGTAAAATGTGTCTACTGTATTGACCAAAATATAAATTTTCTCACTCAAAAACATTGGTGAAAAATATGGGTCATTTGAGGTCAACATACACAATCATTTCTCCTTTAACAGCAGCCCGTGTTTTTATTAGGGATTTTTAGTCAGGATTATTTAGCCTTTTGTGAGATACACCAGTGTTCAAATTAATAGCAGTCCAATCTGACTAACCAGACGAATCACTGTTATTAGTATATTTTTATTGCTACATGGTAAACAAGTTACGAGTAGGTGCAGTAGACTCCTAGACGAAACAAAAAAAAACAGCATTTTTGATATGCATGCTCATAATCCTGCACAATTGGGCAATTAGTTGAAAGGGGTGTGATCAATAAAATAGCAGTGACTGATGTTGACTTTACAAACTCACACCTATTTTGTACAAACTTCTGTGTTTCTAGGATTTGTTAATCCTGTTAATCACTAAACTAATATTTAGTTGTGTGTCCACAGTTTTTTTATAACTGCCTCACATCTGTTTGGCATAGAGTCAACCAACTTGTGGCACCTTTCATTTCACAACCATTTCAAAGGCATGTCCTCTTCATCTTAAGGCAACATGACCTCTTCAAGTATTCTGACATATGCAAACTGATCCATGATACCTGGAATGGGTTAAATAGGCCCAACACCACAGTAGTAGAAACATGCCCATATCATGATGCTTCACTGTCTTTTTTAACAAAGGGACTTGGCTTCACATAGACGTCTTCTAACTTCACAGTACTTACAGGTAATTTCAGACTGTCTTTTTTCATCATCTTGGAGCTGATCATCAGATGAGCCTTTGCCATTCTGGTTATTTTTCAATCCATTTTGATAGTTGTCTTCCATTTTCTGTCACGTGTCTCTGGTTTTGATCTCCATTTTAAGGAATTTGATAACATTTTAGCTGAACACCCTAACATTTTTTGCATATATTCATAAGTATTCCCCTTTCTAATCAACTTTTTAATCAAAGTACGGTGTTGTTTTGAACAATGTCTTGAACGACCCATTTTCCTCAGGCTTTCCAGGAGAAAAGCATGTTCAACAACTGCTGGTTTCATCTTTAAATAGGGACAACCTGATTCACACCTGCTTTTTTCACAAAACTGATTACTGATCACTGATTAAATGCCACACTTCTACTTTTTTTTTTAACACACCCCTTTCAACTGATTGCCCAGTTGCACAGCCTTAAGAGCATGCATATCATTAATACTGGGTCTTGTTTGTTTTCTAAGAATCTACTGCACCTACTGGTAATTTATTTGCCATGTAGCAATAAAAATAAACTAATAAAAGTACTAATAACAGTACAATCTGGTTAGTCACATTGGACTGCTATTATTTTGAACATTACTGTAGATAACTGCAGAGGTTTCATTATGAATTCAGCTTAGATTATATGTCTCTAAAGTCACATAAAACGACAAACTATACAAAGAACATAACACATGAGTACATGAGAATCAGAAAGGGCATTAATACAAACACCTTCAGGGTTTGTATTAATCATAGACTCAAATACTGAAATTAATAATTAAATGTAAAATAGAATTGTGCTTAAATTTGACATAACAACTGAATATTTATTTATCCCATCCATCCATTTTCTTCCGCTTATCCGAGGTCAGGTCGCGGGGGCAGCAACCTAAGCAGGGACGCCCAGACGTCCCTCTTCCTTGCCACTTCGTCCAGCTCTTCCCAGCGGATGCCGATGCGTTCCCAGGCCTTCCAGGGAGGCGTCCGGGAGGCATCCTAACCAGATGGCCGGGCCACCTCATCTGGCTCCTCTCAATGCGGAGGAGCAGCAGTTCTACTCCAAGTCTCTCCCGGATGACAGTGTTTCTCACGCTATCTCTTAGGGAGAGCCCAGCCACACTGCAGAGAAAACTCATTTCGGCCGCTTGTACCCGCGATCTTGTCCTTTCGGTCACCACCCAAAGCTCATGACCATAGGTGAGGGTGGGAACGTAGATCGATCGGTAAACAGAGAGCTTTGCCTTTCGGCTCAGCTCTCTCTTCACCACGACAGACCAGTGCAGAGTCCGGCCGGTCGGGCACAGCCCGAAAAGGTAATGCGGGGCCCCCCTCCCATGAGCTCACCACTCATAGAAGGGGCCAAAAGGGTCGGGTGCTAAGTGAGCTGGGTGGTGGCCGGGGGTGGAGGCTTTGGCAGTCCGGTCCTCGACTACAGAAGCTAGTTGAATATTTATCAGGCTCTTCAAATGCTATAATTTATTTTTTCAATAAACAATCTTCCATTCATTCATCCATTTTCTACACTGCTTATCCTCATTAGGGTCACGGGCAATAAACAATCATAGATGCTCTGCTGGCTATGGGACCCACCATGACTCCTCAATGACCCTAGTTGCACTCAAACTCAAACTTCTCAAATGTAGTGTTTTGGCTACATGTAATCAATCATGTGCCAGTAGAAAATAAAAGCTGCCAGACATTAAAAATATTTTTTGCCTGGATGGCATGCGTGGCGAAGCTGGCTGGATTTGTCTAGGGTTTGGCTGTGACAGCATGCGGGGTGAAACCGGCAGGAACCCTCCGGGAGTCGGCTGGAACCGCTGGGACACATCCAGGGGATGGCCCCTGCTGGAGGGACTCATCTGGTTGCTTGGCCGTCGAGGTTGGGCTGCTGCAGGTCGTGTGTCACTGCTGCAGGTGACCAGGAGAGCCAGACTAGGAGCTGGAAGCAGCTGGTCCCCGGCCTAGCATGTAGCAGACGGGGACATGGAGCAGAGACAAAAAGCGACTCGACCTGACGTGGAGTGGGTGGAGGTGGCGTCTTATCCACTTGACGTGACAAAGGAGGAGCCGAAGGAGGCTGTGCTCCTTGGCTAACAGGAGTAAGAGTGGGCTATGCATCATGACTTGCTGCAGCTTGTAATAGCTTACAGTATATTTAGGGACTATTTGCAGTGTTTCTGCTGTTGCCTAGAGGGTGCTAACTTTTCAAATGTGTTGTGCCTTTCGATGTCCTTCCCCTCCCGCTCAAGCTTGACGAGGTCGCCTATAAACAAGAAACTGCCTTCTGGTGGCATAGCAAGCAAATAGCACAGACACGAGGTGCATTCACAGACATCGGTTCATTTAATAATTTTTTAGGGCAAAGACCCACCACCCAATGAAAATTGCTCTAGTTCGAAATCACTGGGTGTGGGGTTATTGCTAATATGTAATTTATGTGTTGTGTATAAAACATATTATATAATGAGGGTGACCACTGACACTGTAAAAGCTTAACATGAAAGAAGGACAACACTCTTACAGTCTTCACATTAAAAGTGCTGTGCATCACATTTTGTCTGACTGCACTCAACAAACATTTCAGAAAAGCAGCATTCAGCATGCCGTCCTCTACCGTTTCAACACCCATCTTTAGTTTTGATCTTAAAACTTTCCAGAGTGCACAAATGAAGTTCATACGACGCTCTCCAATGAATAACAGCAGGCCTCAAATTCAGAAGACTAGCCGGTGCTTTCCAGGAAGGTTAACTTTAAAACCTCTGGCACCACACACATGGTGGTGGGGGAACAGAAAATGATTGCCAGACTTTTGCACCCAATTAAAGGTATTAAAAAAAGAGAGAAAAATGTATGAAAATATTCACTGGGCTCAGTAATTACTCTGCAATATAGACTTGTTTTCAATGGGATTACGATGCAGTATTGTCATGCCTTTTTGTTTTTCTTTAACTTGCAGTTTACACTGAACACAAACTGGAATTTGATATGAAAATGCATGCAGAGAAGGAATAATGAGGGTGGTTATACTCCTGCTGATGCAAGCATTCGTCACAAGCCAGGGGAGGAGAAATGAAAGAAGCAAATAGAGCAAAAAAGATGTGACTCAGCTCACACGTGGTTGGCACAATGGCAGCTGTCTGGCAGCTCACAGGTGGCCTTTTAAAGTTTACAAACATGCTCCATAAAGCTGCCATCAAGTGACTTTGCCCTGACTCATCTTGACTAACATACAGGCCCGTGCATGTGCACCTGCACCTCTGTGCATGAAAACATTACCAAGAACTAAGGCTGAAATATAGATCAGGTGTCATGTGAAATAGGGAAGTGAAGACTGGCCTTTGTAAAAGCAGTACAAATGTTGAGTTTATATACTTATAGTTCAAATATTGAAGACAAACACAATCTATTACACAATGCTGGCTGACCTTCACTTTGTTTGGATTTCCAACAATTTTCTCTTATGAAATACATTGGTACTTTGGTTTTTGTTATTATTTCTTTCCAAAAGATCAGACCAAATCCAAAAGGTGCAAAAACCGAGGCAAATTTTTCCCAAAGAAAATAATGTAAATTCAATGTATCCATTGTAGACACCTAAAAATATCAACAAAACATAATTTTAAAGAGAATAGTTACAGCTGTACTTGAAAAAAACAATCCTAAATAATTATAAATGACAAAATGAATCAAACTCTTATCAAACCCGCGGTCTTATTCAGAATTGAACTGAATTATAAATAGAACTGAATTATCAATATAATTCAGTTGTGTTTCTCCCCTTCCTCATGCCGGAACCTGCAACTTTCTTTGGCCCCGTGGCAGGTTATTTAACAGTTGTGTTAAATAAAAAATGCAAGGACAGTGAGTCTAAGCACAACATGGCGTGCTTTGTTTGGGTGCTCAATTTTGCAAAAGGATAGAGGATAGAGTAAACAAACAAGTTTTTACATGCAATATTGTACAAAAACCAAGGCAAACTTTTGGTGGAAATATTACGAAAACCGAATCGTGAAAAAACTGTGGCATACGAAAACTCACGTTTGACTGTGATGAAAATTTAAATAGTCAGTTGTAGGATCAAATTGTCACCATCATAGAACCTTTCTTAACTCTACAAGCAATGTTTTACTTGAAAGTTCATTGACAGTCATAAGTAAAGCTAAAAGCTAAGTATTCTTATGCTTTGCATTTATTCCTTTACTGTACAGAGAATGAACTGAACTATGATCTCAAAACTAGCTAAGTATCGATGTATTAATGTACCCCAAGGTACATTAAAGGAATAAAGGCTGCTCAAAAAGTAGAATAAAAATCTCACACTAATATGTGATTGAGATATATATATATAGATTTTGATTCTACTTTATATATATATATATATAATTTATTTATTTATTTAAGGAATAAAGACGATTGAAAATACAGCTGCCCAAAAAAGAGAAAACAAATCTCAATCTCAATTCACACTAACATGTGATTAAATTAAATTATATGTTTTTAATTTTACTCAATGAGCAGCACTCATGCCCCAGCAAGCCTGGCCGGCATGGTTCTACTCGCTGATCGCCAACGCCAGGGCCTAGCATTCATCAGCTCACGTGAGGAGCTATTGTGTTCATTTATTGACTTTTTGACTTCGACAGTGCATGAATGCACTGTCGAGTGAGTGAGCATGCATGATAGTTTTTTTCTATCAAGAATGTCTCCTGACTGTCCTTCTGGGACCTACCATGAAGAACAGCAGAAAATCTATTGAATGTTTCTTTTAAGCAGAACATACTGTATGTAAGCACATGACCCAGAACATGTTGTGTGTGTGCGTGCGTGTGTGTGTGTGCGTGCGTTAGCACATGTGAAAAAAATAATCTCAGAGAATTGTAACTTGAAATCTAAGCAAAATATCATCAATCATATTATTGTTGCCAATCATGGTGGAAGTTAGTCACAAAGCTACCAGCAGTGATGTAAGTCAGCCATATTGGTGACTATGACTCCAAAGATATGGGGAGTTACATTTGTAAAATGTTGTAGCAATCTTACCGCGATTGCGGCTACCTTACTTAATATGCTGGAGTTCCCCTCTCTCTAAACGTCGTGCATTGCTAGCGTGGCTATTGCAGTACACAGGTGACTGTGGTGTTTGATACTGGCTCTCACAGCGTCTGGCAAAAAAAAATTATATATAAATAAATAAATAAATATATATATATATATTCTATATGTATTCTATATATAAATATAAATACTAATCTTAATAAGATCTTATTAATCTTTTAAACACACATGTTAATAAAACAACCTACATTTGGGATACAGTATCTGAAATAGTACAATTTGTGAGCAGTGTAACCAAAATTTGCAAACACGGTCTGGTTGCAGGAGAACTTCTTGAGCACATGCCGAGTTATTGTATAACAGAGAAGGGGCATATCAATGAAAACACAATGCGTGCTATTTCTCTAAACAGGATGGTTATCATTCCAGATGTGACTATGCTTCCCAGGATCCGAGCTGTTTACAAGCTCATGAATTTCTTAATGGAAAATATTCACCTCCAACAATGTCACCACCAGTGTTATTGGATGTGTAACAGAGCACGCACACACACACACACACACACTTGCACACACATGCATGCGTACAGACGCATGCACACACACAAACACAAACACCCACCTCTTCTTTTCCACATAAATTCTTTGTCTCCAAACAGCACAGTTTTCAATTAAAGCCCCTTTGAATTATGATATGTCATCCTTGGTCACAGTTGTAAAAAAAAATCAACCGAGCTCCATATTTGGTTTATAACATTGTTTAAAATAAAGCAAAAAATGTTATGTTCTTTGATCAAGTTATGTCAATCATGTAGGGTATGTATGGTATAGATCAGCTGGAATCATGGAAAAGAAGGTAAAACAAAAACAAGCAGTTCTTGTACTTTTTAAAAATGTAATGCAACTTTGGATAGCATTTATCTGATTATAATCGTTTACCTGATATGTGACATCATCGTGCAATAGTGTTGTTTGCCTAACTAAACCAAAGCTATTTAATTTATTATGCTATTTAAAATAGGGTAAAGCAGTAAAACCCTTGGTGAACCCTGCTAAAGTAGCTTTATGATCTTTTAGCATCAAGTAAAAAAAATGCTTTTGCATTTATTCCATAAAAAGGTCCTGCTAATTTACCATACTTAATTCTAATACTATACCATTTCATTCCCTGTTTTTCCTGCTTATCCAGGTCCATGTCGTTGGGGCAGCGGTCTCAAAAATTCCTACAGGGTTTCCTACTGGCAACGGCTGCAAGTGGGTGTTGCCATGGGTTGCTCCATCTTGCCCATTCTGTTTGTCACAGCCTTTGAGATTATCCTAATAGGAGCAAGGAAGACTGTTGGAGGAGTGATGTTACCAGCAGGGCAAAGACTCCCACCGCAGAGGGGACAACATCACCACCATTCTCAGACAGCAGGAGGATTGATGAGCTTGTGGGTGGGCAAAGATGAAGATAAAACCCTCCAAATCACGTAGTCTGTCCCTCAGAAAAGGGGTCAGAAGCAACCACACCATCTTTTTCGTAGATGGTGAGGAGATCCCCTTGCTGGCGAATCAACCTGTCCCGTAGCCTGAGTTGATTCTACACTGCGGAACTCTCTGACAGGCACATGGGGGTGATAGTGAGGAGGAAGCTTGCAGACAGCCTTGCTAGGATTAACGAGAGCCAGCTCCCAGGCAAGTACAAGATGTGGTGCTATCAGTCCATACTGTACCAACGGGTGATGTGGACTATGAAAATGAGTGAGATCTCCTCCTCAGTGGTGAGCAAGATGGACGGGATGGCTAACTTGTATATCAGAAAGTGGCTGGGGCTGCCGAGAAGCCTTTCAGAAGTAGGCCTGTTTGGTAGGAACATTCTACTGCTGCCTCTGCAATCCATCAGTATAGGATACAAGCAGGAGAAGGACCGACTTGTAATGGAGCTTATGGAATCCACTGACCAGCTGGTGAGAGCAGCAGGATAATGCTAATAAATAAGAACAAGCAGAAAGTGGAGATCAGTCAGAAGTTGACAAGACAATCAGCATGCTAAAAAACCTTGAGGTCGTCGGCAGAGTCCAGCAGGGTTGAGCAGGTCTCAGGAGAGGCGAGAGGGTACAGCAGAGAGCCATAGTGGTGGCAGAGGTGGCAAGGGCTGAGGAAGAACGCCTTAAGGAGCTTGGACGTCATGTGACGGAGTCACTGACAGACCCATGTCATGGTCGGATTTGTGGAAGATCCCCCAAGCCAGACTGAGCTTCCTGATCAGGTCAACATATGACACATATGACCTTACCTTGTCCACAAAACCTCCAGCAATTGTACAGTGCTGAAGAGATGCAGTTCCCCAAGGAGATTCTGAGACGTCACTCCGGCCAGACCTGGTAATATGGTGGGGAGCTAGCAAGACTATTGGTGGAGCTCACCGTGGCATGGGAGGAGAATTTAGAAGCAGGCCAATAGCGGAACAATGCTAAATATGCAAACCTAGCAGCGGAGTGCAGGGAAGCTGGCTGGAAAGCCATTACCTGCCCTGTGGAGGTAGAGTCTAGGGGCTTTGTTGGAGCCTCAACTACCTGCTTACTCCATGATATGGGATGTAAAGGAGTGATGCATCAGAGAGCCATCAAAGAACTGACTGAGGAGGCAGAAAAAGGAAGATTCTGGTTATGGCTAAGAGGGAAGCACAGGAGTTGGGGGACAGACTACATCTAGGGCATCAGCAAGGGGTGGTAGGGAGTGATCTCTTCCATCGCTGTGCCATCAGGAGATGTACTGGGGTTAAAGGAGCGAAACATCAATGACTGGTGGTCCCCAGCTGATGACTTGCATAGCCCCATAGGTGTCACACCTGCATAAAAGGCACTGGTGTAGGTGCGTCAGGCAGAGATGCCCAGCAGGCAGACTATCAGGCTGTATTAGTTAAATAATTATTTACAAATTATCCCGAAAGAATTATTAAGACCTACAACTTATTAACAGGGTTCTCACCTTATCATTGGACACGTACTTCTTCTTTTGCTTACAGTTTATCCCTTCAGGGGTCGCCACAGTGAATCAATTACCTTCATCTAACCCTGTCTTCTGCATCCTCTTCTCTCGCACCAACTACCTTCATGTCCTCTTTCACTACATTCATAAACCTCCTCTTCCTCTAGGTCTGGCAGTTCAAAACTCAGCATCCTTCTACCAATATATTCACTATCTTTCCTCTGGACATTTCCGAACCATCTCAGTCTGGCCTCTCTGACGTTATCTCCAAAACCTCTAAAATGTGCTGTCCCTTTGATGTACTCACACCTGATCCTGTCCATCCTGGTCACACCCAAAGCTAAACTCAGCATCTTCATCTCTGCTACCTCCGGCTCTTCCTTCTGTCTTTTCCTCAGCTGCACTGTCTTTAGACCAAAAAACATTGCTGGTCTCACCACATTTTTTAAACCTTTTGTTTCATTTTAGCTGAAACTCTATCATACATCACACATGAAACTTTTCCTTACCCATTTCAGCCTGCCTCCACATGCTTCTTCACCTCTTTTCCACATTCTCGATTGCTCTGGACTGTTGACCCTTAGTACTTAAAATCCTCCACTTTTTTTATCTCTTCTCCCTGTAACTTCACTCTTCCACTTGGGTCCCTCTCATTCACACTCGTACTCCCATCTTGCTGCGGCTACCCTTATTCCTCTTATTTTCCAGGGACAACCTCCACCCCTCAAGCTTCTCCTCCACCTGTTCCTTGCTCTCAAGACATATGACAATTTCATCTGCAAACATCATAGTCCATGGAGATTCCTGTCTAACCTCGTCCGTCAGCCTGTCCATCACCATAGCAAACAAGAAGGGGCTCAGAGCTAATCCCTGATGGATTCCCACCTTCACTCTGAACTTCTTTGTCACACATACAGCACATCTCACTATTGTCTTACAGTCCTCGTACATGTCCTCCACCGCTCTAACATACTTCTGTGTCACTCCAGACTTCCTCATACAATACCACAGTTCCTCTCTGGGCACCCTGTCATAAGCTCTCTCCAGATCTACAAAAACACAATGCAGGTCCCTCTGACCTTCCCTGTACTTCTCCATCAACGTCCTCAAAGCAAACACTGCATATGTAGTACTCTTTTTTGGCAAAAAAACATACTGCTGTTTACAAATGCTCAAGAGGGTCCTTAGTCTAGCATTGACTTCTCTTTCCCATAATTTCATTGTATGGCTCATCAGCTTTATCCCTCTGTAGTTGCCACAATCTCCCTTGTTCTGAAAAATGGGTACTAGCACACTTTTCCTCCATTCCTCAGGTATCTTTTCACTATCTAAGTTCCTGTTAAACAACCCAGTCCTCACCACTGGAGTCATCCTACACACCACCATCCTATGCTGTCTGGCTACACTCTTACCTACAACTGCTTTGCAGTCACTGATCTCCTTCAGGTTACATCTTCTGCGGAAGATATAGTCTACCTATATACTCCTACCTCCACTCTTATGTGTCCCCCTGTGTTCCTGTCTCTTCTCGTGAAGAAAGTATTTACTACTGCCATTTCCATCCTTTTTTGCAAAGTTGACCGCCATCTGTTCTTTGACATTCCTCTCCTGGATACCAAATTGTTTTTATATGGAAACTTTCTAAAAAAATATATTTCTCAAACACTACCATAGGCCATCATGAATTAATTCCATAAAGTCAGTTTCAAAATGTTGATGCAGTTCTTAAACAGACTGATTGGACTGAAATTCTGTGTGAAATATACAAAATAGTTTGGTTTATTTGGTTTAAAGTTAAAAGAAATAATAACAATAAAATAATAATTTATGCCAAAAGGAATAATGCCCTGGATAAATGACTAATGAAATACAGAGACATATTGCCAAGAGTATCAAATAAAGTATCAAATAAAGACTGGTCACAGATAGACAGAAGTTTACCTCAGTTAGAAATAAGTTCACGCAAGGCTAAGTCAAATGTCTTTTTTACTCTCACAAAAAAGTTAAAGGAAAAAAAGAGTCACTGTTTTCACCTATCACACATTTGTGCCCTCAGCATGGAAGTTAGTTTTAGTTAACCTTACTTTTACGTCTGGTAATAAAACACATATGACTAACTGTGGACTAATCAGTATCCACACTGAAATTTCCAACATAGCTGAGAAGTGGGTGGCTAAACAATTGAACAAAGACATAAACAATGACTACAGAGCCCTACATCCAATGCAGTTCGGGTTCCACACTAATCATTCTACACAGTCTTAAAACTGTATCTGTATTGAAAAAATCATATGCCTTATTGATAGACAAACAGTAGTGTTCAAATTAATAGCAGTTCAATGTGACTAACCAGATTAAGTACTGTTATTGGTATATTTGTATTGCTACATGGCAAACAAGTTACCAATAGGTGCAGTATATTCTCAGAAAACAAGACCCAGTATTCATGATATGCACGCTCTTGAGGCTGTGCAACTGGGCAATTAGTTGAAAGGGGTGTGTTCAAAAAATTTTAAAAAATAGCAATGTGGCATTCAGTCAGTGGTCAGGGATCAATTTTGTGAAAGAACAGGTGTGACTCAAGTTGCCCCTATTTAAAGATGAAACAAGCAGGTGTTGAACATGCATTTCTCTTTTAAAACCTGAGGAAATGGGTCATTCAAGACATTGTTCTGAAGAATGGAGTACTTTGATTACCTGGAGTGGGAAAAACGTAAGAAGAGGTACAAAACAATGTTGTCTGTTCAGCTAAAATGATCTCCAATGCCTTAAAATGGGGAGAAAAACCAGAGACACGTGGCAGAAACGGAAGACAACTATCAAAATGGATTGAAAAATAACCAGAATGGCAAAAGCTCAGCCAATGATCAGCTCCAGGATGATCAAAGACAGTCTAGAGTTACCTGTAAGTACTGTGACAGTTAGACGACATCTGTGTGAAGCTAGTCTATTTACCAGAATCCCCCATAATATCCCTCTGTTAAAAAATGCATGTGCAGTAAAGATCACAATTTGCCAAAGAACACATCAAGTGGCCTAAAGCAAAAAGGAGGAACACTTTGTGGACGGATGACAGTAGAATTGTTCTTTTTCGTTCCAAGCGCCGCAGACAGTCTGTGAGAAGACCCACAAACTCTGAATTCATACCACAGTACACAGTGAAGCATGATGGTGCAAGCATCATGATATGGGCATGTTTTTCCTGCTATGGTGTTGGGCCTATTTATCCCATAGCAGGGATCATGGATCAGTTTGCATATGTCAAAATACTTGAAGAGATCATGTTGCCTTGCTTAAAAGGATGTTGCTGAAAAGGACATGCGCTCAAAATGGGTCTTTCAACGAGACAATGTCCCCAAACACACTAGTAAACCAGCTAAATCATGGTTCCAAACCAACAAAATTAATGCTTCGCAGTGCCCAGCTCAATCCCCATTACATTAATCTAATAAAGAATTTGTGGGGTGACATTAAAAATGCTGTTTCTGAAGCAAATCCGTGAAATGTTAATGAATTGAGGAATGTTGTTAAAGAATCTTGGAGTGGAATAACAGCTGAAAGGTGCCACAAATCGGTACTTTGGTTTCAGTCCTATTTGTCTAATAGAAAGTAATGCATATATTTCTATCTGGCACTAAATCTAATTTTTTTACTGCCCAACCGGGGTCCCCCAAAGCAGTATTTTGTGGTCAATTTTATTTACAACCTATATAAAATACCTCCCTGATTTATGTCAAAATGTTAATGTGCAGATGGATGCAGATCAGTGGCGGCTGCTGGTCAATCAAGGAGACGAAGCTCATTTTTTCTGGCCTACATCATAAATGTGTTTTTTTATTTATATGTAAATTCTACCCTCCTTTCTAAGTCATTTTTATTAAAGACAAAGTCTTTGGGGATCAGTATAATCTCTGAATCATTTCAGAACAACTGAATGAAAAACATAGAAAATGCTCCAGTGGAGGGTTACGCTAAATCATTGATTCGCTCATTTCATTGTCAATCAAAAAGTGATTCCGCCTTTAGACAGATCATCCAATCATCATGCGGAAGCCGAGCGTCCGGCCAGCCCACTGCCCCATAGACCTCCAGAGACGCTCAGTGTCCGATGGGTGGGACAAAGCCCAGGTTATGACTGTCCAGTTTTGTGCAGTGGAAGAACCCATTCTACGCTTCCCCATCAAAGTCGCTAGACGCTCAGCAATGGCCCAAGTTCAAAATTGTGTCTGTAAATCATGTCTGCTACTAAATGCAAAGAAAACAGTCTGTATGATGTTCACAAAGCAGGCAACCCAACACAGCACATTAATGTCTCAGACCAGTTAGGTAATTAAATATTTGGACCTGACTTTCGACTCAACATTAACATTCAAAAAAACATGTCAAATAAATCAAATCAAGATTTAATGTTCAAAACTTAAGCAGATACTTTAGACTTTAGACAGATAAGACATTTTATTATCTTTTTAATGCTGCAAAGATGTTTTTACAATCAATGATTTTTTTTTCCTAAATAAAATACTTTACTCTTTTGGAAAAATAATCATTTTTTCATTTTGAATAACTTTGTTCATCTTAAAAATGCATGTCTTGTTTTAAACATTCTGATTGGGCTTGTTTTTTTTTTTTGTTTTTTTTAAAGTGAGTGCATGAATGAATTTCGTGAGCGGGATTAGCACTGGGGTGGGGGTGAGGTACCACACAATTGGACAACCAGTGCCGTCAGTAAAAGAAACAAAATATTGGAACAGCCTACCATTAACAATAAGAGATTCTCAGACATTCAATCTTCAAAACTAATCTCAAAAAGTGGATGAAACATAACCAAGTCTGTGATCATTTATGGCCTTATATTGCCTTTTCATCTTTTGTGTTTAGTTATGTCTTTGATTGTGTTTTGTTTCTACATTGTTTATTGTTATTTCTTTGATACCTGCCATGGGCCTATAGATGGAAACTAGCAGCTGTGCTATAACTTGGCATATACACATCTGTACGGTTTGCAGATGTTCATTAATATGCATTGTCCCCTAATTTAGAAAATATACATGTTGAAGAGATGTGTCAGCCAAGAGCCCTGAGGAACTCAGGGCGAAACTTGTCCACCCCCGGAGCTGCCACTGGGGAGTGTTTCGACTACCCAAGAAGCCTCGGCCACGGTGATAGAAATTTGCCAGGAATCCCACAAGCCATCCATGCTCGATAGGACTCCTTCTTCAGCTTGACAGCTGCCCTGAACACTGGTATCCACCTTCACTTTTGAAAGTTAGTATACTGTATGTATTACCTAATTTGATTAAATGGAAATGTACCGTACAGTCCCACTTTGCACAGGAGTCTATGTCTTTTTTTAACACACGGCTCTCCCTCTCTGAACTCAGGGGTCGGCAACCTGCGGTTCTGGAACCTGACTGGCACTCACAGCTCAGAACAATATGTGCTTTCACTTTTTATGTCTGCAAATACACTGTGGTAAAGTTGGACGTTATATTCGACGATATTCGGCTCTGTAGCTACAGCGGTAGTCCTCCTTCACCGTGCTCTGACTGCTCTCTCCTGGTGCAACGAGCTTGCATGGGAAGTGCCGCCTTAACCGCTGGCCGTCAATAAATTACTATTTTGGTGAAGAAAAATGTAAACAGCAGAAAAATCTCCCATTCCCAAAGATGTCAGGAAAAGTCTTTAAATTTTTCTCTAGTCCTATTGTCTCCAGATTTACTGAGAAAATCGCCAAGTGGGAGATGTGAAGCCATTTACAGTTAGACAATACATGAAATAATTGTTCATAAAAATATCAGAGCATATATTCTCCTAATTAAAAAATAAACAGGAAATTATTCAGAAAATAAAAGAATGTCTCAATACGTTCGGTAACGATACAAAAGATTACAATTTCAAAAGTTTATAAGTCCTGTAATGTTTTACGACTCCCGTACATTTTTTTCTACTAGAAGAGGAGACAAAATGGCTCTTTTGATGGTAAAGGTTACCGACCCCTGGTTTAGCTTGATATGAAAACATATTATTCTAAGATTGGTAGAAAATATCTAGCATTAAAATGTTTATTTAAATGACACGCTTTTCCACAGCCAAACGTCTTGTGTTTTTTTTTTCTTTGTGTATTGCCGTCTGTATCGGTATTTGTGTTTTCACTTGCACCCTGTCTGGGGGAAGGAAGGATCGTTGGCACAGCTGATGGTGGAAGCACCCTCCGGTAATACACACTTAGTCCCAAACACTCCCTTGATTGAGGAATATTATGAAAACAATTGTCTTCCAAGTGTGAAGAGCACAATACTAACAAACTTGACGGTGTCCATTTTGCTTGCGTTCGTTGCACTTGCACGATCCATTTATCACGGTGAATTGGGTGTTTTGGAAACCTGAATAAGCTTATTCCATCTTCTCGAGTATGCCTGTGAATTTTCTCATACATCCAGGCATTGTATTCTCAGGGCATTCTATCAATCACAACTGGACTGTTCAGGTTGTGGTGTCTTTTCTGTCTTGTCTAAGACATCCCGAACAGTATATGTGCGAACAGCTGAGATGTCTTCGTGAGTATTTGAACAAAAACCTGCCACAGAACAAACAGGCATAAAATAAAAAATACGTATCACAACTACAGAAATTCAAAAAAGAACGACCCACCACAAAGCAGAAGCAATGGTGGGGGTGTCCTGGAGCTGATGTCACGACAAAGGGACTGTATTTAGTGACAAAAGCTTAGCAAAAGTAATCATTTGAGTCCACAGCTAACATGGGAATTATGCCTTTCAGTGTATTTTTTCACACATAACAATAAAATGAACATGTGTTTTGGTGTCGTGAGCACTTTAAATGAGGATTTTCTTTCATCGAGAGCATGGATAATGACGAGCTGTACTGTACTTGGCAAAAATAGATACTCGTCTAAAATGGGTACCCTGCTCAGCCCTAGTAACAATTATAATGAATGCGCTTAGCTTGTTCAGTTATAACACATAAATAAATACATATGTAAAGGAGTAAAAATGTACAGAAACATTGTAGAGTAATTGATAAGTGCATGATAAACAATAACATCATTAATTAATCCTAAAAATGAATTTAAACAAATATATTCAGCAGTTAAAACTGACATAAAACATTCATTCATTTTCTATGCCGCTTTTTTCTATCCTCGTTAGGGTCACGGGTATGCTGGAGCCTATCCCAGCTGGCTTTGGGCGAGAGGCGGGGTACACCCAGGACTGGTCGCTAGTCAATCGTAGGGCATATGTAGACAAACAATCACTCTCGCATTCATACCTATGGACAATTTAGAGTCACCAATTAACCTAACATGCATATTTTTGGAATGTGGGAGGCTTTGAAAATTTAGAACATTTTCAATTTTGAAAGTTTTTTTTACAGCAAAAAAAGTTTGGGAACGACTGGCTTAATAAACATTATCAGTGAATGGTGTAAAAACTGTGGGCTTCGTTCACAGTTTACATGTGTGCTGTACATTTTTGTGGCGTCCAGAAAATGGAAGGCTGGTGCTTTCTCCCTCATCCCAGTCACTGTTGTTGTGTCCTTGGGCCGGAAACCTAACGGGCATAAACTGGCAGCCACCTTTCCATCAGGGTACCCCAGGGCAGAGGCAGCTATAGATGTAGATTACCACCACCGAATCAGACTGCGGCAGTCACTCATGTACATCAAGCCATGGAGGCTCACCCCAGCTACAAATCAGTATTTTTTTTTATTTTGTGTCTTTTGTGTAGTTTTTTTCATTTGATGTTTTGCTTGTTTTTATTTCTTATTGTAGAAATTATTATTTTATAAATTGAAACATGACAATAGCTGTAAAATACTATGAGATCTCCAACAAAAGCTTTGGTACTGGATATCATTATATTTTGAAAGTGTATCTTACGTTGTGTCAGTTCATTTGTCTCACTTGTATATTCCAGTTCTTGTGTGTTTGTCACAACTGTAACGTGTGAGGTTTGCAGCCATGTTGCATTTGCGTCATTGGGGTGCCAATCTAATGTGTCATGGCTGCAGTCCCTTTCAAGCCTCCCCAGCTGGACATCTGAAAATTCAAACATCTCAGGGAAATGAACATGGATTTACCAAGAATGCTCACAAAGAAAAGGTTACAAGGAACCCCCCCTCCCTCACCCTGTTTCCGCTCCTCATCCCACTCACTGTGAGAGCGTTCAATGTGGTTTGCATTGTGACATATGACATTTATTTATTCCCCTTTTGTCCAATAGCATCACCAGCTGTGGAGGGAAAATACCATAAACACTAGTGCAATGAGTATGGAGAGGAAGAAGTCAACTGGGGTGAAGCTTTCCAAAGGGTATACATTCTAGTCTGGAATGTCAACTGTAGGGGATTTATTTCTTTCCTGAAATCCTGTATAGTGTGACAAGTGAGCTGGAGCCTATCCAAACTGACTTTGGGTGATTGGACTGGTCACCGTGCAGTTAATCACAGGACACATATGGACAAACAACCAACACCTAAGGACAGTGGCTGTTGTAGCTGTGGGCCACATGGGCAAGTGTCCAGGGTGGCATTCTCTTGGGGGCGCTGCAAGAACGAAGAGGGGAGAACAGCGGAAACCTGGTTAGCGTCCGCCCAGGTTAGTGTGTTTTTTGCTTAAAGTTTCGCCATAATTTTGCCATCTCGTCGTGTCATTAATACACTGCATGAGTCCAACTGTGTCCACTGTCTGGTTTGGGTCTGTAACCATACAGGACAGGAACAGACTACAAAGGACTATCAAATATGCTGAAAAAATAACTGGAGCTAACCTTCCCTCCTTATGTGACCAGTATCGGTTCAGGGGCAGGAAGCTGGGCAGGGAACATCACTGCAGACCCTTCACACCCTGGACACAGACTGTTTGAACTCCTCCCCTCAGGTAGGCGCTACAAAGCATTGTACGCCAAAACGAGCAGGCACAGGGACAGTTTCTTCATCCCAGGCCGTCACTGTGATCAACACTCAGTGTTGACAAAAAATGCTGTTGAATGTAAATCCAGCTTCAATTAAACGCAAATACTGTGTTTTGTCACAAATGCAGATCACACCCTGTTTATTAATCACACACCCGCTTACTTACTTGAATTGCACTGTCATAGTTGTCACTTTGCACATCTTTTACACATCCTTTTAACTTTTTATTAGTTTCTATGTGTATGGGCAGTGAGAGCTACTCTAATTCCTTGTTTGCAGTAGCATACTCGCCCATTAAATCCGATTCTGATTTTGACATTCGGATCTGTGTTCTTAATGATTTGTTGTTGTTTTTTTATCACCAAATGTCCTTCTTATTAGCTCACTAACAAAATGGCAACCCGGAACGGGAAGTCCGCTACATTAGTGCGCTCGTCTATGTTGTCATCAGTGGTCTCTCCAAAATGTTAACACAAAACACGTTTTCATCGATTTGCAATTACAGTATAGTTTTTTATGCATAAAACAACTCTAAATGCATTTAACTGACAAATGAAAGGGATAAATGACCATTTAATGTGACTTTTACTTTTGCTGAAGAAGTGACAGTATACGTGGCAGCAAGATCAACCACCACCGCTTTCCTGTTTTCCCATCAGTTATTTGTTGAATTCTATAATGTTTTTTTCATTCATTCATGCCCTTCATGGCGTTTGACATGTAGGGCAGCAACAAGGGAACACCACTCCTGTCTGCTCTGGGCAAGCTTCTGAATGGTCCCCCCAGGTATGATGAAAGGTCCTCAGCTCCCCTTCCACAGTCCGACGGCAGGTGTTCTTGTGTCGTCCTCGTTTCCGTTTCTCCTCAGGCTCCTGTCTCATCACATGGCCGATCCCCTTCCATCGCCTCCTCATGATGATGGTATCCATGTTCTCTTGGTTGCATCGGGCGAGAAGCTCTTGATTGGAGATGGTTTGAGGCCAGAATATTCGTAGTATTTGTCTGAGGTTCTTGGTGTGGAAGGTGGACAGCTTGTTGAAGTCACTCTCTGTCATTCTCCAACATTCAGTGCCGTACAGTAGGGTGGATAGCATGCAGCTCTGTTTTTTATGGGTATTTGGCCCAATTAATAAGAAAAAATCTCAGATTTTGAGATTCATTCATTTTCTATACCGCTTATCCTCATTAGGGCCGCGGGTATGCTGGAGCCTATCCCACCTCACTTTGGGCGGAAGGCGGGGTACACCCTGGACTGGTCACCAGTCAATCACAGGGCACATATAGACAAACAAACATTCACACTCACATTGATACGGATGGACAATTTAGAGTAGCCAATTAACCTAACATGCATGTTTTTGGAATGTGGGAGGAAACCGGAGTACCCGGAGAAAACCCACACACGCACGGGGAGAACATGCAAACTTCACACAGAGATGCCCAACAGAGATTTGAATTCAGAACCTCCTGACTGTGAGGCCAACATGCTACCCAATCGGCCATCGTAAAAGTTGTAATTTTAAGAGAAAACAAGCAGTAACTTTACAAGTATAATATTTGAAATATTACAAATTTATGGGAAAAATTTGTAATATTACCTTTGACCCAGGCCAAAGGTCACACAATTCCCCTGTTTTTATAGCTGTCTCAAGCAATGCCTGTTACAACAGAATATTAAAATCACTGGAGAATTTGAATATAGTTGTAAATTTACGACAATAACGTGGTACGTTTACGAGAAAAATCTCATACAGTAAGATTTTAAGAGAGTAACTTTTTTGAGTTTGGAAGCAGACAACAATTTTTAATGCATGTAAATACATACACATGATAAATGAAATCATCATTTGGCACCCTCTACAGGTGGGATACTGGTGTCCCCATTACTGCGCCGAAAGGGCAGCCTCACACAGGGCACCTTTGAAGAAACAACCGCTACTGCCTATGGACCGTTAGGAGTCTCCACTTAATGTTTTGGGGATTTGGGATGAACTGGAAAACCTGGAGAAAACCCACACAAGCACAGGAAGACCAGTGGAGACCTGAAGCAACTAAGCCATATTGTGTCTTGCATCCTTACTTTTCTTATACAGACAAACTGAATATTCAAGAGTGTCCAGTAGAGCCATCGGACCTGTGAGCTTAACTTGGCACTTGCTGGGCAACACAGTGTGGTGGAAGTGGGTCTTGGATGTTAAACTTCACCCAGCTGGCAATACGTAACACAAGCGTTGTCCTGACTCTCTTAAAGCTCACATATATAAAATTTTAAAATTGTCAGGTCAACTTAATTTCTTCATCCTTGCTCTGTGCAAGCAACACAGACAATGAAAAAAGGTAGAAAAAAGAGTTTTTACAGGCAGGGTGATTGAAACATATCCTTGACACTAAAAAGCTGCCTCCCGCTGGCCATTACAGGCAAATGCACCAACTAAAAATACACCATTTTTCAATTTAAAAAAAACAACCAGAGTGAATTATTGAAAACAACACTGTTAATGTTTGTCTGAAAAACAGAAGGTTAGCATGTCAAGTGCAGACATACATCATGATATGTCTTTTCCAAAACAACAATGACGTATCGCAGCTCGTTCAAAATAATTCATATGATAAGCAATGTCGAGCATTTACTGTGACCAGGATGAACAGATAACTTACAAAAATAAAGTATGAAAGCCACACAATAATTTTTTCATTTACTCCTGTGGGAAGAGGGATTGTTGTTGTATGTGTGGTAAAACTTCAAGAAGCCAAAGAAACTTATCCTGCTTTTACTAGGTTGTTGGCCTTGCACAAATGATGAGGACTGCAGGGAATAATAATAATGCAAAAATATGCTTCTAACCTGTAATTTTTAATGTGTATCTTTGTAAACACCACACATACTCCTACTCATTCTACTGTATGTAAATATGTACTGTAAATGTATATAGTTTTTCTTTGACTGGAGTCTTTGACCGGAATCCAATTCCTAGTGTGGTTACATACATGGGGAATTAAGCTGAGTCTGATATATACTGTATACTACAAACCTTATGAACATAAAATAACATGTTAAAAAAAGTTGTAAGTTTTCTGAGGGGTTTTCAGAATATAGCTGACATTAAAGTACAATTTCAACACACACACATTTGAACAAGTGAAAATCGACATTCTCACACGTTTCTCTCAATACCTGTCATGATGGAACAGATAGAAACTTTTATATAACCACTTTAAAGCTCTAATACTGCCAATTATCTGATGCTTATTTGCTGTATTTCATTATTTGTAAACCATACACAATTATGAGTAAGTACAATATGTTGTTATTATGCTATGCATTTTTTCTCATGCAAAATACAAACTGGTATTATATAGAATGTTATAATTGACTTTATAGATTACAACTCTTTTTCTACGCCATACGCCACACCTCCTTATTTTCTTTCAGTGTGTATACAATTACAATACAAATGAGGCTAAATTGTTATGCCAACAAACACACAGACAATAAATGTGTTTGTCCAGATTCTGTACAATGCTCTGAAAGGTAAACATGGCTAAGATAGCAGTAACAGCAGGTAGCGGTTGAATTACATTAACTATATTTACTGCTTCAATTAGGGCCCATGCTGAACCAAGCTGCATCGTGCATGTACATAAATAGCCTGCCAAGAGCTCATTTTTTCTTCATAATCATAAATTATTCAGGTGGAGAGTGATAAAAGAAAAAAATACCCTTCTCTTTGTGTCATCTTTTAATATATTTGCCGTGTTCATTTAATATCTGTCATCCTGTTAACAAGAGGATGAGTACGGTGACCCAGCTTGAGCTGTGTCTGCACTCCTCCTGCTCACACACTTTTATTACATCCTGATGGATTGGTGGAAAATACAAAGCAACTTTGACATCTTCACTTTGGTCACAAAGAAGCCGTTTTCAGATTTGAGACTATTGCCTGACCAAGCAATTGAAAAATAATAAGTGATTTAACAATTACAAAAAATGTTTCCATCCGGCCTGTGCAAATGAAGAATGGACTAAGATGATGTGCAATTGTTGACAGAGATAGAGGAGCACAGAGCAGTTAATACACTGTAACCTATCACAAGGTCACTTTACCTTGTAGGTTGTTCTGACCTTGTGGGTAAATTCAAGCATGCTTCTATCCACAGACTTTGTCCTTGTCGTTTAGGAGTGAAAGTGAATGAGGACAAAAAGGTTCGTAAGCAAGGGGTTAGTGCTGACAGAAACTAACAGATGTATTATTTTTCCTTTTCCACACAATAAGATCTTTATCTGGGGATGTGAATTGAAATTACATAACACCCCTGAAGAGGTTGACAAGTGGACTGAGGAGAAAGTGGTGGGCTGGTTACATGAAAGCAGAGCGATGCTGCTTCTGTTTAATAGCAAATACTGTATAGGACTACCTACATCATGATCATCGTACATCACATTTGAATGTAATTGACACAAATAGCTGATCAATAGTCTTTGAGTGACAGAAAAATCATTACCTGCATTCAGGTGGAGCTACACTGATTTGTGATTACATCAAGAGAGAATTTAGTGAAAGTTTAGTGCAAGGAATTGCACGTTGGATAACAGCTACAGTTTAGCTGTGGCTAAACTCAAAATTATAGCGCTCCACATCCACTTGTTGCAAGGCAAAAAACTGATTACGGAGTATGAGCATTTGTACACCCAAAAGCCCTTTAAATTCAGTGACTTATTCCTCTCAGGCTAAGTACAATATTTCTTTGGCAGCTTGGGGCATATAGCAATAACAACAATAAAGTTACAATATTCATTCATTTTCTATACCGCTTATCCTCATTAGGGTCACGGGGATGCTGGAGCCTATCCCAGCAGACTTTGGGCGAGAGGCGGGGTACACCCTGGACTGGTCGCCAGTCAATCGCAGGGCACATATAGACAAACAAACATTCACACTCACATTCATACCTATGGACAACTTAGAGTCACCAATTAACCTAACATGCATGTTTTTGGAATGTGGGAGGAAACCGGAGTACCCGGAGAAAACCCACGCACGCACGGGGAGAACATGCAAACTCCGCACAGAGATGCCCAACGGAGATTTGAACCCAGGTCTTCCAGATCTCCTGACTACTCAGCCACCGTGCGGCCCCAAGTTGCAATATTATGAGAAAAAAATTTACAGTGTTGAAAAACTAACAATGTTTAGGTTTGGATCTTTATTCTTTATCTTTGTCCTTATTCTTCACAAATTTATTTCCAGTTATTTTCCTCATAAAGTCACAGCATGAAAGTCCCCCATTTTTCCTCCAAATTATTTATTTTTTATTATCGTAAGATTTAAGCTTTGTTGTGATAGTATTCGCCTGCATCTCGCGCATTGCAAATTTAATTAAATATGAATGAAGACAGTGAAAGTCGGCCAAACCAGACAGAAGGTGATGTTTTGGTTCGGGAGGTCCAAGCTCGCAGTGGCCGAATTTATGGTTACGCTAGCAGACCTCCACAAACTGATGATTCAAAAGTGGTCTGGCAGGAGATTACAATTATCGTAAATCAGGTTTGCCCTGACGCACTGAGAATAGTTGCCCAGTGGAAAAAAAACGGTTCAATAAAGGCAGAAGAAGGACAAAACAAAAACTATCAGAGCACCAAAGGCACACGGTGGCCACCAGGGGCGGCCCCTCAACCAGTGTGACACTGAGCTCGGCGGGGGGCCATTGCGTCCTCCACCCACTTAGCTGTCAGTATTGAGGGTTTTGGTGGTGTTGAGGTTGGTATTACAGGTAAGGAAAGCATTTCTCCCCACTAATAAAGACACTCGCATTTAGTAACCTATATTTGTAACATGGATATGTAGCATAATATGGACAGTGTTCCCTCGTTTATACTGTATAGCCCGCAATAAGTAAAATCTGAAATATTTTACAATTATTATGTATGTTTTAAAGCTGTAAAACCCCTCACCATACATTTTATACACTTTTCTCAGACAGGCATTAACATTTTCTCAAATTTATCTCTTCTTTAAATGCTCTTTAAGTTTAGTAGATTAAAAAAGCTTGCAAAAGTGGCACCTGCCACTGCTGCGCCGCCACACCCATCGTGGCGTGCTTTGGTCTACCAAACTGGCTGCACACTGTGTTACGCTAGACGAAATTACCACTGCGCAGCCCGCGCCAAACTGCGCCTAATGTTTTGCTTCTCAGTGTGGCCCTGAAACATATTGGTACTCTTCTGTGTTAAATATTAAGCATACTGAAAGAAAAAAATATACATAAATGCCATCATATGGATCTAGTGGAATCTAAATTTCCACTGCGTTTTTTTCTCAAGTGAGTGCTATGAAAGGCTGGTGCATATAGGCTGGTCATATGGAAAGACACTGGTAGGAAAGTATGAAACTGTTGATGTAGAATATGCATATGTATCTCCTTGTGAACAAGATACATCTACTGTAAGTGGCTGCCTTTCTCCACTAAGCATCACATTTTGCTCATTTTCCTGATATGCTAACATTCTGCCCAAGGGCCTGACCTGTCACATGGTGTTTCTGCCATGTGGACGCTCTCATGACTTTAAAAAGTGAGAAGACGCTCCCATGAGAGGCTTGACGGTGAAGCGGTGCGCTGCCAGGAATCCACAGAAGGTCCAGAGAGCTCCTGGACCCAGGCATGATTCCAGCCCCCTGCACGCAAACGGGCACCATCTTCCTCCCCACGGGGCCTTCTCACTGATAGCTTTTTCACTGCCATCATGCTTTCATTAAGCTCGTTTATTTGTCGTTTTCCACTGCTGGGTATCTCTCCCATCTGCGTTTCACTTGCGGCCGTTGGCCGAGCTGCTGAGGCTCTGGAGGATGTAGAGCGTGTGCTTTTAGCAGTCCATTTTGTGCTACTGTCATGACAGTAAACATGAGTTCAACACCTCAGTGCTTAAAATCAGACGTGTGGGAGCCGAAGTGCTCCCACACGGAGGGCGATACTTTAGGTAGAAGAAGGACGGTTTGCAAGCTTTGACGTTCCAATGTAAATACAGCCCTCAGCACACATGATAAGGAAGTCAGTTACTTGTGACGACTAACTGATTTGGAACAAAAAGATATTCTACAGCATTCATTTTCTATACCGCTTATCCTCATTAGGGTCACGGGGATGCTGGAGCCTATCCCGGCTGACTTTGGGCAAGAGGCGGGGTACACCCTGGACTGGTCGCCAGTCAATCGCAGGGCACATATAGACAAACAAACATTCACACCGATGGACAATTTAGAGTCGCCAATTAACCTAACATGTATGTTTTTGGAATGTGGGAGGAAACCGGAGTACCCGGAGAAAACCCACACACGCACGGGGAGAACATGCAAACTCCACACAGAGATGCCCAACAGAGACTTGAACCCAGGTCTTCCAGATCTCCTGACTGTGTGGCCAATGTGCTAACCACTCAGCCACCGTGCGGCATTCTACAGCATATTTAGTCAATGTACACACATCAGTACATATTTCACCACTTTATTGACGTTTTAGTGGAAGCTGCAAATGTAGCTCCCTTGCAGTCTTGGAGCAATCGCCACTGGTGTAGGTAAAGCAACTATCAAGAGACCCCCTCTAAACGCACACAACACAACTTTGGTCTTCAAACTAAGAGCAAAACTAAACTTGATGAACTTTTTGCTACACTGTTCTTCTAGACAGTGCACTTCATTTCTACTGTTTTCAATGGCTTGTAAGACTCAATTTCCAGAGTTTCATCAAATGTATCTATCACATCACTACATAAAACTGTGTAATTCAAAACAATCAGATTTAAGAACAAACATCAAGGCTGTGGATTAGATTTCTGTGAACTGACTAAATCCTGAATGCTGCATTGTAAGCACTTTTCTTCTGCAATTAAGTCTTGTCAAACAGGTTGTATTTTATTTAAAAAATAAAATAAAATAATTGGCCGCACGGTGGCTGAGTGGTTAGCACATTGGCCACACAGTCAGGAGATCTGGAAGACCTGGGTTCAAATCTCCGTTGGGCATCTCTGTGTGGAGTTTGCATGTTCTCCCCGTGCGTGTGTGGGTTTTCTCCGGGTACTCCGGTTTCCTCCCACATTCCAAAAACATGCATGTTAGGTTAATTGGTGACTCTAAATTGTCCATCGGTATGAATGTGAGTGTGAATGTTTGTTTGTCTATATGTGCCCTGCGATTGACTGGCGACCAGTCCAGGGTGTACCCCGCCTCTCGCCCAAAGTCTGCTGGGATAGGCTCCAGCATCCCCGTGACCCTAATGAGGATAAAGCGGTATAGAAAATGAATGAATGAATGAATGAATGAATAAAATAATTCAAGATGTATTCGTTGTATTTGTCAAATGTTATATACTGTTAAATTGCAATTTATTTACTAAATACAAACCATTGCTAATGACATGCAAGAACTGAAAACTTTAAGTCTATGACTTTGGACTTGACTTGGTCTTGCACGTCTTTACTTGACACTTGACTTGAGATTAAAGACCTGAGACTTACTTGAGACTTAGAAGACACTGACTTTCTCCCACCTCTGGATGACATTACTTTTGACATCAGCGTAATTGCACAAAACCTCAGGTCAGTGGCCATCAAATGATGAATTCCATGTGTTTTGCTTTTTTTTGTGGCTTTTTGTGTCTTTTGTGCATTTGCAACAATTCCTTCCATTCTTTCCACTCATATTTTAGCAACTATTTTTCACTACAGTATATCCTCCCAAAGGAAAGAAATGAAATTTGGATTTATGTTAGAAAAGTTAGACTATAGCTTTGTGACAGTATCGACATACCATCTCACTCATCACAGTCATTATTGTGTCAGTGTCTTGTCTGTGTCTACTGTGTCTTGCCTACAGTCAAGCATGGTAGTTGTAGAATTATTGTCTGGGGCTACATGAGTGCTGTCGCCGCTGGGGAGCTACGGTTTGCTGAGGGAAACGTGAACTCCATTCTGTACTGTGACACTGTGAAGCACATCAAGGTCTAGCATCTGCCTAGCATCTAGGCAAATAAACATTAAAATGATCAAGGTGCTGCCATAATGACTGACGTCTAGTTTGTCAAATTATGCATCAAAAATCACAAAAAAGCCAGCCACAAAAATCCAAGTCACATTGAAAGGAGGCCTAATTGTTTATGCAAATGTCTTACTTAATTCTAGTGAGAAGTAAATGCAGGCTGATGTTCCACTGTGTTGACAGAGGTAACGTAGTATGTCCTGGTGAAAACACTGCAGCATCATATTGCACCATACAGCCGCAGCAAAGTTTTCCCCTTGCTAAGGCTTTGGCTTTGTTTTATAGGGCACCACTGATGAAAAGTCTGCAAATTGGAGGCTATGTCAACACAACATGTGACAAAGCACAGGAAGCTGAGAGCCACCGCGCTCCTCACGCAAGATAGATGTGAACGGCGAGTGTAGCTGGATGCCTTATGGGTGACTTGTATGAGAGCTACCACTGTGCAGCAGCTCATATCAGATTAAATTAGAAATGGTATTAGCATGCAAATTGAAAGAAGGGGGCAGTATTTCCTTTGGATTAACTGCCACTGCCTTTGACAAATAGAAGTACACTGTAGGCCTTATCACACAGTCCGGTGAAATACCGTTGCTCTATGAGTGCAGCACATGCCCCGTGGGCATCCGTCACTTGTTTAGTCCTCAAATTGTGCTGTTGGTGACATTTGAAAATGAATTCAGGTAAATATTCCACACTGACACAGCACTTTTTGCCCGCAATGATTAATGATTGTGGCACACACACGCGCACGCACATGAAGAGCAAACAGACTCCATCTTAAACATTACCTTCACTAGCCAAGACAAAGCTTGACCGTTGAGAAACTTTTCGTCACCAGCAGTTAGAAGACAATTTGTTGTGCTGCCAAAAGTAGCGTCGGCTATCACCACCCTGAAGAAAAACATAAAAACAAAAGGATGTTTGATTCCTGTTTGTTGGTTGGATAGTTAATTAACAGGATTAGGCCAAAAAAAAAACAACAGCAAAGAAAGAAAAAAAAACATTGATTTCTATGGAAATTACTCGTTTTTTAGGTGTTCAAACACCCGTACATATTTTCTTAACGCCCACATAAATACCACTGGTGATTGTTATTGATTGCGATGTGTTTTGTTATTTTTTAACCTCTTCTGACACTGAAAAACACTCACATTTGCTTTTTTGGGCTGGCCGTTTAGTGGCCGTATGATACCGCAAGTCCCATAATACATTACAATAGCTTTTTCTTTTATTACATACAGCTTACAGTCACTAGTTAGCAGTAATTTAGCTCATACAGTATGAATCGAGTTTAGATACAAATTAAAGAGTAAATCTTGCTAAATTAAAAGTCCTAACTATCTTTATTTGATTTCTAAACCGCATCGCTAGCTTACAGGCTGCTGTTAGCATAAACGCTAGTCCCTGAGCTCCTACTATGGCAGCCTTTGAGGGCCAAACATTGTTGGGTGACTAGTATTATATTTAAGAGTAACATGCGCCATAAACCAGAGACGGGAGACTCGAGTCGCATTACTTGACTCGAGTCAATTTTTAGGACTTGAGATTTGCTTGACAAATGTTCCAAAAAGTGCCGACTTGACTTTGACTTGATGTTCTTGACTTTAGTCTTAACTCTGAGTTGAGCTGATTGACTTGAAATGACTTTTTTTTGTTTTGTTTTCTCTTAACGCTTTGTGGTATTTTTCAAATATCCAAAATATACCTGTATTTTACTGACTGTATTTTATCAAGTCGGCTTTCAGCAGCTTTATTTTGCGCATGCGCTCACTTTGGCGCAATCTGGCAGAACACAATGGATGAGCCGGGGAAAAAAGGAGACACGGAAAGATTTTGTGAATGTTTGTTTATATACCTCCCGTAAAACGGCTCAAACATAGAAGTTGTTTTTAATTCATCCTCCTCCGGTTGAAGAGCATCAGTTACCGCTGAGGTTGTGCCGTTCTCCTCACGTAGCAGTCCAGTCTTTTGAAATCAGTTGGGGGGAAAAAACGTCGTAATTTAACCTTTAACCCGGGTCAAGAGTCACACAAGCCCCCTATGTTTATAGATGTCTCGGGCAATGCCTGTTAAATGAAGCAGTAAAATCGTCAAGATTTTGAGAATTAAGTCGTAAATTGACGACAATAATGATGTATATGTATGAGAACAAATCTTCATGTTACGAGAGTAAAAACTTAACTGTACGGGAATAAAAGTCTTAACTTTATTTTATAGGCATTGTCTGAGACCGCTATGAAACCGGCAACCGTATGCGGAGGGGCGGGGAATTAGCAGTGAAGCGGTGAGACAACGCTAGCCCAAGCTAACCTGGTTGTCCCCAACTGTTCTGTTTTGCTGTCCCTTTATAAATAAAAGTTTGTCTGAAGCCAGAAGGAAGTTCCCCTCGGACACGTATGACGCAATGACACGTAAAATTACCACTTAAATCTCGCAATGTTATGACTTTTAATCCCGAAACCTCAAGTTATCAGGACAACTCATTTTATTATTCATTATCTCAAGTCGTTTGTTGTCAAAAATGTAATAAAAAATGTCTAAAAGTTTATAACTCTTGTTTTTACATTTTTTCCTCAGTGAAACTGACCTGAATAAAACGTGTATGGCAACATGCAGACAAAAAGCGGTGACTCGACATGACTTGCTTGGTTCTCATAAAGATTGACACCGGCTCGCTTGTAACTTGAAGGTAAAGACTTGGTGCTTCCTTGTGACGTGTCCGTGAGTGACTTACTCCCACCTCTGCCACAAACTGTCACCTCTAAAGTCTGCCACCGCCAAAGGAAAATAAACCTCCACATTTTAAACCTGTAGGACAATGACTTTTGAGCGAATGAGAACACTTGCCTGTGTGAACGGATATGGGCACCACTCCAAAATGTATTCCTGAGATGCCTGCGCTGGAGACAGAACCAGATGGGTCTGAACTAGAACCAGATGGCTGGGTGAAGGCAACGTAGGCTAGGTGCAACTGCATGCTTACACATACACGTGGACACACTGTTTCTGTGGGATCATCACAAACGGGCACAATGCAAGTGCACGTGTGTGTTTGCATGGAGAAAAGTACAAAACAATGACACTGCGAAAGTGACATCCACAAAAAGTCAGACGCGCCCTTAATAATGCCTGATGTACGGTTGACTCCATTCGTTAGTGCTGCATACAAATGTACCCTTTAATGATGTGTTAACAGTAATAAGATCCCCACAGCCTATTTATACGCACCAAATACGATACAAATCTATCATCTCTCTCACTGGCTTGCTCCTGACGATAGTTGCTGTTGAAGCTGAAGTCATTAAGGAAAAACTAATGCTAGTGATGTGCAGGTCAAAAT
The DNA here is from genome assembly GCA_024372805.1 of Oostethus manadensis. Classification (NCBI taxonomy): domain Eukaryota; kingdom Metazoa; phylum Chordata; class Actinopteri; order Syngnathiformes; family Syngnathidae; genus Oostethus; species Oostethus manadensis. The sequence continues at coordinate 3,586,227 of QODF01000168.1, forward strand.
GGACTGTTTAATCAAATTAGCAATTGTTACTTCAGTCAGTTGACGTAATGTACATCATTAAGAGGAATGCAATGGAAAGTAAATAAATTATTGAGACTATTGTCTAAATGTTACAATTTGTGTTACAATTTGAAATGCACTACTTTTACCAGACACTTTAGATGTATTTGCACAAAGTATTGGATCGTTATCATTGATACCAGCCTGAATTTTACTCAGTATTGTATTGAAAACAAAATCAGTGGTATCGCACATCATTACATGATGCCACCTAATGCCTCAATGAGCCCACCCCTTGTATACAATTACCACTTCAGGGCTTTTGTAAAATGGCAGGCTTCACTACACACGTTAAAATAAAGCCTGTCATAGACATGCATGGGCAAATCCAACTCATGCAAGGGAGAGACATACAAGGCGATGTGTTCCAACTTTTAAACTGCCTAAATTCCAGCATCAAAGGTATATTTTGGCCAATGCACCATTGTGGGACATCTGAGACCTATTTAGAACGGTGGAAAAATAGTGTAATATGGGACCTTTAAGGAAACGCAATCTTGTTTTCTTATGCTACAAAACAAAGCTGCACTGCCCTGCAGCCGTAATTATTAACCAGAGCACCAGGCCAACAAGAAGTTATCTTGAAAGCAGAAAATGACAACTTTAAACGCACAAGAGTAGGTAAAAGTGCACTAAAACAGCTATTTACTTGGACTTTTATTATCATCTTTATGAAGTTGTAAATTTTAAAAAGTCACCTGAAGCCTGAGCCACTTGCACAGGGAAATTACCTTGTTTGAGCTCATGTTTTGCTCATGGTGTGTTTTCACACCAGGATCCAGATGTACATATAGCCATGCTACGCTACTAGGCTTGGATGCAACCCCAGGAATGCACATACTTCACATTCTTGTGCTACAATGAAGCATCTGTTGATGACAGACACCAGTCATTTGTTTGGTTTCATAGACAAAACAAAATATATAAGGTGGTGTGTTTATAAAGATTTTGTTTACTTAGTTATTAAGCACTCACAAGCATTGGCAGTGAGATGATAAGGATGAAATTACTTAAGTAAACTGCATGATTCAATTCAAATTAATCTTCCCAGAACAGTGTAAATAAGTAAAAACAGATTTCAGTAATATGATATGATAATCTTTATTGTATAATACATTATTTATGTCATGTGCGACCCTAGTGAGGATAAGCAGTATAGAAAAAGAATGAATGAATTATTTCGGTTGCATCACATTTGCCCGACCACTTGTTGCTGGGCAGAATTCATAGGGCTTGAGAATACTGCAACAAGGTACAGCCACAATCACATACTGTATTGTTTATGGTCCTTCCAGTATGGTAGTGTTGCCAACTTGCCGATTTTGTCGCTAGATCTGGTGAGATTCCAACCGCCCTAGAGGTCATATAATTCTCAAAAACGACTAGCGACAAATCTAGCAAATTTTTCGAATTTTTGGGGGGAGTTGTCTAGCATATAGTGACTGATACTGTTGACAGGTCACCCCCCCCCGAAGGCCAGTTACAAGCCAGAAGTGTACAGCCAGCTTCCACGCTACAACAAATGACTCACGAATGCCTGAGCCGCGATGTTTTGATGGGTTTTACGCCACAAGATCTAAAACGCAAATGTTTTTTAATCTCAACTAAGCCTGGATAAAATAGGAGAGTGTTTATTGTGTTAAGATGTTATTGTTAGTCTATTCCTACTATTTATTATTAAAATAAAGAGGATTATCTTCTTTTCTACAGGTAAATGTAAGTAATTGATAAGCCTACTGTGTTATTTTGGAGCTATTTCATATATACAGCAAAAGTGTGTGCTACTCATGAATCATACTGACTGCTGTTAATATGAGCCATACAATAAACACAGCATAATCTCATAGTCACTGTTCAATTGTGCTAATTAAAAAAATTCTTAATAACCTACATTATTTGTAGTTTTAAATGTAATTAAAGGGGTTTTTACTCACTTTATGTTTCTCTCCTACAAGGTCATGCTTTTTTCTTACAGCATTTTACAACCCATCCATCCATCCATCCATCCATCCATCCATTTTCTACCGCTTATCCGAGGTCGGGTCGCGGGGGAAGCAGCCTAAGCAGGGAAGCCGAGATGTCCCTCTCCTCGGCCACTTTGTCCAGCTCTTCCCAGCCGATGCCGAGGCGTTCCCAGGCCACCTGAGAGACATAGTCTCTCCAGCGTGTCCTGGGTCTTCCCCGAGGCCTCCTACTGGTTGGACGTGCCCTGAACACCTGCCCAGGGAGGCGTCCGGGAGGCATCCTAACCAGATGCTCGAGCCACCTCATCTGGCTCCTCTCAATGCGGAGGAGCAGAGCTTCTACTCCGAGTCTCTCCCGGATGACAGTCCTTCTCACCCTATCTCTAAGTGAGAGCCCAGCCACCCTGCGGAGAAAATTCATTTCGGCCGCTTGTACCCGCGATCAAGTCCTTTTGGCCATAGGTGAGGGTAGGAACGTAGATCGACCGGTAAACAGAGAGCTTTGCCTTTCGGCTCAGCTTTCTCTTCACCACGACAGACCGGTGCAGAGTCCTCATCACTGCAGACGCTGCACCAATCCTCCTGTCCATCTTGTGTTCCATCCTTCCCTCACTCGTGAACAAGACCCCGAGGTACTTAAACTAGCATTTTACAACATTGTATGCAAATTAGATGATGACATCATCTGGCGACCCCCTAGGACAGCCAATTTTATTTTTTTTAAATGAAAAGTTGGCAGGAGTGCCGTATTGAGCAGTGATCATTTTGCGTGAGGTCAGATGGGGCAGGGTGGAGCAACCAAATCTAACACTGAGAGCTATCATTCCATAAAGTGTTTTCATGTAATTAGCGTAATAGATTCAGTGACATTTTTTTTCATAAACTTGTCATATATTTTTTGTCTTGCTTTGTGTGTGTCTGATTGACCCATTGGTACATTTACGACTGTACTGCTACCAACTGTCTCTCTGTCCATCTTTCCTGTATGGGGCAGTAGAGCTCAATATTTATAGTCTACGTTTTTGCTATTCTTGGGGAACCAATGGTTGTGCTAGAACATGTCTTCCGAGCAACAACAGGCAGCACAAACTCTCAATGTTATGCTACCAACAGAGACTCCAGCACAAAATTGCTTCTAAATTCTTCTCCAACACGTTCTCTAAAAATTGAGGCTTTTAGTTTTCCTTGCCTTGTATGTAGTTTTTCCACTGAAAATGTTTGAAAAGTCATTACCATTGTTTTTTATTGACCTGTCAAAGTCCCAAACTATTTGGACTCCAGACAAAATTGTAACACAAAATGGTAAAGTAAAATAAGTCAATTACACTTGAAAGTAGACTAAAACTGCAACATCTGCAAGTGAAATAAGATGAAATTAAAAATTTAGAACGCCCCTAGGATACAAATGAGGTAAGCTTTAGCTGGTTGTGCATAATTTTCCAGGTTGCAGGTGCACAGTAATAAAAGTGGGATTTTCCACCCCGAGTAAGAACAGCCGGCATCATCAGTGTGATCCAGTCGTTTTGGTGTGTTTAATAAAAGCTGACATTAAAAGTCGGCAGCCAATTGATGTCAGGGGGTAAAAACAACAATGCAGACTTTGTCCATAAAAAACGCTTCAGACTAGCGCTTTATGATGTGACTTACATAACACGCATGTAAAAAGGAGCACTTTAAAACAGATCAGACCTCTGATCTGGTCAAACTAGTAAAAAAAAAAAGGGAGTGATGTATTTTTGTTTGTTTGTTCTAACACATTTAAGTTATTGGCAGTTTCTGCTATCAACAGTGTGCACTCCGACAGAAACGAGGCAGGGGATGGCAATGAATTATTGTGAAGCAAAACACAAAAGACAGGGGGTCAATGTCCACAAAACAACCAGTGAACCCCTGGTGCAAGGTACACTCTTCATTAAAACACAACATTGATTGCCAAGACTAATTAAGTAACACAAATTATAACATGTTGTACATGTAAAAAGACGTAGATCTTCATCTTTTGTCAATAAAAAGGTACGCTAGTATAACATGTACTACTTGAAAGGGTCAGTGCAGGGTGTGACCAAATCAGCCGGGATAAGCACGATCATAGCTCATCTATGACAGTGAACGAGATAAGTGGTAGAAAATGAATGAATGAATTACAATGTTCAAAGAATTTCAATGTTCAATGTAATCCAAAGACACTATTACTTTTACAAATTCTTCCACGAAAAATTGCGACTTTATTATAGAAATAATTCAACATTAACATGATCTTTTGTTTCACAATAATTACTGTCGCTGGGAAGTTTCCCATTGTGTAAAAAAGTAAATGACATATGTAGTTTATGTGGGATACAATCATTTCAACAGCATGTTTGTCCCACTCTCGAGGTTATAAAATGTCAACACCGCCATGTTGGTGTTTTTGCTCACCTGATTAGTCACAACATATGTAAAAGTTGACCTCTCAACAATCCCCCGACCAAATGTCACTATGCAAACTGTAAAGCTAAATGCTGAATATCTCGAATGACCTTTACTATATGAGCTGTGTCCTTCTCCTGTACAGTAGTCAACAATTTGGGCACAGCCTTGCACTCTCACTGTCCATTTTATGACACACTGCATGTGTTAATTGTGTAAACTCATTCAACACGTGTGCGCCTTTCTGGGGTAAAAAAATAAAGGGGGGGCAACCTTGTTTATATGCCAATTTAGAAATAAAACAGTACACATAAAGTAATGGTGGATGGGAACGCTGTCAGGATGCAAAGTGGTCTGTAATCAGAATATCATTTCATGCACCTCCATGCAAATGAAAGCAAGCTGCCGCCCACATTGCCTCGGTCTCTCTGCATGTTGGCTCTGTGCAGCTGAGTTGACCGCTCGGTGAACTCTGCCCTCTGTCTTCAACAACATGCCAGCATTGCTCGCTCTAATTCTAAATCAAGGAAAACCTTGTATCTCCCATACTGAACTTGGACATACAAAGGATGTAGGAGTGGTCTGCTCAAGAGTGTTTGTGGTATGTCGTGGCTCCAAAAAGGAAGCACTGACAAGGAATCATGAATGAGGTGGCCTGAAAAAAGTGGAGCTGTGTCTGTTACACACAATGCATAAGTAGGCACGTCTCTGATGTGTTATTTTCTTCACATAACATAACAACAAACAATAACAATAGCAGGAAGGAAAGGGACAATCCAACTCATGATGCTGTGCAAAAGTCTTGGGACATGACAAGATTTGTTTTTTGAGACTCATTTTCATAACATTAGTGTTGACAAAAAAATCACCCCGAGGTTAATAGAAAAGTGGTTTATGGGCCAGGGAACGAATCTGGATCGATGCGTGGCTGCATTTCACTCACAATGGCACCATCCACCCCCCAGCTCAAAATGGCACTGCCCATCTGTCCATGAACAAGGAAGTAGCCCCCTAATTAACAAAGAGATGGACCAAACACACAAATACATCCCTTTGCACATCGTATATATACTTTTGGCAAAGGTATGCATTCTACAGTAGAAACTCCCCAAATCAAACACAATTTGTTAATTAATTAAATGTCTTTTGGTAATTATGAATTAGAAACATTTATCATGTTCATAGTCCCTGGAAGCTAGGGCCTATTACAGGGCTAGAGACTGGTTGCCAGTTAAACACAGGGCGACTGGTTTAATAATGAAAACAGTAAAAAAGAAAAAAAAATCTGTCAAAATGTTTTTTTAAGTGTCATACAAGTGTAAAAATTATTTAATCACTGTAAAACAATTAATTTTAATAATTACTTTTCTGCTATTGACAACATATTGTGAAGTTAGGAAAAGTGTAAAGAGCAGCCTCAACGGTGACGTACAAAGTGACCAACCACGTCAGTCACCAAGTAGCAAGTGTTACCATTAATAGAGCCCTGTAGACATAAAATAACACCCCTATAGTCACCACTACACTACTATCCTTCTTTGTTTACACCACATTGTGCATTATAGGACATAAGAGACACCACCGATACCATAGCCAGCTACTGAGCAAGCCTCTTCAATTTACTTATTAACAAAGTGTTTCAAAAGCAGTGGGGAAGTAGGACAATGTAAAACACCAAAAAGGTACCACTTCCAAACAGAATGGGAAGAGAACTTGTTTTCACTTTATCATGTCAGACATGCCACGGCGGACTACATGCAGAGTGAATGTAATCTAATACGTCTCATCATTGCATCATTACTGAGGCCTACTGACCACAATACTACATAGGATTTGCCTTTCAATATTTTGGACTAATAATAGGCCATAGTCAACCACAAAACATTATTATGATAAATTCTGGTGTATAAGCTGCACTGGTACATAAAACAGCACCCACTAAATGTAGAGGAGATTTTTCTCTTTCTCTTTCTCACCCTTTGAGGAGGAAAAAAGCAAAAGAAAATGCTAAACACATTCAACTTGTTCATTGAATGCTCACAGAACTGAATTCTCATGAGATATGGTGACGTCTCCAAACATCCAAGGCATCCAAATGTTCATTGAAAAAAACAACATATCTAATGGGGGACTGTGAAGTACTGTATTGTCTCCAAAATGACGATGTAAAGACGTTATACTCCAGGGTGCATATCTGCAACATGTCTTTACTTCTGTTAAAATAGTTTTCTAAATTCTCTAAGGCCATACAACACTATGTAGATCTAACCTGTGTCCTCACATGACAGGGATGCTGATGGTGATTTATTGTGAAAGTAGATAATAAATCATCTTTTTTTTGTGTAGATGTTCACATTTGCGCACCAGACAGGGGCCTAAATTTGGATTCTCCAGTGGAGAAAGGGTGCCAAGTGCTTGTCAACATCTCCTGACAATGACGGGGGAAAGTCAGGTCAGAACACAAAAAGATGTGCTGAAGACAAGCAGAGCACAAAGATATGATGGCGCTCGGGAAAAGGAACAACAATTTTCATGTTGCAATTGCAATGATTTATGTTTGTCGCGAACATATGTGTATATGACAAAGATGTTAAAACAAGTCGTTTGTCAAAAGAGGTGTATCTCTTAAAGAAGCAGTGCTGATTAAAATTAGGACTGCGCAACGTTGCTGGAGGTTTGCCATTCAAACTGTTGAGTAATTAGAACTGCATTATTTGTTAAAGAAATGGCCAGAATCCAAAGAAATTAACCCAAGGAACTCTTGTCCTTTGTAGCATCAAGTCAGTGCATCATTGCCATGGCAATGACACATACACTACTCTCCTTATTGCAAACCAGTGTACCATCACAATGGTTTAGAAGTTGTTATTTTAAGACTGCACATTGTTGCTTCAACCTGACACGCTCAAGTAAAGAGATCACATTCTGTACCGTCTACTATGTTGCTACGGTCTGAGGGGGTGTTTAGGCCTCCATGATAAACAACCGCTTGGAGTCCCACACACTTCTCCTCTGTATGCTGACATGTGCTGCTGCAAGTTGGGCAACAAGGCAGGAGGACAAAGGCACCATCAGCAGTGTACCAGTATCCACATGTTATGTCAACAATACTCCATGTTGTGATGATCCCGTGAAGTAAAGCAACACGTCATTTGAAGAACTACAGCATCTCACCCCTCACATTTCAACAATCGTCTTATTAATGCATATTTTTTTTCCAGGGGACAATAACAGAGTTGCTGTCTTCTGCAAATAAGTCAACACACATCCATTATTATCCAAGGAGCTGGCAGCACAGGTGAGTACACTTCACAGTGAACATGTCCAAAGGGCCAATAAAGGGTGAGCACAACAGTTATCTAATCCTTTTGAGCATAGAATTAATCAGTACTGCCTCAGCCACTCCTCCATGATGACATCACTTGGGAATCTGGTGAATGTTAGACATTTTGTATTCACACACCTTCCTTCTGCTTGATGATGCCCCACAGGTGCTCAGGTCTGGAGACATACTCCATCACCTTCTGCTTCCACTCCATGGCACTCATGGTCTTCAAGGTGTGTTTGGTATTGTCCCAGTTCTCCAAGGGAACTTGCTTGACGATGTCACAGTACATGTTGGAATTCAGGTTTCAGAAAACCCACAGTTCACTCATGGAGCCCCAAACCATGACACAACCACCGCCATGCTTGACTGTAGGGAAGACACATCTTGCAACTAAGATGTACTAGTTGCTGAAGGCTTTACAAGTCAGCCAAAGCTCGGTTTCATATGCCCCCGTTATCGTATGATGTGGTTTTATTGGCAATTTTTGCCCACATTTGTCCTCAGTTTTCATACACTAGCGTTTGTGTGCATCGCTCTGCAAAAGTGAGTGCCCCAAATCAAGCACCCTACGTGTGGCTGCATTTTTTATTGAGTGTGACCGCTAAATAACCTGCCATGGGGCCACTGAAAGTTCCAAGTGTCAGCACTTTGAGAAAGAAGGCGAGAGACACTAATGAATTCCATATCTCCAAGATGCATTGGACGTTTGTATCAACAATAAGTTCCATTCGTTCGTCATGCATAATTATTTCACATTGATTTGAGCACGTAAAACTACAACTATTCCATAAAATATTTTTTTGTTGATATTTTTGGATATCTGGAATAGGTTCATTTGGTTTATATTATTACCTACACTATGGGGAAAATGGGCCGCACGGTGGCTGAGTGGTTAGCACATTGGCCACACAGTCAGGAGATCTGGAAGACCTGGGTTCAAATCTCTGTTGGGCATCTCTGTGTGGAGTTTGCATGTTCTCCCCGTGCGTGTGTGGGTTTTCTCCGGGTACTCCGATTTCCTCCCACATTCCAAAAACATGCATGTTAGGTTAATTGGCGACTCTAAATTGTCCATAGGTATGAATGTGAGTGTGAATGTTTCTATGTCTGCCTTGCGATTGACTGGCAACCAGTCCAGGGTGTACCCCGCCTCTCGCCCAAAGTCTGCTGGGATAGGCTCCAGCATCCCCGTGACCCTAATGAGGATACGCGGTATAGAAAATGAATGAATGAATGGGGAAAATGTCCTTGTTTTTTTGTACATTTTGTTTTCACTCCTTTTGGAACTAATACGTAACTGAAACCACACTTGACTTGTCAGCCAGCACCAATTGCTCTCAAATGGGGGTGAGAAGTGACCCTTGGGTGTTTCATTTATATAAGGTGGAAATTCTCCAGAACACCCATTTTGCGTCACATGCAGGAGATGGCCATAGAGAGCTGAGATACAATGGAACAGAGGACTCTGACCTCATGAACGTTCTCCTGGATGAATGAACAACAATTGTCACAGAGCCTCCAACATCCTGTTCCCAATGATGCTCCCAGTGCTCCCAGATAGACGGGGGACAGTTTAGCCCACACGGACGTAGCGCAAGCAATGCATTTTGTTCCCATGTCATTCAAAACCTTTGGCAGTATTTTGTCAATTAGTGACGCGAGCATTAGCCGGTCCCTGAACGCCTCCTTGTGATTGGTCCACCGGAGGATCTCGTAGCGTTCAGCGCTCCTATATAAACCCGTGCAGGCTCCAGCATAGCTGCCGTCTGTCAGTCATGCAAGTCCAAAGCCCAGTGAGGACTCCAGTCTTGTAAAATAACAAAAAGAAGAAGGAGAGGAGGAAGAAGAGCCTCACTTTGTATTACATTTATTTATTGATTATTATTCTCATTGGCTGCGCGCTTAACATTTCCTGAATGAATGCCCCGCGGAGCAGGAGGCGTCTTCTCGTTGCGTTCACTTGTGACATCTGCGCCGGGAAGACGATGCCTCTGAGGACGGGACTTTTTCTCCTGATGGTGCTCAACGCATCTGCATACGAGCTGGATCACAACGAGTCCTATTCGTCCAGGAGACCGCGCTTCTCGACCAACAGCCCTTGTAAGTAGCACACACGCTTCCATCCATCTACATTGCACGTATGCAGCCCTGCCTCCATCGCTCCAACGCTCCTTTCTTCTCTCATCATGATCATCTGGCCTGCGCAGCCTTTTGCTGCGGGTGTGATGCATGCGTTCTTTTCTGTGTATTCTTTTATTTATTTATTTGCCGGTGTCCTGCCGGCAACAGATGTGCACAGAGCCTACCTGAGAGCGCCTCATGCTGCATATTGTCCTACTGAACAACATGAGGCCACACATGCGTTGCAAAAGAAGTAGGCTGCATGTGCCTCCGAAGAAATGAAATGCCACGTTCTGTGTGCGAGGTTTAAAGTCGTCAAGATGCACAAAGATATGGGGGGGGGGGAAACGACATGTTAATTGAAAGATTTGCTGCCTCCCTCAGAGAGCATGCAGACTTTAAAGTAGCAGGTCAACCCAGGGCTGCACGTATGTGCAAAGTGGGTTCGGCCCCCCTTCTGTCCCGTTTCTTAATGATTTAGTCAGACAAGGTGCTCATCATCATCTTCAAGAATGATCTTGACCGTATCCACGTTCTGCAGGTTGCAAGGCTGGATCACGGCTGGGCTTCATGGATTTTGTCATGTGATCCATATTGGACTGGACTATGGCATGCGGTGAATTAGCAGTCAGGAATATTGAAGTGCTTTGAGTCCTAAAATGTGACTCGACAATTACAGTTGGTGCAAAAATAATTGAAGACAGAGGCTGGTGGCAGCATGTGTGTCGACAGGCACGCCAACAATTTTCAGGAAACTCTTTGGTATTTCTGGTGCTGTTCATCCAAGCTCTGCTGAAAAGAACCGAACCCAGCCAAGGGAAAAGCTAAGCTGTGCCAAAAAGTGTCACAGCAGTTCAGAGATGAAAGGTGTCCAAGCTCTCGGTTTGCCCCTTATGGCTGTACTGGCCTTTGGGAATGGCCACACTTCTGTATGAATGTTCTCTTTTGTCGGCTGCATTTTTGTCACCCAAAGCCTGGCAGCCGTAGTGAGTGTGTGCAGTGTGAGTCCCAGGCAAGCTACTGTTGGCTGAACTGCTGATGGATCATCATCTCTGTGCCCACAGCAGATGTGGCACGCTGTCTCAACAGTGCCCTCCAAGTTGGCTGCGGGGCCTTCGCCTGCCTGGAAAACTCAACGTGCGACACAGATGGCATGCATGACATCTGCAAGTCCTTCCTGTACAGTGCTGCTAAATTTGACACTCAGGTATACGGTTACACTCACCACAACCAGACTTGTATTTGCAGCTGTACTGGATTTCAATTTGTCTTCTTCTCCAGGGTAAAGCGTTTGTGAAAGAGAGCCTTAAGTGCATTGCCAATGGCATCACCTCCAAGGTGTTCCCCACCATCCGCCGCTGCTCCACATTCCAAAGAATGATATCAGAAGTCCAGGAGGAGTGTTACAGCAAGCTGGATATCTGCACGGTTGCTCGCACCAATCCCGACGCCATCGGTGAGGTGGCCCAGCTGCCCAGTCACTTCCCCAACAGGTGAGCACCACCTCTGCTACAGATCAGTAAATGCCTTGATGGATTAGATGGAATAGACAGATAATAGTGGGACAGGCCCCCTAGTTGGGGGGTGAGGTGTTGGGTGGGCGTGAGAGGGAGGGGGACTATACTCATAAAATGTCCTCAAAGTCATTTTTCATGCTTCAATTATGCTGGTGCCAGCAACTCATACAGTGGTTTATACAGATAAATAAATGAGATAAATCCTGTTCTCAATAGTGTTACAAATGTGTGTGTGTTTTGGGAGGTGTCATGGTGGCATCGTGAGAAAATAATTGAGAACTACTGATGTACAGTGTTATTGTGTACATATACAGTACATGAAGTGTACACATGTATGCATTCTGACATGCAATATATGTATACACGTATGTATGGCTGTATGTGCAGTGTACATATCATATGTATATGCATACATATGCAGTTGAACCTCAAGATATGAAATTAATTAAAAGGGGCTTTCTTATCTTAGAAGTTTTGTATTATGAGACAAGATTTACCCTATAAATGGCGTAATTCTTTCCAGCCCCCTCGAAAAGTCGTATAAAGTGTGAATCCGCCCGAAATAAATATGTACTTTAAAGACAACATAATCATCTACATGTTTATGAATATTAAATAAACAATGAGAAAATAATAAAAAATCAATAAATAACAAATAAATAATAAATAAATAAATTTTTACCTTTTGGATCGTGCAAGGTGAGCTTGATGGCAGAGGAGGAGGAGGAGGGAACAAAGTTTTGACAGACGGCAGAAATCATCTGTAAGTTTATGTATTGTAACTTAATTTAAATGAATAGAGTACATTCCGCACAAAACTTAACACTATGATTTTTTAAAATTTTTACTTTAATTTTCAACAATGGACGGGAGCTTTTTGGTACACCAAACAAAGGGACACCGTGACGTAGCATCATGATAGGATAACCCAGTGGTTACCAAACTTTTTCTGCAGCTTTTGGAGATAAAATGATTTTCAGCACCCCCAGCCCGAAAAATATGGTAATAATGAAAAGTGTTTGTGGTGCCCCCCCTGTCATAACGGCACTGGGATAACCAATGGGAGCGCACAGCCTCTTCATCATTGGTTTTACGGCGGTTGGCATTCATTACTTTTGGTGCATTACCACCAGAACAGCTTGTATGGCGGTGCAGTACATTCAAAATTCTGGGCGGCCCCTTCAATTTTCATTTTTGTATTTTGAGTATTTTTTTGTTAAATGGGACACAAATATCTTCAAAGCCCAATTCGTATTACGAATTTTTCGTATAATAAGGTTTTTGTAAGTCGAGGTTCTGCTGTATAGGCTCCTGTACAGGCACTGTATGTGTGCAGTGTCTGTATGTATACGATATCCACATACTTTATGTATGGCAGTGTATACGGTATGTGTGTATGTATGCAAAACGCATGCATATATGCTGTACATGCATTTTGCATGGGTGCGCAAACTGTGGCCCAGAGGCCACGTCCGGCCCACCATGCGTTTGAATCCGGCACACCAGTTGCTTCCAAAGTATTTAATTTAAAATTTTAACATACAAGCTGGCAACATGACTTGCAAGTAGTCCATCCATTTTCTTCCGCTTATCTGGGTCCGGGTCGCGGGGGCAGCAGCTTTAGTAGGGAAGTCCAGACTTCCCGGTCCCCAGCGACCTCTTCCAGCTCCATCGGGAGGACACCAAGGCGTTTCCAGGCCAGCTGTGAGACATAGTCCCTCCAGCGTGTCCTAGGTTTTCCCGTGGCTTTGCCTTCCGGCTCAGCTCTCTCTTCACCACGACGGTCCGGTACAGTGACAGCATTACTGCAGATGCTGCACCAATCCGTCTGTCGATCTCACACTCCAACCTTCCCTCACTCGTGAACAAGAACCCGAGATACTTGAACTCCTCCACCTGAGGCAAGACCTCACTCCCAACCCGGAGGGTACAGTCCACCCGTTTCCGACTGAGAACCATGGCCTCGGATTTGGAGGTGCTGAGTCTCATCCCAGAAGCTTCACACTCAGCTGCAAACCGCTCCAGTAAACGCTGAAGGTCACAGCCTGATGAGGCCATAAGGACCACATCGTCTGCAAATAGCAGAGACGAGATCCTAAGGTCACCAAGCTGGACTCCCTCAACACCTTGACTGCGCCTAGAAATTCTGTCCATGAAGATTATGAACAGAATCGGTGACAAAGGGCAGCCTTGGCGGAGGCCAACGTTCACCGGAAACAAGCTCGACTTACTGCTGGCAATGCGAACCAGGCTCCTGCTTCGATTGTACAAGGACCGAATGGCACGTAGAAGCGGACCATCAATCCCGTACTCCCGGAGCACCCCCCACAGGACACCACGAGGGACACGGTCGAATGCCTTTTCCAGGTCTACAAAGCACATGTAGACTGGTTGGGCAAACTCCCACATACCCTCGAGTACCCTTGCAAGGGTGTAGAGCTGGTCCAGTGTTCCGCGACCGGGACGAAAACCACATTGCAGCTCCTCTAACCGAGGTTCGACTAACGGTCGTACCCTTCTCTCCAGCACCCTGGAGTAGACTTTCCCAGGAAGGCTGAGGAGTGTGATCCCCCTATAGTTGGAACACACCCTCCGGTCACCCTTTTTAAAAATGGGGACCACCACCCCGGTCTGCCAGTCCAGAGGTACTGTTCCTGACTTCCATGCAATGTTGTAGAGGCGTGTCAACCAACACAGTCCTCCAACATCCAGAGCCTTGAGAAATTCTGAGCGGAACTCGTCTACCCCCGGAGCCTTGCCACTGGGGAGTGATTTGACTACCCCAATTACCTCAGCCACGGTGATAGAACTGTCCACGTACGTATCCTCAGACTCTGCTTCCTCTATGGAAGGCATGTCAGTGGGATTGAGAAGGGCCTCGAAGTATTCCTTCCACCGACCAACTATATCCACAGTCGTGGTCAGCAAGCCCCCGTCCGCACTGTAAACAGTGTGAACTGGGGGCTGCTTCCCCTTTCTGAGGTGTCGGACGGTTTGCCAGAACCTCTTCGAGGCCGACCGAAAGTCGTGCTCCATAGCCTCACCGAACTCCTCCCACACCCGAGTTTTTGCCTCGACCACCGCCGAAGCCGCGTGCCGCTTGGCCTGCCGGTACCTGTCAGCTGCTTCGGGAGTCCCGCAAGCCATCCATGCTCGATAGGACTCCTTTTTCAGCTTGACGGCAGCCCTAACCCCCGGTGTCCACCATCGGGTTCGGGGCTTGCCACCACGACTGGCACCGACCACCTTGCGGCCGCAACCACAACTGGCTGCCTCAGCAATAGAGGCACGGAATACGGCCCATTCGGACTCAATATCCCGGTCCTCCCTCGAGATGCAGGCGAAGCTCTGCCGGAGATGAGAGTTGAAGACTCGACGAACGGGAGATTCTGCCAGACGTTCCCAGCACACCCTCACTACGCGTTTGGGTCTGCCAGGTCTGTCCGGCATCCTTCCCCGCCATCTAATCCAACTCATCACCAGGTGGTGGTCAGTTGACAGCTCAGCCCCTCTCTTCACCCGCGTGTCCAGAACATACGGACGCAGGTCTGATGATACGACCACAAAGTCGATCATAGACCTGCGACCTAGGGTGTCCTGGTGCCAAGTGCACTTATGGGCATCCTTATGTTCGAACATGGTGTTCGTTATGGACAAACTGTAATTCGCACAGAAGTCCAGCAACAACACACCGCACGGGTTCAGGTCAGGGAGGCCGTTCCTCCCAACCACGCCCCTCCAAGTCACACTGTCATTGCCCACATGGGCGTTGAAGTCTCCCAGTAGAACTATGGAGTCACCAGCTGGGGTGCTCTCCAGCACCCCTCTGATAGACTCCAAGAAGGCTGGGTACTCTGAACTGCCGTTCGGCGCATAGGCACAAACCACAGTCAGGACCCTTTCCCCAGCCCTAAGGCGTAGGGAAGTGACCCTCTCGTTTACTGGGGATGACTCCAACACAGAGGCACCAAGCCGGGGGGCTAACAATAAGCCCACACCAGCTCGCCGCCTCTCCCCAGCGGCAACTCCAGAGAAGAACAAGGTCCAGCCCCTCTCAAGGAATTTGGTTCCAGAGCCTAAACTGTGGGTTGAGGTGAGTCCGACTATATCTAGTCGGAATCTCTCCGCCTCTTCCACAAGCTCGGGCTCCTTCCCCACCAGAGAAGTGACATTCCATGTCCCAAGAACCAGATTTGGCCGCCGAAGACCAGGTCGCCCGGACACCCGCCCTCGACCACTGCCCAAATCACACAGCACCGGACCCTTATGCTTGCCCCTGCAGGTGGTGGGTCTGCGGGGGGGAGTTCCCGTGTGGCTTCTTCGGGCTAGGCCCGGCCAGGTCCCACTGCAAGTAGTCAATGTGAGACAACCTTTTGATGGTTTAAGACATTTTCACATGCAGCGATCTTATGGTGTCAAACAAAAACAAGTCAACAAATATGTGACACACAACTTAACATACCCCATGCACTGTCTGGGAAGTAAAAAGGTGTGACGTTCACATACTCTTTAATAGTCAAAGTTTTAATCATTCATAGTTCATATTGCATATCACACTTCCTTTATTAATGTACATTGCGGGTGTCTTATTCAGTAAAAAAAACCCTGTAAAATTCAATTTTGTTATTTGATGTGGTCTGATGTTTAAAGTGCTTTTGATAAAAGGTACATAAGAGCATATACCAGATTGCATGATTGGATGACACTTTTATAAAATAAATAGGACAAATAATTCCAGGTGAACTGTTACAGTTATAAGCGTAAATAGTGTGCGTACATCAAATATAAAATCTTGCCCCCTGGCCAATTTTGTTGACTCAACGCAGCCCGCAAGTTAAAAAGTTTCCCCACATAAATGAGCATCATACACACATACAATGTATGATTGTGTAGGCAACATGCATACTGCATAGATGAATGTTTATATGTGCATATACAGTACATTTGTGGGTTTGCATGCATATGTGTGTACGGCACATGCAAATACAGTCTGTGTGTATATACTGTATGTGTGTATATGCATATACTGTATACGTACGTGATATACACAGTACGTGTGTTTCTTCTTCTTTTCTTTTCGCCTATCCCTGCTTATCCCAGGGGTCGCCACACCGAATCATTTTCGCAAGTTTTGATTTGGTATATACGTACATACTGTATATACTATGTATGTACGTATAGTGTGGATGCATGCATCCATGCAGGCCACTATAAGTCAGTAGTTAGTTAAAATTATTTTCAAAGCTTTGTTGAAGTGCGTGGTAAGAAAGTAACCAGTAAGTTTTAGTGTTTCTCTGATTAGCAGTTTATCACCTGTCATTGTGAAAACCATATGGACGATGGCAAACACTAGCCCCACCTACAGGACACACGTATTTGACTGTGATGGAGGTCAGTGCTCTAGTGAGTGCTCCTGCCTCAAAAGTATGATAAAGTGCTATCAAATAAATAAATGTTGTACACCGGATGCCCCTTTGACCTGGATTTATGCAGCATAGCAGATGGCTCAAGTTGTATTCACGTCCATGTTTTGGTTACCATCTGTTCAATGCAGCCGTTGCAAAAAGTGAAATAGGATGAAATTTCTTGTTTTGATTCTGTTGTTGCAATACATTTAGGATGGCCGTTTGCAAAAGTAGATTGGTCCCTCCTGTGGAGATGATCACACAGCACAATACATGTGTATGTATTTTGTTTCCTTAGGTTTTACGGGAGGCTGCTGCAGAGCCTGATGGACTGTGACGAGGACACGTTGGAGCGCGTGAGGACCAGCATGGTGTCTCGGTTGGGCCCGGAGATAACCATGCTTATTCAGCTCCTGCAGAACAAGCCTTGCTCTTCTGCAGCTGGCGCCGCATCCTCTGCTGCCGCCGCCGTCCCAACGGGAGCGGAGGGCCGCGGGAGCTGGCGCTGGTCCGTGGGTCCCCATATGTACAAGATCCAGCCTAATCTGCGAAACAGAGACTCTGCCAGTCATTTTGGCAAAAAGCGCTCTGTCAGTGACAGCTCCTAACTTGCACTCCAAATCAGAAAGCTCCTTTATTCCCTCGCGGTGACCACATCCATTTCTCCATTAGACTGGGAGTTACTAAAATATGCACCCCCAGGGAATGCCAGACCACCCATAGAGTTTGATTGTTGATATATTGTATATTCTACGTTTAAGGCTTCAGAGACCCCCTCCGCCTCCCCAACCCTATTCATCATTCCCACTTGTGGCTGTGCAACAACAGCCTTCTTCACTCATTAAATCTCCTCCCACTGAGATCCTTAAACAGTCTTGATGCCAAGCACAAACAAGAAGAAAAAGTCGTCATCATCCATGAATGGTTTAGTCAATGTTGGATCATCCACATGGAGTGGCGGGGGGGTGGGTTATCATTAGATGTATCCAATATTTTAGTGATGAGACCAGTCAAATTGTGAGCATGAGATGTGAAGGTGATCTTCACGTGTATTTTTTATGATGCTAACTCTTAAATGTACTGTATCCTATAGGTAATCTGAGACAGCCATAGCCTTCTAACAGAGAGTAAAAGAGGTTACCTTAAACTGACCAAAAACACAATCTTCAAAACTGCCCTGAATGCTATTCATGGAATACCAAACTAGATATAGCACTTACTAGAAGTTCGTATTTGTGTTTTCTGATGACAGATGTAGCCGTTGTACTGACATGTAGTTTCCTGAAGTCTGTCCATTAGAAAACATTAATCTTGTATTCAGACATACAATGCATACGACTGTTGAGCTCTACGTTGTATAAGGGACCATGTTTATGTTGCTAACTGAGTGCAAGATTTAGAGTTAATATTTAAAAAAACAAGCCTTCTTGGAATTATATTTATTTTCCTACTATATTATTTAAGGTTTTTATTTGAATGCATATATAATAGTTTAAATTAGCTTAAAAGCTCCAATTTGAACATCTATATGCCAAAAAAAGACACAAGAAAGGGTGAACGACTGAATGGGACCCATGTCATGACTCTGTGCTGGCCATAGGGGAACAAGGTTGGTCATTCAAGTCAAGGTGATCTACTTATGACAGAGGAGGCAGTTTTACAGGAGGCTGGTCATTGTCATTGTAGCTGCTACAATGCACCTGGGTGCACATTGCATAAAGGTAAAAGCAAGCATCGCCATCAAGCACCTGGCTTGGATGTTGTGCACTATATAATATTGTGGTGCTTCTCAATGCATGTATCCATTAGAGAGGCCTGTATGTTGTTTCTTTTGTGAGTGATTGTGTTGGCCAGGAAACAGCAATGCATTATTTCACTTTGACCCCAAACTGAAACCTAAGATGGGTGTAGGTTAGCTTGATCTACGGTGAGATCCCCTGCTTATTTCATGGCCTTTGAATAGGAAGGCAATGGTCTACAAATAGCAAGCCACTGCGATGGGATATCATGCCTTTACCACTGTGGCGCAGAGAAAATGTTCATGTGGATGAACTTATAAGTCAGAGGAAGGTTAGGGCCATTTAAATGCAATTGGGCTGGGGTACAATATAATGAGATCCAATAGAACAGTTTTTGGCTGCAACCAGGAGAGCCGCTGTTGATTCAATCTTGACTAGTTTGCAATTTGAAATGCCGCAAAGTTGAGCGACATCAGGCAGCATTATTCTACTCAGTAGTAGTAACAGTGGCATGGAGTTCAGGGCTTTTTCCATGCCAGATATATTCTCCTATCCCATTTATTGTATAAAAAATAATAAAGTATTTTCTATTAATTTTCACCACAAGTAATCATGAAAATATCACAAATTTTCAATACTTTGAAATAACTCTCAGAAGTCCCACAATAGTGTGTGTGCTGCCCAAAATCCGGTCTTGGTGCAGTTTAAAAGTAATCCCTAATGGAAACATGCCATCTTGTGTGTCTGTAGCTTTAATGCTAATGAGCTGTGTTTGTCCATGCCTGTTTGGCTCCAAGAAGCGCTATTGTGCACTTTATGCACTTTTTACATATACACTGTAACTCTACTATTGTCCAACTTAATAGATGCCATATATCGCATATAAACAACGTAACATTAAGAAGTGGGACAGGAGGACACAAACTACACTAGCATAGGCATTTGAGCAACAGTGCAACCATCACAATTCACATTTTAACATCTTGCCAGTTTGACCTTTTGGCTGAAGAAAAAGAAAATTGATTCAAACTTACTGCTCCCGCACATTTGTAGCTGATTGACAGGTTGACACTTTCATTTTAAGATGTGTAGCAAAGCTGTTTGTTTTGCAAAGCTGTCCTTCATGTAGTGCTGGGCGTGTAGGTGGGGCAGGCTGAGCCAACTAGGGACGGGTCGGAGGTGGTAACATATCCACAAGGAAGGAGGTTCTTCCTGTATGACTTCATGAAACTTCTAAAGTGACCGTAGGAGTGCCTCTTCTCTCAAAAGTGACATAGATAGATAGATAGATAGATAGATAGATAGATAGATAGATAGATATGAAGGCTGAACATGTGATACATTTGTATCTTTTTAGTTTGTGCCCTATGAGTGTCTTTCCACTGCAAAATAAACAATTGGCTAAAAGACTTGAAAGCAATGCTGCCTGAAAGACGGGGCTTTATTAAAGGTAGTTTGGCAAGGGAGAAGCACAAAGCGTTACAACATTTTATTTTCTCTTTTTCAGCTCCCAGACTATGTTAAAATTTCCAAACTATGCAAGGACATAAAGGATTCACAGCAACAAAAAAATTGACCTTTTGTTCATTAATTGCTGACGCTGTGTTTGCACTCGCTTGGCGTGGAAATCGACAATGGTGGTTTCTTCTGGACAATGTAAGAGCTATAGTCACACTGTAGTTTAATGCTATCCTACTAGTTTTTGTTAAATATGCACTTTTTTCTTTTCATCCGGAACACTATAAAGGGCATTGCAACCTTCATGATACATGTGTGTGTATCTCATGTTGTCCTTCATGGGTAAATCCCCAAAACCCAAACAGCTGCTGCTAAGATGCTGGCCACAAGCCACGCCTCCCCCTGACCCCGCCCTTGTTATTGGCGGCATCACTCCACCATTAAGACTCATGTGATGTCTGTCTGTCTTCTTCCTGTGGACATTTCTTTGTTAATAACTATTAGGGCAAATTGACTGTTTCCTCACCAACGTAGTCCAATGTAATGGTAGTTTCAGAGAATGTACCTGTTTACAGAATGTCTGCTTGCGGGAGACACACGATGAAGGCTTATTTGCATGAGAGTGGGGAGAGACAAAACCTTGTCACGGGCCTTCAGTTTCTTTGGCGTTGCAGGTTTGAATTAGGGCGGAGCGGCGGTGAGCTGTGTGAAAAACTGTTTCTCCTGTCTCACTTCTGACACACCATGGTACTCTTCCTCTCAAGACTTGAAATAGATTGATAGTGATTGTTGTTGTGCTCGAGCAAAAGCGAAAAAAAGCTTCAGTGACTTGTATAGTTTATTTTGTATTCATATATATGTATATAAATATATAAATATATAGATATATATAGTAACAGTTATTTTACTATTAAGATAGCAAAGTTATTGAGGATTTAACTGAAGTTCCTGATAAAGATGCTACATAACGCATGATTGACCTTGTGTAAATGACTTGCACTTTAAAATACACCCATAGACATATATACCCACACTGCGTATATGTTTGGGTTCTTTTCCTCTGTACTGAAAAGTCATGAAAGATACAAATGCATCAGTTGTGTGTCTTTTGCTGGAATAAAATATTTATCATATCCCAGTCAATTTGTGTCATTTCTAGATACATCATATCAAATCAAGCTTTTTTTCAAGATCAAGTTTCAATTTGGTGCTATATGCCTCCAAAGTCAAACTAAAAGTTCAAAGCATCACCATGTGTGATATGTTTACAAATATCTTGGGGCTTTGTCTCAGGGAGCATTTTAAACACTTTTTTGAAAGAGTGAGGTAGGCCTCAACAAAATATGCTCCTGAAAATCAAGTTTTTGGGGAGTCGGTGAGGCCACAACTGTATTATATTCTCTATGAGGAGGGACAGTGTGCCACAGAAAAAAGTATATTTAAGGAAATTTGACATGTTCTTGACCTAAATTAGGTACCTTCACACATAAAAATGACTACATGAAGAAAAATACAAATATAAGGCGTTCAAAAGACGCATTTATAGACGTTCCATTCCATCCATTACATTGTATTACTGTACACTTAACTTAAGGTTGTGGGGGCAGCAGTCCCAGTAGGGAAGCCCAGACTCCAGCTCCACCGGGAGGACACCAAGGTGTTCCCAGGCCAGCTCTGAGACAATCCCTTCAGAAGAAGCAGCGGTCTCTCCTGGATCGCCAAGCTTCTCACTCTATTTCTTTTAGTGAGTCCAGCCACCCTACAGAGAACATTAATTTCGGCCACTGGTCTCCCTAACCTGTTCTTTTGGTAACGACCCAAAGCTCAAGGCCATAGGTGGGGGAGGAAACATAGATAAACTGGTAAATTAAGAGCTTTGCCTTCCAGCTCTTTACCTTCACTCTTCACCACAACGATCCAGTACAACTCCCGCATCGATACAGACGTTGCGCCGATCTGCCTGTCGACCCCACGCCTTCACTCACTTGTGAACAAACCCTGAAGACACTTGAACTCCTCCACTGGGGAGGAGGGTACAATCCACTCGTTTCTGACTGAGAACCACGGCCTCAGACATGGAGGTGCTGAGTCTCATCCCAGAAGCTTCACTCTCAGTTGCAAATCGTCCCAGTAAATGCTGAATGCCAAAGCCTAATGATGCCATCAGGACTACATTGTCTGCATATAGCAGAGACAAGATCCTAAGTCCCCCAGAGTGGCCCCCCTTAATGCCATGGCTCACCCTGGACAGTCTGTTCATGAAAGTTATGAACAGAATCGGTGACAAAGGGCAGGCACGGCGGAGGCCAACGCTCGACTTACTGCTGGCAATGCCAGCAGTACTCCCTGGAGCGCCACCAGTACTCCCGGAGCACCGCCCAAAGGACACCTAGAGGGACACGGTTGAATGCCTTTTCCAAGTCTACAAAGCACATGTAGACCGGTTGGGCAAACTCCCATTTACCCTCGTGTACCATTGCAATGGTGTAGCATTGGTCCAGTGTTTTGCGACCACGTTGAAAACCACACTGCACCTCTGTGACCGAGTTTCAACTAACCGTCTAACCCTTCTCGCCAGTACTCTGGAATAAATACTCCCAGGGAATCGGAGGAGTGTGATTCCTCTACAGTATAGATGGAACACACTTAAGGTCACCCTACTTGAAAAAGGGCAAAAGAGCCAGACAATCACTTTTTGTCTGGCTCTTCACCTACAACCTGTTTGCCTTGGGAGACCCTACCAGGGGTATAAACTCCTGGACAACATAGGTCCTCGGATCATTTGGCACTCAAATCCCACCACCACAATATGTTGGTGATTCCCACTGGTCACACGAGGTGTCAGTAGTGTTGCATTGATTTCAGACTGTTTTCAGGTTAGAGGAATTGTGTACAGGACTTTGCAGCAGTGCATTCTCAAGCAAGAGGTAATGGTTGCCGTGCCGTGCATTCAAAATGCCATCAATGCTGCATGATGGCATAGGTGTTAGCATGTCGAACTCAATGTCAGGAGGTCGAGGGTTCAAATCTCTGTGTGGATTTAGCATGTTTACATGTGCAGGATTTATCCAGGTACCTCCCAAAAACATGCACGTTTGGTTACTTTAGTGGTTCCCAAACTTTTTTTGCCATGCCCCCCTTTCGGAGATAAAATGATTTTCAGCAGCCCCTCCCCCACCCTAAAAATATGATAATAATGAAAAGTGGTAGCCCAGACCTGTTATTACGCCGGGTCCCCCAAAAGGGGGCGCGCCCCCCAGTTTGAAAACCACTGACTTAATTGGAGACTCTAAATTGTCCATAGGTGTGAATGTGAGTGTGAATATTTTTTTGTAATCCAATCCAAAATGTCAGCTAGGATAAACTCCAGTTTACAAGTGACCCTAATGAGGACAAATGGAGTAGAAAAAGGATGCTCATATATACTTACTGTATATAAAGTCATTGTCCAAATACTTGTAGTGCTAAGAACTGTATAGACAAATGCCGGTTGTCCTACTGACAAGTGAACCTGAGCATTGCTTCAGTGAGCATCCCAGTTCTGCTTCCGTTTGCTCTTTGAAATGTCCTGTAAAAGCTTTCTTTGTCCTAATTGAGCAGGATGTGCTGCTTGATCACAACCGTTCCGTTTTCCATCTTCAGAAATTGGTGTAGACAAAAGGTCAGGCCCAAGCAAACTATTTCAACACAACGCACTTCATATTCACAGCACACAAATTAGCACTCCTCTGGGAGTATCGACAACAATTTGGTATTTATAGGTGTCATAAAAGCAGATATAGTTATTTATTTATAGGTGTCATAAAAGCGGATTTCAAGGCCGCTCGAAGCTGACATGTGTTACACTGCGCAGCCACAGCCAGTAGAGTTGCCAGTGAGAAAAAGTTTTGTGAAATATATCATACGCACCGAAACTGAAAGTGCATCCAGCGCTCTCTGCTTCTTTCTATTAAGCACAAATTATCCGCGCATGACATGGCTGTGGTTTACCACATCCTCTGAGCGCTCGGTATGTGTGACAAATCCAGCAGGACCCATGAAGGCGGATCAAGGACGCCGAGCACCTCCTGACGGAAATGAACTTTCTTCAACTTGAATGTAAGCGAGCTGAAACTGCAAAGTGGCTGTTTGCTGGAAAGGCCCGAGGACAAGAGAGAGGCTGCATGGACACTAATCTCAGTCAGAGGCAGATATAATTTCATGCCTATTTAGAAGGGAGTCCTGGGGGGCTTTCTCATCAGCCTGCTCCACACCCAGCCTGCCTGCCTGCCTCATGGATAGGTGATGCAGCAGCAATTCTCTCATGGCCCTCCTTTAAAGACACTTCCTCCCATCACTCATGGATTAATTGGTGACAGGCACAATAACACAGCACTAAAATGTCTGTGTGGCCGTGGCTGCAGTCGTGTCACTTTTACTAGCAACCGCTTTAAACACACGGAAACACCTCGTTGCCTGGAAACAGATTTTTTGACCCTGCCTGTTCACTTTGTTGCCCGTCACTTGGAGAGCTGCCCGGTGTATCGCCACCCTGAGAGTCGCAAGCATGAGGAATACATGAATAATGATGACATGAGAATATCATTATGCAGATGCAATTCTTACCATCTGCTTGCACTTTTTCCTTCTAATTTAGCTCATGAAACTGTGCTCATCTTACTCAATTTGCTCCACAAATAGTGGTTCACTATGCGACACTACGTTAGGTACACATGCACTGTGTATAACAATATATAAGATTCAATACAAGAGTTTTGTCAATAGATTTGATCATTTATTTCAAAAAAGCTCCGTTTTAATCGGTTCAATTGTTGATATTGATAGAATTTTTAGTGGGGTAGACCTGTGCTCCATTATAATGACTGTAATACATACATACATACATACATACATTTTCTATACCGCTTATCCTCATTAGGGTCACGGGGATGCTGGAGCCTATCCCAGCAGACTTTGGGCGAGAGGCGGGGTACACCCTGGACTGGTCGCCAGCCAATCGCAGGGCACATATAGACAAACAAACATTCACACTCACATTCATACCTATGGACAATTTAGAGTCGCCAATTAACCTAACATGCATGTTTTTGGAATGTGGGAGGAAACCGGAGTACCCGGAGAAAACCCACGCACGCACGGGGAGAACATGCAAACTCCACACAAAGATGCCCAACGGAGATTTGAACCCAGGTCTTCCAGATCTCCTGACTGTGAGGCCAATGTGCTAACCACTCAGCCACCGTGCGGACTGTAATACATTCATGTTTTTATTTATTTTCACATATCCTGCTCAGGGATGAGCTGGACCCTATCCCAGCTGACTTTGGGTGAGAGGCCAGTCAATCACAGAGTGTTTTATTGTACTGTACTATATTATGCTATATTATAAATTAAAGATAACATAAGACCATTTTTATTTATATTCATGTATTATTTATTGTAGTAGCAAATTTAGAGGTGGTGTAGGGCCCCACAAATCGGAAGGGGCGCATTCTCGGCAAACGTGCAAAGTCCTCTCTGTCCTCAGTCCTCGCTCTTTACCGCACAGGCTGAACGACAAGAGGCTTTGCTCTGCACATCGGTGACGTTGGTTTCATGTAAGACATTGAATATTTTTATCGGATCGGATTATCTTGGATGATCTGTATCAAAATCAACAGCATAATACCCTTGCTTAGGGCCCAGGTTTAGCCAGGGTGGCCTTGATTATTATTAGTATTATTATAATTAGTATAACAAAATAAAATGGCTCACACCGAAAATAAAAATGAATCAAAATCACATTTCAAAGAGCAGGCTCTTTACCGACATAAATGTCCACTTTAAAGTAGGAATCTAATGCTGAGACAAAAGCAATGGATCCTTGCACAGTGCTCTCAATTGGCATAGAGTGAACGATGCGTTGTGCTTAGTGCAGCACAGCACAGCATTGGTCTCCTCTATCTACTCTCTTTCCCCGTGTGTGTTTTACATTCATTATGCCCCCCCTCTGGAACTTGTGGCATATTCATCAGCACTGTGACAAATTAGATGTGCAGTGAAATGGAATAGGAGAGTGGAAGAGAGCAGCAAAAGATTAGATCCACTCCAATCTAACCGGCAATCACTATCCCTTCATTTCTGTGGGGAAATACCCTAGGTTGGGGGAAGATAATTATTGCTGCAGAAAGTGTTGGCAGGGCTAGGGGACAGACATGAAACTGTCTTTGGTTTGTGCATTCAACTAAATATGTCATCTTTAGCAGTGTGCTTGCTGCACATTGTTACATGAATATCTCTCCAAACAAGCTTTCGCATCATCAAGGTTTGAGTGGGCATGCTTTAGTGAGTCGCCCTATAGTGAAAAGGCACTTGAATGTTGATTTTTGTCTTGCACCACTCGACTATCTAAAGTTGTGGGAAAATGCACACAGTGATGTGATGACGTCTCCTGCAGTTAACTGCAGCCTACTCTATGAAATACTGAAGTACACCTATGCTACAAAGTGTGCACATCTTGCTATGTGATTACAACAGCATGGTGTAAGAGCCTTGTGGATAAATGTAACTTTGCTGACGCTTTTTAGATGATGAATGTCAATATTGTTACACTTCTACAGCAGAATGCTTGTTTCTCTGTAACACATCCACCGGAGCAAGCTGGAGGTGCAGAGACATCTAGTGGCAGAACAGGCCTACGCAGCAGCAGCAGTTTTTGTCAAACTTTGCAGGCAAAAACATCTATTTTTTATGATTCAAGTAGACACCGTTACACACGTGTGGACGAAACTATTGGGATATTCCATCTACAGCAGTGGTCCACCTTGGCATTGTAACATTCATTCATTCATTTTCTATACCGCTTATCCTCATTAGGGTCGCGGGGATGCTGGAGCCTATCCCAGCAGACTTTGGGCAAGAGGCGGGGTACACCCTGGACTGGTCGCCAGTCGGTCGCAGGGCACATATAGACAAACAAACATTCACACCTATGAACAGTTTAGAGTCACCAATTAACCTAACACGCATGTTTTTGGAATGTGGGAGGAAACCGGAGTACCCGGAGAAAACCCACACACGCACGGGGAGAACATGCAAACTCCACACAGAGATGCCCAACGAAGATTTGAACCCAGGTTTTCCAGATCTCCTGACTGTGTGGCCAATGTGCTAACCACTCAGCCACCGTGAAGTCACACACAACATTAATTTGGTAAAATATGTTGACCATTTTAGAAGAAATTTGGTTTGAACCAAATACCGAATGTCAGCACTCTTTTTCTATGATTGAGATTTGTTGAAAAAAATGAAACCATTCAAAATGCACTATTGTACCCCGCTTCCCGCCCAAAGTCAGCTGGGATAGGCTCCAGCATTCCCGTGACCCTAATGAGGATAAGCGGTATAGAAAATGGATGGGTGGAAAATGCATTATTGTATTTGTCAAATGTAATAGAGTGTTACATTGTTAAAAGGGCATTTTACTAGACAGTTTTTTATGACTTGTGAAGAATTTCAAGCCTATGACTTGAGGCTTGACTTGACCTGGCCTGTCTTGACTTCAACCTTGACTTCAAATTGCACATTTCTACTTAAGACCTGACTTGAGGCTTCGAATTAAGACTTCCGACTTACTTGCGACTTTCTCCCACCTCTGGTTATTACTATGGAGTCTTAAAATGAAAAACCTCACACTGATTCAAATGGAAATCATTTGATGTCTAAAAGGTATTACTTCACATGGTAACAAATAATTGTGCCTCGCTTTGCATAAAACTGTATATAGGCATTTTACATCACTTTTGCATACAGTTATTAGAATAATTTTTTTTATATAATGTAGTTATTGAATTGTGTAAATGAAGATTATATTGAGAGTTATTGTGTGCCGTAACACTAACAATAATAATAATAATATTAACAAGTCAGATCCGCATACAATACTTGTTGTGACTCACGCATTGGTCCAGACCCACCATTCGAGAATCCCTGCTCTAAAGCATGTAACAAATGCACAACAATGCAGAGCTGGCTAAATATCTCTATTGTAGTTCACCCCAGTGTTGCTTGATGGGGGTTTTCGGACCAGAGTTTGGTTTTGTGATGCTAGAACAGTAACAGGCCTTTACCAGTGTTGCCACAAAGCTGGAAGTAGACAAATGCCCCCCCAAAAATCCACGACTAGTTGAAGAAGAGTCCCCCAAGACTTGTGTCCAAGTAGGTGTTCTGTGAACATGGCAGTCAGAGTAAAATGACGAGTACAGACACCATCTCATCTTTCTGCTGCTATCAGTCGCCTATTTTACTGCATGATGAATTAGGGCCAATTTGTGCGATACTATACTATGACAAGTGTCTTATGTTACAACAATGGCTTTGATTGCCAAAGAGTCCCCGAGGAAGGACTGCAGCACTGACAGTGTCATCTAACTTTCTAACTGCGCACCACAAACCTCAAAGTGTCAAATCTTTGTTTTATTTTCAGGTAGGCTTTTGTAGCTCAGGTTTCTTGTTTTTTTTTTTTTTTTTTTTTTTTTAGTAAAGGCTGGGGGGAATATCATAGATAGTGCACATTAGGTAAACCTGCACAATTAAATGATAAAAGAAAAAATCATTATGCTATGACTGACTGTACCAGATGTTGTCATTTAATATAATGTGTTGATTATTGTGGTTGTACCCCTTTGTTCTCCTTCCATGTGGCGAAGGATATTAAAGGATCAATTAAACCCACCAAAACAGCGACCTCTAGCGTTACATCATTGCTATTATTGACATTTCACTGAGTTTATAAGACTGAGTTTGTAAGTAAGTCATCTTTATTTGTATAGCACCTTTCACAGATTAAAAAAATCACAAAGTGCTTCACAAAAAACAGGATAAAATACATATAAAAATGTATAAACACAACAACTAGTTGATGTACTTGTTTTTAAACATAGCTGTAGCAATGCATGGATGCAGACAACCACAATGTACTGCATCAGGGATCTTCCAGTTCTTTATTATACTGTATGCGTAACATATAAGTTGTTCAAATAAGCAAGGCTTCAGTACATGTTACATGAGATAACGCTGCTTGGTAAGAAAGGATATCTTTTTAGTCAAGCACTTGTGTTCCGATAAATAACCTTCCTTATGGTTTTACAGCACAAACATATGACCTGTAATCCACACAGAATAATAATTAATGACTTTATTCAGCTGACTTGATGGCAGAATTCATATTCAACTATTTATTGCAACTTCCCTTCAGTTGAATCATATCTGCATGATTAGATTATTTTATTATTTGTATTATTATATTATATAATTGTCTTTATGTTTGTTATTATTTTATTATTATTATATTTTTGTTCCTGTAACAGTGTGTGCGTGTGTAAGAAAACTACAAAATTATACCAGTTTTATTTTGTTGAGGATAAGCGGTATAGAAAATGGATGGATGGATGGATGGACTTTATTTATTGCAGTATTTTTGCATTCCTTTTATTTGAACAATTCTGGACAACTTTGCACTCAAAATGGTTAATTTGTAACAACGTGTAAAAACATTCATTGGATTGACAGTTACATAATTTTACATCAGTATAATGTACATTTTGTTGTGGTAATGAAAACTATTGCTAAGTTTTGGGTGTTGAATTATTTAGACTGCAACTTTAAGGTTTTTTTTTCTTTTCCAAAAACATAATTTTAAATATATTATTGCCTAACTAGTGCTTCTGGAGTGTCTTTGGCGTTACCTCTGTCATGGTCAGCACTGCTCTTGTGTGTGTGTGTGTGTGTGTGCGTGCGTGTGTGTGTGTTTGTGCGTGTGTGTGTGTCGTCTTCAGTCATGCATTGCAGCCTGGCGCCGCCATCTCTCCACTGCCACAACATGAAGTGTCGTGTTTCTGTTTGTTGTGTCCTGAGACAACACTAATAATGTGTCTGCACAACAATGTTGATGGTAAAAGCTGGTCAACATCACCAAAGACGTCACTCAACTGCACACCCCCTCGGGGACGCGCGTGCCCATTAGGCGAACCACCTCCACTTTTAAAGCACTTCATGAATCTCTACCAGTGACTTTCTGTTAAGTGCAGCTGCTACTTATCGCTTCCTTAACTAAAACTAAAACTAAAATGTTTTCAATGCATGCACTGGACACTTCATTGGGTAGACCTGCAGTAATAACTAATGACATTGCATGAACTGAATGATTCCATAATACAGAGAGCTGTTTCTAACGACTCAATAATGTCACCAAATGATTACAAGCATGACTGCGGGACAGTTCTAACCCGTGTACACTACATGCATTTATTTTATGCTAAATGCTGGTTTCCACACTAGATGTTCCAATTATTTAACAAACATACACACTAAAAATGTGCTCTTTTTATCTTTAAAAGCTCAGAATTCCACAAATTCACCTAATTAGAAACACCTTTGCAAAAATGGGGCAGCAAGAAAGAAATTTAGAAAAAAAAAATAATATTAATAAATGTTTTGAATGTATTGAATGTGTTTTACATGTGCCAAACAAAAAAAAACCCAACAACAACAAAAAACATTTTAAACTTTAAAATGCCAATCTATTAATTTCAGTGGAAAACTTTTTATGCATTCAAAGACCTTTTGGGAACAAACAAAACATACGGTTGTTTTAATATTTAATCAATCTAAAATGAGCATTATTATGTTATGTTTGGAGAGGCAGAATGTCTGCACTGAATGTGTGCCGAATGAAGTGTGTGATGAGTGTAGTATGGAATGAGCTTCCCTTCTGTCATCAGACTCTCACTGCACGCCGGACATCTTTAAGTGCACTTCAGTGTTAATTAGCCAACCCCCAAGCCAAGCTGACTGAGTGTTCAGGTGTAAGGTGAGAAGCAGATCAGATCAGCAGCAAGCTGGCTTTTTGGAGATAGGTGACAAGATAGGTGACAAGATTTTTTTTCTCTTTACTTGGAGCCTTGCATGGCTTTATAAAGCTGCTCGGGTGTGCCTTGCACAGCAGTGCAGTGTGAAAGAGTACCAAGAAAAGGACCAGGAATTAGCCGGACGATGCATCCCAGCTCGTCGACTACAACTCCTTTTTCAGTTAAGGATATTTTGAAGCTGGAACACGTGCGTCATTTTGATGCTTTGGTGGCAGACCAAGTTGCCGAAGAGCATCTTAACACGCATGGGAATCAGAGGAAGCTTTTCAACCATGACACAACAGTGGAGGGGGAGATGAATAAATATGGTAAGGTCCTTGGTCTCTTATCTGGTTATTTCAGTGTAACTGGGGAAATTCATTTAAATGCACTCAACATAAACAATTAGGTAGGCTTGCACAGTCTAATCCAGTCCAAATTAGTTTTTAAACGTATTCATTCAACATAAAGTTTATTGTTGTGCTTATGGTTAGCAGTGGTGTAGAACTGCATTGTATCATACCGAAGTCCTCCTGGTATGTAGCAAAAATAGGTCACCAAAATATTACCTCAGCTCTGTATGACATCTGGCCTTGCAGCATTCAGTAGTCTCAGGTGTACCTACGGGAGTGGACGCTGAGTTGTTGTTGTGTGTTTGTTTTTAGTCAAACCCGTGTTGCTATTTTTAGTTTTAAATGAGGATGTATCACATAGCTAAAAAAAAATCTCACAAAGTTTAACCTGGTCACACATGAACGAAAACTCGGCAGTTAGTGGATTTTTCTGCATCACAAAAATCTATATACACTCCGGTCAAAAGCTTTGGAACACTCCAATTTCTTTGGAGGAAAAACCTCCATTAAGTGTTAAGATGGTATGTCTCTATTCCATGGTCAATTGCCTTTTAATTCCCAAAGTACTTTCTTCAGTTCAGTACTTTTCAACTGATGCTCACAAGAGTATAGTACCACAGTGTGTTCCAAACACTGTTTTTATGCAGACAGAGGGGATAGTAAGTACTTGGAACACCTGTAGGATTTAGTTACACCAACTGCCAAGGCTTGATCATCTCCATATATATATATATATATATATACACATACTATATACATATAAAAATATATATTTATTTATACATATCTATATATATACTGTATATATACATATACACACACACACGTGTATATAGTATAGACACACACATACAGTGGTGTTAAAAAGTGGGTTTTTTTTGCATGTTTGTCATACTTAAATGTTTCAGATCATCAAACAAAATTAAATATTTGTCAATGACAACACAACTAAACACAAAATTCAGTTCTTAAATGATTAAGGGAGATCCATCAGTCTACAAAAGGTTACAAAGCTATTTCTAAATCACAGTGAGAGTCATTATCCACAAATGTCTAAAACATGGAACTGTGGTGAACCTTACCAGGAGTGGCCGGTCAACCAAAATTACCCAAAGAGAGTAGCAACAACTCACCCAAAAGGTCACAAAAGACCCCACAACAACATCCAAAGAACTGGCAGGCCTCACTTTCCTCCGTAAAGATGACTCCACCATAAGAAAGACACTGGGCGAAAACTACTACTGTTCCACTAAGAACATAAAGGCTCATCTCAATTTTGCCAGAAAAAAATCTTGATGATCCCCAAGACCTTTGGGAAAATACTGGTCTGACAAGACAAAAGTTCAACTTTTTGGAAGGTGTGTGTCGCATTACATCACACATAAAAGTAATGCCTCATTTCAGAAAAGAACATCATACCAACAATAATATACGGTGCTGGTAGTGTGATGGTCTGTGGTTGTTTTGCTGCTTCAGGACCAGGAATACTTGCTGTGGCAAATGGAACCATGATTTCTGCTGTCTACCAAAAATCCTGAAGGAGAATGCCTGGGAACTGTTTGTCAAGCTGAAACCAACTTGGGTATTGCAGCAGTACAGTAATCCAAAACACACCAGTTAGTCCACCTCTGAATGGCGGAAAAAAAACAGATTGCAGACTTTGGAGTTTCTATTGAGATGCTGTGGCATCACCTTAAAAAGGCGCTTCATGCTGAAAAACTCCCAATGTCCCAAATACTCCACAATTCTGTAAAGGACTCATTGCAAGTTAACGCTTGATTGCAGTTGTTGATGCGAAAGGTTAATAGGCTGGGGGGGCAATCACTTTTCCACACATTATTTTTTTCTCCCTAAATATTAAAAAGATTTTAAATACTTTAAAACAGCATTTTATTTAGAGGTGTGTTGTCAATGATTTCTTCTTTTCCTTTCGGCTTATCCCTGCTTATCTCTTTAGGGGTCGCCACAGAGAGTTGATTTTCTTCTGTTTGATTCGCATGTTTTGATTTGGCAAAGGTTTTACGTCGGATGCCCTTCCTGACGCAAGCCTTATTTAATATTTAAATTTGATTGATGAAATGAAACATTTAAGTGTGACAAAAACCAACAAAACAAGAAGGGGGCAAACACACGACTGTATGGATATATATTTCCACGCACACACACACACTATATATATATACTCTATATATACTGTACAGTATATATCAATCACTATTTAAGTACACAATGTGAAATCGCCGCCCACAATTGGTTTGTATATTTTTTTTCTAAAAGACCTAAAAGTGTGAC
Source organism: Oostethus manadensis (assembly GCA_024372805.1). NCBI lineage: Eukaryota > Metazoa > Chordata > Actinopteri > Syngnathiformes > Syngnathidae > Oostethus > Oostethus manadensis. The sequence continues at coordinate 3,619,759 of QODF01000168.1, forward strand.
ACCGTATTGTTTAAAAAAAATCAACGTTTGCATTTATTCTTTTAAATTATATAATAATTAATAAGGAATCATAATGAATCAAAAATATCAATTTAGTGCAATAGATGCAGCAAATTAAACTGTCACTAAAATTACTTATCTTATCTTATTACTTATCTACTCATCTTACATGTCATTTTGTCACACGGTGGCCTAGTGGTTAGAATGTCGCCCACACAGTCAAGAGATTTGAAAGATCTTTGTTTGAATCTCAGTTCGGCATTTCTGTGTAGAGTTTGCATGTTCTCCCGGTGCGTGCGTGGGTTTTCTCCGGGTACTAGGTTAATTGGTTAGGTTAATTGGCGACTCCAAATTGTCCGTAGGTATGAATGTGAGTGTGAATGTTTGTTTGTCTACCGCGTGATTGACTGGTGACTCGTCCAGGGTGTATCCCGCCTGTCCCGCCCGAAGCCAGCTGGGATAGGCTCCAGCCTACTTGCGCAACACTAATGAGGATAAGCAGCACAGAAAACGGATGTTTTATTGTCACTATTAATGTTAAAATATTTCGTTACCTTTTTGTGACTGTGAAAATTGTTTGGTCATTTAAAATACACTTTTATTTGTAAGGTTAATTACAGACGAATAAAAGGATGCAATTGTAATCCCTTGTTAGTCTCTGGTTCTGAAGTGGTGTTGTGTTTTTAGAGACAGACAGTTCCAGCGACAGTGACAGATGCTCCAAAGGAGGTTCAGGATCTCGCAGAAGACCACGAGTCCTCTTCTCCCGGGCCCAGGTGTCTGAGCTAGAACGTCGTTTCCACCAGCAGCGCTACCTGTCAGCCCCAGAGAGAGAGCAACTGGCCCTAGTCATCAAGTTGACCTCAACTCAGATCAAGATCTGGTTCCAGAACCGCAGGTACAAGTGCAAGCGTCAAAGTCAAGACAGAACCCTGGAACTTGTACCCAGGAGGGTGCCTGTGCCAGTACTGGTGCGGGATGGCAAAGTGTGTGGGGTGGCATCATTACCATCTGCTTACAATGCAACCTTTGGACATTATAGCAGTAACGTGTTGGGCTATGGGAGCCATAGTGTGTATGGTTACACGTATCACAATATTTCTCCTGATGGCGGCAATACTGAAGGGGCCTTCGTTTATGCACTGGAGGGCCGCACAGAATGGTGACCGTGGATGTCTTTAAGAAATACACATCATGTGTACTGTACATAAATTAACAACTACGGTGGTACCTCGGTTAACGTCCGATATGTTAATATGTTTAACGGTTTTAGAACCATGATATTTAGTTTGATGTATTTTTTACATTTTTGCAAATTGTGATTGCAGCAGAATAATGTGTTGATTTTGTGTTATTGTGTTAATTGATGGTTTTGTGACATTGTCAGTTATCAGATGTTCAGTTGTCCGTTCATTTGTTATTATTTTTGCATAATTTTCTGCAAGTAAAACTATAATTATGGTCTATAACATGTGTTTTGTGTTTGTAGCGGATTGACTGGATTCACATTATTTTCTATGGGAACACTTACTTTGGTTGGAGTCTGTTTTGGTTTGAGTCAAACCTGAACAGATCAATGATGTTAACCAAGGCACCACTGTATTTGGATTTTATGGCTTTGTAATGTGAGAGGATGCATTCATTAAATACACATTTTAATAAATATATCTATGTAGCGACAAGCAACAATGACATGTAATTATTTGTGTTTGTGTGCAGTATGGTCAAAATTGAGCTTGACTACTTTACTAGTTTGTTAATTAGTTATGCTAGTTATTATGTCAGTCAGACAGAGGGTTAGGTCCACTACAATCTTATATAACTAGTCAGTCACTTCATTACATTCTTTACTTTTGCAGAATGTTAGTCCGTCAGAAAGCCACTTAATCTGTTATTTAGGTTAGGTTAGTCAGACTAACGGACAACTGCCTTGTTGACAGCTAGTTAGTCAGTTGTGTGGTTAGTTACATAGGAAGAAGGTGAATTACTTCATTAGACCAACCAAGAGGTAGTCAAATATTTAGTTCGAGTTAGACAGACAGGGAGACATCTGGTTGGTTGGTGAAGCCCAACATCAGGGATGCTTTGCCCCGAGCTGCAACTGCATGGACTACCGCTGGGTACGGTGATGCGGATCTTCTCCCGAGATGGTATTCCTTGGAGCATCCACATCGTTGAAAACCCTTCCGCATCACCAGCAGGCATCTCAAAGAAAGAGAAAGTCCGACAGTGGTTTAATGGATGGACAGTAAGTCCGACGTTCAGACCCTCAATCAGTGAGTTCCACGTGCAGCTGGACAGAGCTGTGCGTTACCCAAGAGCTTGGCGGGGTATTTCATCAAAACCACTTGTCAATATGTCATCAGTGGTAATAGGCTGAGGGTGGTGACGTCTTTGTTGTTTATCAAAGAAATGCTTCCAAAGTAGGAAAAGAAAAGAGGAAGTGACATCCGAGCTGACGAGAGCAGCTCTATCAAAGTGAGCTCATCATTGTCCCATTGACTAATCCGCTGATAAGACCTCACAGCCCGTCTGGTCCTGGAGCTTTGCTTTGTAAACAAAACTGCAGACTGAGAGGCTCTCCAACTTCGACATTCAAACTTTCAATCAAGCTGGAAAGGCCTCCCCATTCAGCTGTCACTCACTGATGGGCTGATACGGTCAACTTCCCCACGCTCATAGTCAACGTTTGATGCCACGTGCTACTGTATGAATCTGGTCGGATGGTGATACAAAAGTCATGTCTAAAAAGAGAGCATGATGAGTGAAGCTGGCGCTTAGTGGAGAAAAAAAACCCCTGTAGGTAGAAAACAGGTGAATCTCTTTGATAAGGATGAAGATGTAGACAGAGTGGAGTCCAGAAGCCCTTCAAGAGATCAGATAGTGCTAATGGCCAACCAGCCACCTCTCTCTCTCTCTCTCTCTCTCTCTCTCTCTCTCTCTCTCTCTGTGTGTGTGTGTGTGTGTGGATGTGACACAAAGGATGCTTGATTACAATGTTGTGATTCACATTTCATGAGGGTCATCTCCTTCAGGGGATGACGTGAGGGCGTCCATCACCGAAAGGAGGTTGAACTGAAGGCGCTCCACTCATCCAGCGTGTAGCGTCACCTTCTAATAGTACGCAACGTTGATAACCTCAATGTGCGTGTGACGACTGACGGCGAGGTTTCTGGTATGAAATGAGGACGATAGACGAGGATCTGGCTTGTCATTTTATTCTATGAAAGCTGACTCTTTAAAAACAGCTTCCTGTGTGGCAGTGGTTACATCATGACGTTTAGCTCTAGAGCGCCCTCTAGTGGACCTGACAAGGTAATACTGGATGATGCCTTGTGATGCGTTCAAGACTGTGAGGTTAGATAAACTTTTTTTTGCAGCGCCCCCCTTTTGGAGATAAATTCATTTTCTACACCCCTTACCCTTGAAAAATACGGTAATAACCAAAGTGGTAGCCCCCCCACCTGTCATAACGCTCCCCCTACGGGGGTGCCCCCCAGTTTGAATTCTGGGAATTCTGACATTCATTTGTATTTGTTCATACATCTTGCAATTTTCTTTCATTCATCCTGACTGTTTTAAATGACATCAATCAATCTTCTATAAAACTTCTTATAATTAGACTTCATCCCTATTATTTTTGATCGTAATGCACATTTTTTTGACAAAATAGTAGGGATGTCAAATGAGTAAACATTTTAATAAGATTAATCACTGTTTGCAAATGAATTATTATATGATTAATCACGATTTGCAACTAAATCTGAAACATGCCCATTTTTTGCTGGTATTTTATTGAAAGAAATTTACATGACAATCAGGGGGACAGACACTCTCTCATTATTTAAAAGTCAACTCAAAACCTTTGCTACAGCATACATTTCCAACCGACCCTTGATATGCTGATATGTATCAGAGACATTTCTCCACATTCCTTGGTCTAAGACTAAGACTTGCGGCTTGATCTACCATGCACCCTTCTATTCTTTGTATATCTTTTTATATCTTCCCCCAAGGGAGTTTTTCCTTGCTTCTGTCGCTAAATGCTTGCTCATGTGGTGTTTCAGTTGGTTCTCTTTCTGTGACCTTCATGTGTAAATGAGGTGACTGCTGTTGTGTGATTTGGCGCTGTACAAATCAATTGAAATTGAAATAGAACAGGATAAATTATATTTGTATGTATTAAAACTAAATCAAGCTGAAAGATATCACACATGACTGAAAATCTTACCATAGTTTCTTTAATCAAAATGATAAACAATGAGGGATTGCATTCAATCCCTCAAAGAGGTCGTAGGGATGTTAGGAGGGTCCCTGAGTGCATCTCACGGTAGCAGCAATGAGCTACCCATTTAGACTCGGAGGCTGAACTGACGAGAAATGTGTCACACACACACTGTGTCGTCAAAACGGAGATGCGGGGCTTGCCATGATGCGTTATTTAACGTGATTAATGAAAAAATGTGTTACCTAACTAACCTATAACGCGCTATTTTCGACAGCCCTACATAATATTAAAACTTTGTTCACTATATTACTTTTTTGAATTGTAATTATGACTTTACTCTTGTAATAATTAATCTTACATTGCAACTTAATTATCGTAATATAGACTTTATTCTCGCAATGTTCCAACCTTGTTCTCAGAATTAAAATTCATTGTCAGCTTTATCATGACATTTATTCTGGTAATATATTGATTTTTTTCCCCTCATAACATTCCAACTATATTCTCATATTCTACATTTTTTAAATCATAGTTTTTATAACATTGTGATTTTTTGCCCTTGCAATATTACAGCTTTATTCATATGCAGTAATTAGAATCCATTCAATTTGTTAATAATATGTATTACTTATTTTATGTATTATTATTTATCATATTTATTATTTATTATATTGCACTATTTACATTATGTTATTTCAACTTTTAGACTTTATTCTTATTTAAGATGTATCTTTTTTGTAATATTTAGACATTTTTCCCATTTTACTCCCTCATTCTCCTTAAATTCTGAGTTTTTTTCATAGTATTATGAATTTGCATCACAATAACTTTCTCTCATAATATTTTTTCGTTTTTCAACTTTATTATCATAATAATTAGACTTTAATCTCATAGTAAAACGTCATTCTCGTAATATTTAAATATTACTCTCATAATTTTACAACTTTATTTGTACAATTCTAATTTATTACAAAGCCCATTTTTTCATATAACATTTGTTCTGGTATTGATTGTTTTGATAATATTACAACTTTTTCTCAAATGTACTTATATATATATATATATATATCATTATATATATATATATATATATATATATATATATATATATATATACATNATATATATATTGATATGGATCTGGGTGTCTGCAATAAAGATTTGTCATTACGATACATGGTATTTAATATTCCAATTTTATAATCAATTACATTTATTCTGGTAATATATATTTCCACCCTCATAATATTACCAACTTATTCTCATGTTATGATTTTAGTCTTTTATATATGTATATATATATATATATATAACTATATATTATAACACCTTCCAGCAATGAACTTTTTTTCCCCACATAAAACTTTATCATAAATCAGAAGCTAATATTTAGATTTGTATTTGACATGTTATGGCCAGGCCGCACGGTGGCTGAATGGTTAGCACATTGGCCACACAGTCAGGAGATCTGGAATACCTGGGTTCAAATCTCCGTTGGGCATCTCTGTGTGGAGTTTGCATGTTCTCCCCGTGCGTGTGTGGGTTTTCTCCGGGTACTCCGGTTTCCTCCCACAATCCCAAAACATGCATGTTAGGTTAATTGGCGACTCTAAAATTGTCCATTAGAGTGTAAATGTGAGTGTGAATGTTTGTTTGTCTATATGTGCCTTGCGATTGACTGGCGACCAGTCCAGGGTGTACCCCCCCCTCTCGCCCAAAGCCAGCTGGGATAGGCTCCAGCATCCCCGTGACCCTAATGAGGATAAGCGGTACAGAAAATGAATGAATGTTATGGCCTTGTTTTTGTAATGTACAGTTTTTTACTTATAATGTTGCAACTTTATTCCTGTCACACTACCAGAACACTTCTTGAGAGGATGCAGATTTAATAGAATGAGAGGCAAGATCACCATTAATATGCACGATGCATTATTATGCAGTGTGCAGGGCCAGACTGCACGGGTGACTCCTGCTACATAATAAGGCAGAATGTTGTGTTACGTTTGTTCATCCTACTAACCTGAGGAAATGCATGACAGTGTTGCTTAACATCACAGATGTTGACCTTATACATTGCTTGGCTGGACTCTTTGTGTGCTGCTAAATTCCAAATGAGTGTAGCTGGTGTCGCGAAAGGGGCGTTAAGCTTGTGGCAACATGTAAAGGTGCTGCAGACACATGTATTGTTACAACAAGGACTCTTCATGCAGACAACGACTTGGCAGGAAAACAACTGAAGATTAATGACAAAACAAGTCAAAGAAAACATGGTGACCACATATTGTGGAAAATAAACAGCTTCCGAGTGAAAGGTCACAGGTTGTGGTATGTCACTCCACGTGCTCAGTGCAGTTGAAAACATCTTGGTGATGAGCGCTTGAAATACACTAAATAGCGAGGGAATGTCAGAGCACAACTAATGTGCCTGAAATGAGAGAGTCAGCACAGTTTCCCTGCAGACGAAGAAGTCAAGGTGAAGGCCATCAATGATCTTAATGCCGTGTTGATGAGACAACAGAAAAAGCCCGAGAAGAGCCTCTTTACATTTTTGAGAAGCGAATGCTTTTAGAATCATCCAGATCCTGTTGTACCGTTACGAAATGCTGTAGACAGGATGTAAAGGTGTGATTAGGGTGTGTACACAACAACGTTTCAATGGGGTTATTGCTGACCTTATCTTACTAAGGGCTCTATTTGAATGGCACTCTCTTGTTTCGGCCTGTTTTGACATCAAAAAGAGACTTTGAAAACGTCTGCTTTGACTTTAGAATTAAAAAACGTTATGATGTAATATAGTGATAATTCATTTTTTCATATGAAATTAATTTCTGTAATATTTAGACCTTTTCTCATCACATCATGACTTAATTGTTTTTTCTCATAAATTTAGCAGCCTGTTATCAAATTATCTTGTAAGAATTTAACTCGTGCATTAATGTATAGAACTTCATTCTCATTAATTACCCATCCATCCATCCATTTTCTATGCCGCTTATCCTCATTAGGGTCACGGGGATGCTGGAGCCTATCCCAGCTGGCTTTGGGCGAGAGGCAGGGTACACCCTGGACTGGTCGCCAGTCAATCGCAGGGCACATATAGACAAACAACCATTCACACTCACATTCATACCTATGGACAATTTAGAGTCACCAATTAACCTAACATGCATGTTTTTGGAATGTGGGAGGAAACCGGAGTACCCGGAGAAAACCCACACACGCACGGGGAGAACATGCAAACTCCACACAGAGATGCCCAACGGAGATTTGAACCCAGGTCTTCCAGATCTCCTGACTGTGTGGCCAATGTGCTAACCACTCAGCCACCGTGCGGCCCCTCATTAATTACCATGTCCTTTAAAATGTTTCCTCCAATAATTCCCAACTTTTCCCACTAGTTTTATTCTTGAAACACTAAAACATTGTTTCTCATTTTATGTATTAATACCTAGCTCTGGTAAAATAATGCCTTTTTTCCTCAGTTTTTATGTGTTGTTGAATTTTATTACCATAAATATTTACTTCTCGTAGTCTTCTTGAGTCTCGTGGTACAGTATTTAGACATTTTCTCTTATTGCTACGACTTCGTTCTTGCAACATTACATCTTTTTCCCTCATATTACAAATTGAATCTTGTGATATTTACACTTTTTCTCACTATATTTAAACATTAATACATTTAATTTCTTAAAATGTAGACATGTTTCTCATACGAGGAGGAATTTATTCTCATAACAATACAATACAATTAAATAAATAATACAAATACAATTTCTCATATGACTACGTGTTAGTTTTCATTTTGCTTGCTCACCCCACGACCATAGTGACAATAAGCGTCATAGAAAAATGATGGATTTTACTTACTCATAGTAACAATACTTTATTGTCATAATATTAAATAACATCTATTATTTCATATTAATAGAAAGATGAATTTTATTAATGTATGTTAGGATGTAAGTCTTGTAAAATTATTGTGATAAATTCAATCAAATGTAACCTTTACTCATTTTTTTATGCATATGACTTAGTTTTTGTATAGTTTAGAAGAGTTTCAGCAATTTTTAGCAAATATACAAATCAAGAAAGATAACCCCCTGCAAAAGAGGTTACATGTTGCTATTACTATTACTTCTACTTTGTTTAACTACAGCCACTGTGACACGATGTGTGGGGGTGTGGGGGTGATGCAGAGATGCTGCAAGAGCCAGTGAGGACCAGCAGGGGCAGGGGTGCACAATGTCCCGTTCATCACCCCTGAAATTTACGCTTGTTCCAAATGATGCATGAACTCCCAGAGGAACACTGGCACTGCTAGTAAACGTATCATTCTTGGGGCAAGAACAACAACTAAACAATGAAGGTGTCCGTCCAGGAGCCGGACTAAATGTGTCGAACTCATTAGTGAGGTCCAGAGGATACGACCACCCACTCTGACCCCAGCTCCCTGCTCGCACCTCTGCAGGAAGAGATGTTGAGCTGCGGGCTGTATGGAAGAAGGCATTAGCCAATCCTAAAGAAAAACATCTAAAAGTCATCATTACGCTCTATGAAGCATAGAATGGAGCCATCATAGGGAGATTTTGATCATTTTCCCTACAAAAAAACCCAAATGTCACACAATCATGCCTCTTCCCCACTGAGCAAATTTGAGGAAAGCTGGAAAAGAAACATGCTATTGATTTTGGCTTGTGTTGCTGGAGGCATGGAATAACATTAGTGTTGACGTTCTCAGGAAATATATTGACACTATGCTAGAGAGATGTGGTGGTGTTGTTGCTGTAAAAGGCGGACATACCAAATCTTGGAAGTGCGGATGAAAACAGTAGGACTCGCTTCATTTTGTTGGGCTCCGAGCAACCATCTGCATGTATCACGAACATTGTGAAGTTAAATCATGTTTGGGTTCATAAGTAGGAAAATGTAATCATGTATGTATGTATAATAATGTATTAATATGTGTTTTGAAAACAATGGTAATCAGCTGCAATTGATTTTTTTACTTTAAAAAAAATGATGCTTACTATCATTTTATTGTCAGTGGTTTTACTTTTTATTCTCTTACTAGTCTTCCAATTGTTTTTATTTCCATATTTCCGTCAACCACAACAACTGAAGTGAAAGTCACTGAAGGGGTGAGTACACGGTCAGCTGTGTCCCACCTCCTCCTTCTCAAAACCCGCCCCTGCACTTGTATAAAATGCCAGCGTGTGTGTGCGTGCGTGCGTGCGTGTGGGCATGTGTGAAGAACAGGCGGCTGCTAACAGCCTGTGACACCGAGGAGGCCTCTCACGCGTTGCACCGCTGGATGGTAATATGTCTGATCCGGTCAAACCTCGGACATCCTTCCTGATAGAGGACATCCTCGCCACGAAAGACAATGCTGGAAAATGCTGTTCGCAGACGACGGACAAATGGGAAGAAGAAGTCAAAAAGATGTCAGAGTCGACGATGGTGGAGCAGACAGGTCAGCTAAACTTTGTTTGCTCATTTTTTAAGTGAAACTTCCTATGCTCAAAATGTCTTTTCCTCATAACGATGACGCCTGATCCTATCTCTCACATCTCAGCTGCATCACTGGACAAGACCTGTCCCAGCACGTCCGAGTCCGACAGCTTCCCATCAACAAGAAAACCCAAACGCTCCCGAGCGGCGTTCACGCACCTCCAAGTGCTGGAACTGGAGAAGAAATTCAACCACCAGAAGTACCTGTCGGCCCCTGAGAGAGCTCACCTGGCCAGCCGGTTAAGACTGACTGAGACACAGGTGAAGATCTGGTTTCAGAATCGCAGGTACAAAACAAAAAGAAAGCAGCAAGCGTCCGAGTTCTGTAAAGACACGTACAAAGTAGATGGACTGGACCCGAGAGCTCTCATCAGTACCTTCTGCAGGGCGTACCAGTGCAGACCAAACCTGTGGGACTATGGGGGGCCCTGGAGACCTGCATTTTGGTGAAAACGACTTGAAGATCATCAAATAAAATGTTGATAGGGAAACATCTTATGCAATGTGCTACTTGATTGCATCATAAGAGTCTGTATATTTCGTGTTTTGGTCGATGATGTAATCGTGTATGCAAAAGATGTGAAAGTAAACATTAAATCGCTTAAGGTAATTACCAATGATAGATGTTACTATTGTTGAGAATAAATAGTTGCTTCTCACACTGCGGTACGAGTACCTCTGGTGCTACAGAGGCTCGAATATGAAATCATTGTGTAATGCACATTTATTGACTAAAGTTTGGCTGAAAATGTGCCTTCGTTGAAATATTGCTGTTTAATTCGCCTCACCTCATGTGCCACAAACCTGCACGGACAGTCCACAGATTAACAAGGTAAACTGCAATGATGAGTGGAGGTAGCAAAAAAAAAAAAAACAGTTGCACTTGCCAAGCAAAATATTTATAGGGTGGTACCTGGAAGTCTAGAAAAAAGCTTCTCAAAACTTTTTACACCAACTACACTTACTGTAAAGTACATTAGGTACACCGGCCAATACAACCTAATGAGATCCCGTAAAGTAAAGGTCAATTTAGACAAGTGTGTTTGTAAGGAAAAAAAACATTTGTAATATTTTGGCTCTTTATTTAGGTAACCAAAATATTACTATTGTTAAAACAATTGATTTTTCAATACAGTTCATTTATTGGGTCCTTTTGGGTTGTGTGGGTGTACCTAATGAAGTGTCCAGGTGAGTGTACGTGAGAAAATGAGGATTTTGAAGCAGAATGAGACCCGATTCCAGAGCAGGGGCACGAGGTCACTGCAATAACTGAAAAAGGTCAATCAATGAAGTAGATGGTTAAAAGGAGCCAAAGGTAATGGCAAATAGAAACAGTGACCGCCATAGAGGAAAAGTGCCGATGTGAACGACAAAACTTCCACGAGACAGCAATCTTAAAGAGCTTCCTGTTATCGCCGTGCATGACCATCTCAAGATGCCAACGTGACATGAAAGCAAGAGAACCTGCCAAGTGGCTCCTCGGCTCAGTGTGACCGTTCCAAGTAGGCGAACCAGTTTGCCAGTACAAGGTGAACAAAGAGGCCGAAAAAACACGCAACGAAGGCTTCCTTTACAGTGACTTCCTTTTATCAGCATTTGCAGCCTTCATTCAAAGCCCTCAGCGTAAACAGGTAATTAGACATGAAGAGGGCCGATAGCGTCTGTTTTGACGGCCATGAGAATGTGACAGTATCTCACAGTGTCTCTCGGCGGGCGGGCCGCATTCGAGCATGCGGAGCCGATAAAGGAATATGTTGAATTGTCAAGCTTTTTTTTTGTGGTTCTTGTCATTGTATTACCCGCACTTTTTACTCAAAGAGACACGGTACATTGAGTCACAAACACCGCAGGTATCTCTTCCTGCACCGCAGGGATCATCTAGGTTCGGAGGGGTAGCTGATGAAAAGCAGCGAGGTTTTAGTATGTGTGCTCATAGATTAAAGACCAGCCATTAGGAAGACCGAGTTTCCGGCAAATAGTGTTTGTTTAGGCTGGTGCCAGGAGTTGAAAGCATGGTGAGCACTGAGCAATGCAACGGCGACTTGGCATTTTTCGAAGTCAAATTATACCGATAATAACATAAAAAATAACATAAAAAACACATTTTCTATAGTTTGTCAAACAGTATCAATCATGAGGTCTTTATTTGTACACATGCGTGTTTTAATAATACTATAGTTTTTGAAATACTTCAATATAACTTATGTTATTTCAACGTCACATGTAATACAAATTATTATTACTTAATATTATTTGCCATGTGTCAGGAGATTTGGAAGACCAGGGTTCGAATCTCCGTTGGGCATCTCCGTGTGGAGTTTGCATGTTCTCCCCGTGCCTGCGTGGGTTTTCTCCATGTACTCCGGTTTCCTCCCACATTCCAAAAACATGCATGTTAGGTTAATTGGCGACTCTAAATTGTCCATCGGTATGAATGTGAGTGTGAATGTTTGTTTGTCTGCCCTGCCATTGACTGGCGACCAGTCCAGGGTGTACCCCACCTCTCACCCAGAGTCACCTGGGATAGGCTCCAGCAACTCCCACAAAACACATTTTTAAAAATTATTAGAGCCCTCTAGATGTGTAATAGCACCCCTATAGTCACACTTAACACTCGTATTGGCCAATATAGTAAACATAATAAGAGTAAACCAGCCATTAAGACATGACTAAGACTTGTGTGTGTTGCTATAAATGTGTTCCCTGCAGGAGCAGATTGAGTGACACACAGGAAGTGATGTCAGGAGTTCAGAGTTGAGTTTCATCTTGCTGTGGGTTATGACTTAAACAGTAGCCCATGTTTTTATTAGGGATTTTTATTCAGGATTATTGTGCCTGCTGGGAGATCCAGTAGTGTTCGAAATAATAGCAGCCCAATGTGACTAACAAGATGAATCACTGTTATTCATCTATTTTTATTGCTACATGGCAAACAAGTTACCAGTAGGTACAGTAGATTCTCAGAAAACAAACAAGGCCCAGCATTCATATTATGCATGCTTCTAAGGTTGTGCAATTGCGCAATTAGTTGGAAGTGGTGTGTTTAATAAAATAGCAATGTGTGTTGTTGACTTTACAAACTCAACATTATTTTGTACAAACTTCTTTGTTTCTAGGACTTTGCAATCCTGAAAATCACTAAACTAATATTTAGTTGTATGACCGCCATTTTTTATAACTGCTTCACATCTGTGTGGCATGGTGTCAACCGACTCGTGTGACCTTTCATCCGTTATTCCACTCCAAGATTCGTTTACAACAATCCGCAATTCATTAACGTTCATTAACATGTAACAGCATTTTTGATGTTACGCCGCAAATTCTCCATCGATGTCCGGGGATTGGGCTGGCCACACCATAACACTAATTTGATTGGTTTGGAACCAAGATTTTGCTGGTTTAGTAGTGTGTTTGGGGTCATTGTCTTGTTGAAACTCCCATTTCAAAGGCATGTCCGCTTCGGCATAAGGCAACACGACCTCTTCAAGTATTTTGACATTTGCAAACTGATCCATGATCCCTGCTATTTGATAAATAGGTCCAACACCATAGTAGGAGAAACATGCCCATAACACGATGCTTGACCCACCATGCTTCACTGTCTTCCCTGTGTACTGTGGCTTGAATTCAGAGTTTGGGGGTTGTCTCAAAAACTGTCTGCGGCCCCTGGACCCAAAAAGACCAATTTTACTGTTTTCAGTCCACAAAATGTGTCTTCATTTCTCCTCAGGCCATTTGATGTGTTCTTTGGCTCCAGACTGTCGTTGATCATCCAAGAGGTGATCATTGGCTGAGCATTTGCCATTCTGGTTATTCTTTGATCCATTTTGATAATTGTCTTCCGTTTTCTGCTGTGTCTCTGGTTTTGGTATTGGAGATCATTTTAGCTGAAAAGTCAAAATTTTGTTTCCCCTCTCCAATTTTTTTTAACAATGTCTTGAACCACCCATTTTCCTCAGATTTTCAAAAAGAAATGCATGGTCAACAGCTGCTTTTTCATTGTTTTCATCCTTAATTATGGACCACCTGATTCACACCTGATTCTTTCACAAAATTGATCACTGATCACTAATTGAATGCCACACTAATTTTTAAACACACCCCTTTCAACTAATTGCCCAATTGCACAGCCTTAAGAGCGTGCATATCATGAATGCTGGGTCTTGTTTGTTTGCTGAGAATCTACTGCACCTACTGGTAACTTGTTTGCCATGTAGCAATAAAAATACATTACAGTGATTCATCTGGTTAGTCATATTGGACTGTTATTATTTTGAACACTACTGTAACTAAACACATCAAGTTTTGGAATTCTGTTTAACAATGACCAAGGTAGACATGTTGACGTGTATTTCTTAGAATGCCCTCTAAAGAGTTAAAGGTGTCCAAGACGTTCTTTGAAAGACCAGCAGATCCTCATCAAGACATGAGAAGCAAACCAAACCTGACCACAAAGGAAGCCTTTGTCGGTGCTGCAATGTGCCGTGACTGTCTGACAAATTTGGTGGGCCTGATAAGAAGTTTTGAAGCAGCCCCCATCTTTTCATCCACAATCATAAACTTCCTTGGATAATGTAACTGGATCCCCCATGTCACCAACCAGTGAGGCAGTGGACATAGTTTTGCATCAGTAGCCATCACTGGATGAATGTTTTTGTGTAAAAAGACCAGCATACATCAAGAGAAGAGGTTGTTATAATTCTCCAGAGCTAATCTTGGCTATAAAGACGCAAAGTAGTCAAGCAGATGGACTGCAGATGAAGCTGTCCATTGTAGGTCTCAGGTAAACAAGATGATTGTGGACTCATCAGGGATAACTGTGCACCTGTGTACATGTGTCAGGACATGCCGGCTCCGAATAAAGCTTGTCACTGTCTACATCCCGATAAGGAATGTTTTTCAATCATTGCATATCAGCAAGTATCTTCCTTCATGTAAACAGTCCAATAAATGCATCCAGCACAGGAAGAACCACAAACAAGACTATTATGAGGTCATCTAAAGGTCACGTCTTCCATGTTTGAAACAAACTGAGTACAAATGGTCAGAGGCGATTCTAGAGTCTGTTGGGGCACTAGGCAAAAATTCTCAGTAGACCCCTTGAACCAGCAGCACTGCCGTAGAAGTTTGCAGCCCTATGAGGCCCCCACTGAAACCCCAAGCAGTTGCCTGCCTTTGCCACCACCCTTGCATCTGCTCCTGGTCTTAAACTACATCACCAGTCATTTGATCCAGGTTCCAAGCTAAATCAAGGTTTTGTAGTCCAAGTCTCAAGCTACACCGAGAACAAAGGTTGTGGTCCATTTATTTAGTTCATTTCTGCTATTGAACTATATGAAGGTCTTGTGGCCCAAGTCTTAAGCTAGATCATGATCATGTGCTCTTCAAGCAAGTCACAGGTAATAATACAATTCCGGTCTTTAGACAGTCTCTAGCTCTCTAGTTTTATTGTAGCTCTAGGTTTGGTGGTCCTATCGTCCTAAGAATACACAGCATTCAACACTGCTGACCCTTCCAGGAGTGGCCAGCCAACCAAAATTCTCCCAAGAGCACAGTGATGACTCCTCCAAGAGCATCCAACATGATTAATTGCAATTGTTGATGCTAAGGGTGGTGCACAAAGCAAACAATAACCAGTTACCAGAGAATGCCATACACATTTTTTCAACAAGAGAAGAGAAATATGACCTCAGGGACAAATAAAACTTGAAACACCCATATGCACAAACAACGCTAAAAACCTATGGTTCTTTAGTATGTGGAATCAAATTATGGAACGGATTGAGTACAGTGATGCTGTAAAATGCGTGATTATTATATTATTAAAACATTACAATCAGTTGTTCCCAAAATACAAAGAAGAAGAGTCCTGAACTATTGTGTACATCCAATGCTATGTCTACTCACTAGTACACCTAATAACTCTTCATTCCTTACTGAGAGTAAATTGTCTGTTTTGCTGTCAATGCTATGTTTAATCACTATCTCCTAATCACTAATTCTCTAATCACTAATTGTGAGCACATTGTCTGTACTCACCCCCAACCTAACTGTACTATTTATTTATATTCTATGTATTATTATGACCATCAATCATCAGGCTTGCTATACAATTTATTTACCATGATAAGGACATTGACTACTATTAAACACACTGTCACATTACCTTACTTATGCATTTTAAACTTACTAACTGCAGGAGGTGTACAAATGTAATGAAATAGGGGAAAACCTTAGGATATAGGATTAAATAAGCTTTGCTTCTTCCTACCTCCTTTTGGACATGTGGAACTGTCAATTGTATTAAGTGATGTATTCATTCAATCGTTCATTTTCATACCGCTTATCCTCATTTGGGTCGTGGGTATGCTGGAGCCTATCCAAGCTGACTATTCCAATGCAAATTATATGCATGTTCAAATATTATTAAACCATAACCAACAAAACTATCAAAAATTGCTGAAACATGGTGAATGGGCAGGCTTATATAAACTCCGCTTCTAGTCTTTTTGACATGTCCATTTGTGCAAGTGTAAACATGTGGCTTTCATCCATTTTCCGTACCGCTTGTCCTCACTCAGGTTGGGTATGTTGGAGCCTATCCCAGCTGTCTTCAGGCGAGAGGTGAGGTGCACCCTGGACTGGGTAAGCATGTAATGTAATTTAGTTAAACTTGTCAATGTATAAGCAAATATAACCAGGAGCATTAGCTAGTTGATTAAAAGACGGAGGTTTATTTCTTGACCGCTCAATGACCCAGGTGGGCTAGCACATTATCCAGCATTAATCAAGTTGTGGTGTCAGACCCTGAAGATATCAGGGCAGGGACAGCTGGCACTGGATCTAGCCACCCGCACTGTGGGAAAAATGGATGGATGGAGTAAAATACATAAGAACGTTACATATTTTGAATTTCATTTTTAAAAATATTCATTCATTCATTCATTTTCTATACCGCTTATCCTCATTAGGGGCGCGGGACTTTTAAAAACATGATTTCTGTAACGTTTAAAATGTCAGCGAAAAAATATATTACATACACGTTATAGTCATCACAAGTCCAACATCTGGCTACTGAGCCATAGGCTGCGTAACATTTGGACTACAAGTCAACTAAATTTGAATACTTGTGGTGTTTGAAAAATAGAGCGTGTTTACTCAGTGCGGATAAAAGATAATGATGCTGAACTGTTGACTTTTTAGCGCTTCTTATGTCAAGGACTCACATGCATTTTGAAGTGCAACGTAGCTCTTGGGGGCCCTCTGCTGGCGACATAACAGACTGACACAGACACACTTAGTCGTCGCTTGGAAATGTATTTTAGCTCCAGTGTTACATACTGTAGCGGCACTGTCACAAGGTTTTCCTGTTTGCTTGTTATGAAGTGATTCTAATCCTGCAGATGGCAACCTAATTGTTCCTCCAGTTATAAGTGCATAAACAGCATAATACAACTACATGCAAAAAACCTAAACCTCACACCCCTTCACTACCTTGCACAGTAAGGATCTGGATAACAGATGAGACCTACAAAGTGATGGTCATTACTCATTTTATTCAAGATTTTTTTCCAAGAGCAGTGAATTAAGTTGCTGCAGATTTAAACTACAAAAGCACTCTGAGAGGGCAAACCTCCGCCAAGCGCCATGGCCCATCCCAATTTGTGATTCGCACCAAAACAACCCTACAAACTTCCTGGATCCAGACGATGATCCGGATCACCCTCAAAATGTAATCAGTTCTTCCTTATCCCATTTCCAACAATTCCATCCAAATCCATTCAGAACTTTAAGTTATTTTGAACACAAACAGACAAACAAACAGCTGCGCTTGCGCTTTGTGGAGGAAACAAAGCTTAATAAAAATAAAAATAAAAAGGCATTCCCATTTGGGAATGTTGCATGTGCTACTATGGCTTACATAAAGTGTATATAAAACAGATTGAATGATAAAGTCAATGTTTACCAAAGCCATAAGGATTGCAAATCCTACAATAACAAAATGTTTCCTCTTCAAACTGCCCTTGCTTAAAGCGGGAAGATTAGCAATGGACCTTTGCTGGAGGAAGAGCAAATGCTGCCCAACACATTTTCAAACAATGCTGAGGCAGGAAGAGACACACATTCGCCACAATGTGGCTGTAAACACACATAAAAATAAAGTCTCTGGATATGATGGAGGACAACTGACTGCGTGGATATAATGGGTTAAAAAGCAGATGCATAGAAAAATATCACTCTATACAATACAATGCATTTGATGGGTTAAGATTCAGCTTTCAGTACAAGATCAACACCATAACGAAACACTTCAGTATGGCTTTTTATGTCGACAGTTGAAAAAATCTCTTCCAAAAGTAGTGAGTACAAAGTGAGGGGGGGGGGACGACTCAAGTGAAATGTATATTTCACATCTGACATACAATCCTATGCGTTCAAGGTAAAAACATGCCGCAAAAACTGTAACACATCGATCCGAACGTGTCAGTATTTAACAACCTCATCGGATACTATAGCTGCCCTCTGTCTAGTACACTCTATTGCAAATTGTGCGTGATTCAACAGCGGAGTGCTGCCATGTGGGCCAGCAGGTGAATCTCCACAGCCTGTAGACACCTTCAGAATGTGACACAGTTGTTCTTCAAGAAGAGAAACTAGGCAAATAGGGATGGGCATACAAATCAATTAATTGATTGCTTAGTCACTGGGAACGTGACTGTTCATTAATAATGTCTTGAAGCTATTGAGGAAAAATACAGAGCAGTTCTGGGTTTCAACCAGCAAAGGCGCTGTAGATTCAGTCTCAACTAGTTGAACTAGTTTGAGGTCTAAGAAGCTCAGGACTTCAGCTATGGGAAGTTGAATCACATCCATTAAAAAAACATCTATGACTTCACAGAGCCACTCCATACAACTCATTGAAGCAGGAGTTTAGAATATTCAGAGTCATTCTTGTATATGTCACTTAAACACAATTCTTAAAAAATAACTAGTTAATGAGTTCTTCATGAATTTTTTCCATAGTTGATCCAAAAAAAAAATGTAGTCAAACACCCATCCCTAAATATAAAACAGTAAGGTACACAATCAAATATAAAGCTTTTGCTTCGATTAAAAACATGTTCCATTTAAGATCTGATGAGGCACTTGGAATGAGTGAGGCGTCATATTTTTCACTATAGTGAAAAAAAGGTTTGTTGACAATAAATACACAAATAACGCGGCATTCAGGTTTTTTTCCTTCCGCAATCCATTAAAATACTTGCCTCACAAATAAATAAAACAGCTCCAGTATCAAGAGCTATAAACATCAATGAAGACAACTTGGCCACAGCACGTTGGAGGGAATGCTGACAGATGACTTCATTTGACCTGGTGACTGTACAACAAAAAACCCTTGCACACAAAATGCATGCGGAAGAACAAGGAGGCACATTATTCAGTCACACCTTGACAAAGTAAATTTCTCAATCATTCCAGGCCAAATTCACTTTGCACCTAATGACGCAGGTACTGTCTCCTTTGTCAGAAAGTACTTGAAAAACTCGTACACAGACCAGGCAATAGCAGTGGAGGGCATCTGGTATATAACCCGAGCCTGCACCCCTTTGAAGAAAGCCCCCAAACCACCAAGCTTGTACACAGTCCTGAAGGCATTTACCATTCCTGTTAAATGGCCGCTGATGTTCATGGAGCTGAGAGCCACGTTCTCCTGTGTGTTAAGCAACGTCTTGCAAACGTCAAGCGGTGTTGTGATGGCAGCAGAAATGGCACCTGCTGCCGCCCCGGACACAATGTGGGTGCCGGGGTGGTAGTGTCTGTGGGGGTTTAACCACTCCTGCATGGTCTCGTAGGTAATGAAGTGAACAGCCTGAAAGGGGATGTTCATGGTCAGCTGTGTGCTGTAGCTGCGGTAGAAGGCGCCCGCGCCCTCCGTGCGTGTCACTGTCCGAACGCAGTCCCAAAGTCCACGATAGGGTGAGTTGTACATTTGCATCCTCTGCTTCACCACTGAGTTGTACATGAAGACAGGAAACATATTTAGGAGGTTTTAATACAAGCATTTTTCAACTTTCACTTCAACATTATGGATTGTGGAGGGACCACCACTTTCAAAAAAGGGACTCGCAAACTGCTACAAACTACATTTAAGACCAAAAAATATAAATAAATAAAAAAGTTAACACACTGTGCATCAATATCCTTATAAAAGCAGAATGCTTGGTACAACGCTTGTATTTTGCACATTTACCTATAAAAAGAGTTATATGACAGTAAGTAATTGATGAATCACTGAACTAAAACATTTGATTTATTTTTGAATGATCTTACGGTAAATGCTGGATTTTATTACTATTACTATACAGTACAAATGACAAAATCTTGAGAGACAAGAGTCATACAAACTAAGAAGGAAGAGAATGCACCATTTGTATGTATACTAACTCATATGAATTCTAATTGGAATTCATGTTTCATAAAATGTACTATAAACAACTCTTTAGTTTAAGGTAATCTAACACTGCATTAATATTTCCTTTGTTAGACGTTACATTACATTACATTTTCATGCAACTCATATATAACATGCATACATGTACCATGCACTTACCTGTTTACTACTGGGGTGTCCCGATACAATGTTTTCACTTCCAATACAATACCTACATTGCCACCTTGAATATTGGCCAACTCCAATAATGACCCAAAAACAGCACAAATTGTAGATAATTGTATTTTTTGTGTTGTAGTGCGGAATGGTAGAAAAGGCATAATCAAGTAATATTACTCAAACTGAGATCAAGTCGCAAGCCGTGGTATTTCAAAAATCCTCCCGCTTTTTTTGTGATGCTTTCGGTTGCATTGAACTTCCCTGGTTCTGTGCCGCCAGAGTAAACTTGTGCATGACAAGTGGAAAGTTTTGCACTCAGCTGCGGTGTTTTTCATGGGCTAAACACGGAAGCACACCTTGTAGTTGTGATCACTTGGTCTCTGCACGCTGAATCCGTAGCTGCTGGCTAGAAGTGTTGCCGCAGAGTCTTTTAGATGGAGGTCGATATAATCCCACATTCATTTTTTGCTTAAATTGGACCGATATCCAAAATCAATATTGAAAAGGAACACCCCTGTGCGTACATTTAACCCACAGGTATGTTTGCAACACAATACATTGTAATTTTTCTTGATCAGTCCTGTTCATTTTTTATTTGTATTGTTTACTGTATGTATATTACATAATGATATGGCAAGCACTTTCACTTGTATTGTTACAGGACTAAATAAAAAAGTTTGCATTTACTTTTGGACTATTATTAGTTCTCCGATGTGTTGTGTTATGATTACTTACCCTCTGCAGGGTTCATGACGGCATCATGGAGGACTGTGGCCACACTGCCTGCAATACCTGTGAAAACAATGTCTCCAAATTATAAAATCATCACTTAAATTGCACCCCATTCCATAAGGTTATTCATATTTTGTTATTCAACACCACAGTTAGAAGATTTAAGGTAAGAGTTCGTACCATTGGCCAAATGGCAATTGCCTCCATTTTGAATGACATCACTCAGGGAGCGCTTCACTTGTTCGTAGCAGGCGAAGTAAAGTGCATGGGCAGGACCAGCGCCCATCATAGTGATGTTGAGACCCCTGAGTGGTCTGAAAAAACCCTCTGTGCAAACGATCCTTTTCAGAGCTTCACATACACCTCTATACTGGGCATTTGGGTCAGGCTGCAGGCTCTGCATCCTTGTCTGAAACATCAGAAATATACATAATATTGCTAACAATTTACTTCAAGAGATATGACATCTGTTATAGGGAGTGTGAACTTGAGAAACTACGTCTGGTTACCCGCATTAAACCTGCTTAGTGGATGTATTGTAGTTTAAAAAGCAGACGGTTTGTTTTCCTTCACCATGCCAAGTTATTTTACACAGCACAAAGCTTGTTTTATTTGCGGGGAGATGGATCTGGCGCTGGCTCAGGAGATAGGCCCTGTCTGTCTTGCTTGGCATGTTCAGCTGTTTCCTTCCTTTTTTTCCCCGACTCACAATAAAAGAGCGATTAAGTTTCTATTTAATAAATACGTGGAAACTTACAGCAGAAAAATCTTGGATGATGTTGATTTGTATTCATTTGTCCTGTACAAATCACATTGTTCTTTCCAGGGAAATGAGTTGCTTTATCATTCGACTTTATCAAAGTCCTAAAATAACCTGAATGCTTATTTATACTTAAAGCAGAATCTAGCCAACATTATAAGATAGCACATACTACGTGGTTGGGTCAAGACTTCAGACATTTCATTGTGGCAACTTGACTCTGAAATAGATTCATTCTATTTCCATTATTTAATGTAGGAAGTTTCATTCTAAATCCAAATCGGCTGCTGATTAGCACAACAACAAAAGCTACATTACATCATAGCCAGCCCAGAGCCAGACCTCCACTTTGTGCAGTGACACAATTACAAAGCATAGTAGTAACTTAGCTCTGGCTGTTTCCTAATCGGTACTACCGAAGGGCAATGACGCACACACACCCTTCAGTGTTTGAGGCTGATTTCAAGAGTGTTCAGTACAGATAAGACCACGCACATTAGGAGACACACACACACCCCCTCCATGCTTGTGATGAAGGCGCCATAGGTGTGTCTCATCTCATATCTCAGCAGGTCAAGACACTAGTCGTCAGCAAGTCCAGTGGACTGCAAATAAACACATCTCATATTTACTGACGTGTGACATAAAAAAAAACAATTAAAAAAACTATTACTGCAAATTGCACTTTACTATTTAAGTGTACCGCCCGTCATATTGTATCATGTATCTTTCAAATTGAATTAAAGTAGATTTAAACTACAGTTTGAATTGAACAAGAACTTCTGGCCAGTGTAAAGAGCTTGAGAAAATTCCAAAAAAGTACAGGAGGAAATGATGAAAGGAGTTTGAGTAACAGAAATGTTTGGCAAGATGTCCAGCTGCATCACAAAGAGGATTTTACAGTGAGTAACGAAGTTATTGTTCTTGCAAATTGTTTATAAATGCTGACTGAGTGCTGCAAATGCTAAATGACAAGGCCCACACTACTTTGTCTTGTCTGTTTTTTGTGGTAATAAGGGGATCATGTTTGTACAGTAGGACTTGTAAGTTCCAGAAAAAAAAAATAAAAAAACAAATTAATTAGAATTAGAAAAAAAATTTAAAAAAAAGAAATAAAGAAAAAAAAAATTATTACTGGGTCAATTCTGCAGCATCACAAACTTTTGACCCACACGTTAAGTGCAAAAACATGGCGTTAATGTCAAAAACATATTAAAACACTAACATTAAAGGAGGGTGATGCAGGCATAGTTTACTTACCGTTATTTCGCTGGTAGTGTGCAACAGTGTTTTATCCATCAGTGCATCAATATTCAGGATGGAGACAATACAGACAAAAAACTGACTTACACAGGATTTATGCGATTGCTGCATTTTCCCCTTGCAATTGTTCTGTTCTATGGTGTTTTGGGATTTCATTTGTGTTTGGGGCGTTGTGAGGTTTGTCCCTGTCGGCCACCGTAGATTTGACCTTCACCTTGACGTCGTTCACATCATTTTGAGCGGCGCAAGCAGAAGTCATAATGTTGCACTATAGGAAGACAGTTTTACATTACGCTGACTTAGTTCAGCAACTAACTGATTCTAGTTTTGTGGGTCTATTAGTTTACTTTTAATGAAGGGAGTCAACCAAGACGCAATAGTTACGGCAAATTACAACAAAACACATGAAAACAAACGACTAATGTGAAAATCACGTTTGTTTATCATGTATGCTAGCGCGGAGTAGGCAATGGAACAGCCGCACAAGCTAACTGTGGTCAAGAGCAGGTTAAGCATTTCGAAGCTAACGCTGGTTAGCAAAGCAGCTGCCAGGCGACGCAGTGTGGGAGTTTTAATCCGTTAACTTGTGTCCAGTCGGCAAAAAGGCGTCCGTTACCTTGACAGAGTCCACCGGATACATGACCGTGTGCTCCAGCACGCCAGCCACGGCGCCCGCTGTCATGTGTGTGCTCACCGGGACATGAGGCGGCAAGCTTTCGTAGTCACCATCGCTACTATTAACAGGCTCGCCGCCCGCGCTTGGGGTCTGCGACATCTCCACCGTTGCCACCACACTGTCCGAGCTCAGGTCCATGCGTGGACGAGCTCAACCTCACCCCACACACCCACGGACTGTCAGTCTGTGGTGTGTGCAGTATGCTTACCAAAGAGTTGGCGGCGGCGTGGACAACCACAACATCTTCGCCAACTGCCACCGTTGGAGCGACAGAGTGACGTCTCAACCTAAAGGCGTGGACCTGCAAAAACTAACCAATCGCATTTCAGATTTTTGATAAGGGGCGGGCTTTGTAAAAGGGGACGACCAATGAGAAGTTCTCTCCGCACCTTGCTGTACCGCCGTCGAGTCGCGACTACTCGCTCATTCATACTTTTGAATGAGTTCTATCCCGTAGCACTAAAGAGATAAGTGGGCTTGGTCTGTATGAAACAGCATATGTTCACTGATAATTTCTGATAACGAACATAACGAGCATTGGAACATTTAACAAAGTCACATCACTTGTCCGAGAACGAGTAGGAAGAAGCAGTGTTTATATATCCTAGCCTTCTCCACAGCTCAGCAATTTCTGTTGGTTCACTTCCTGTATTAAACTTGTTCCCTTACTGTACAGTTTCACAATTCTTCCATTATGACAAACAAGGATAAAGAATGCGTGATGATAAGGTTAAGAGCGCTTTAGATAGCTTATTTAGTCATAAAATGATTTATAAATAAAGGAGTAAAAACTAACAGAAGCAATGTATAGTAAATAAAAGCAGTGCGGGGTATATTCTAAAGAGTATTGTAAAGGATGCCTTGAATAAATAAATAAAATAACTAAATGTTTTTAAATGTAAAAAAAATATCGTGCAAAAAAGTACACTAAAAGATAAAACATACAGTATAAGTGTGTAAATTAATTAATTTTAGTTAGTTTTTACTGGAATATTCAAATAATAATGATTGAAATGGCTAATAACTGTCTAATTAATAAATTACCATTATAGTATAGTATTTCATATAGACCAGTGGTGTCCAAAATGCAGCGCAAGGGGCATTTGCAGCCTACAGTTCATTTTTTTGTGGCGCTTGGAACATCCAATATCTATGCCACTTGTCGTCACCTGACTTTGGGCAAGTGGCAGGGTACACCATGGATTGGTCACCAGCCAAGTCTCACATAGACCAGCAATTATTTACACTCACATTCATACTTATGGACACAATAGAGAATTTTGAGAAAACAAAAACGGAATAAACAGAGCAAAAAGCACAATGTAAAAAAGAAAAGGCAGACATATTGATGGTAATGAATAACACAGAACTTAAGTTACAAACTTAAAAAAAAAACTAAAAATATCAATGTAGCTCCAGTCATCCTTTAATTTCTCAATATGCAGCTAATGGAAAATGTTTGAAATAGCTATAGACCGTACGGGTTTACATTATATGGGTATTCTCTAGGTATTGCCTGTGATGCTGACAAAAATAGGTGTGTGAGATCTTCATAAATACTGCAATGACCAATAGCTGAAATGTAAATAGAAGCAGGAGTCACTGTAGGAGTGTCAACCAAGCGCTGACGTCTTAATTGCCTTGTGTGTTAAACAGCCTGCGTTCCAAACTTCTAGTTGTAAGACCGGTTACGGAAACATTGGCCTATGTCAAAGAGTTTGCAGCAGCACTTTGAAAGCCAGTTAAAAGTAGGAATGCTACACATTACTGTTGAGTGCAAGACACATTGTGTCACTTTACAGTGAAAAACAGACATTGTGATGGGACTTTAAGGGATGTAAATCAAAATCCATAAAAGCTTTATTACTGTATTGTAATGTGACAATACTGTGCAAACATTTCTCTGTCAATTTTGTAAGAAGGAAAATCACAAATGCTCATGATAAATCCTCTCACACATGACAGCTTCTTAAAATGAAGCTGAATATAAATAGCCATATCATTAACCAATGCTCAGTGTTATAACAAAACAAAAAGTCTGCAGGTCAGGTCTGCAAGCTAAAAAAGACTGTCCAGTCAGAGGACTGTTTAAAATGACTCCAGTGCCAAGACATGTATTGCACGAGTACAGCATCAACTTGTCATTCATTACTTATACACAACAGTACCGGCGTGAACAATAATGGTATATTCTGCCACTAAATAGATTGTTTTGTGTTGTAATTATATACAAAGAACGAGTGCTTTTAACATGCTCTTACAAAAGCAAAAGCAGGCGAATGCTCACATAAAAATCTACAAGTAATATGCAGAACAGTTAAACACAGATTCTTTTGTGGCTCAGCGAGGCAAAAAGCCTCTCAAAGGGACTTTCTGTCCAAGACCCCTTGAACACACTGTGGTGAGACTTTGAAGAAGAGAAATGGAGTGAAGTCAAATTTTATAAATTGATGGGAAGTGTCGGTGACCCCAGGCCATCCTCCAGCCACGGCACAGAGGAAGGCGAGCAGCGCTGTGCGGCACGCCGGTGTATTCGGCGAAGTCGCAGTAAGTACAGGATGATGGACAGAAGGACAATGAAGAAGCAGACTAGGAATAAGTAGTGGTTGTTGACAAAGGAGAAGCTGTGCCGCCAGTGAGCGTGCACTCCTCTTAAACTTTCTTGTTGGATGTCCCTAAAAAATGTTAAAAAGGCCAAAAATGATCATGACGAACATATTTGTACACGAGATAAACTATATGATAAAGAGTCAAGTGAAAGGTGCCTTACCTCAAAGGCAGAAAACGTGTTCGGAATAAAATAGCTCCAAGGGTCCACTGCACTTCCTTGTCGTAGACCATAAATGCAGTTTTGAGGTTTTTGTACTCGATAGGAAAAGAGAAGCCTGAATGTAATACTTCATACATCCATGCTGATTTAAAACACTGGTTCCTGCAGAAAAACAAACAAGCATCATTAAAGTGCATAATTGACTTCTGGTTCTGCATGGTTTTACATGGTACTCCTCGTCTTTCTTTCTTTTCACCACCTTCTTTGTCAAAGGGTTTGCACTTCAGAATTAGCTACTGGACTATATGACTAAGATGGACGTTTACTTCTTGACCAGGCTAGGCTGCCACATTATCTAATAATAATAATAATAGGGTTTTGGTGTCCAACCCGGAAAATATAAGCAGCACAGCTTGCACTGGCTCTGGCCACCTGTGCTGATTAGAAAATGGATTCAAATGCATGAGAATGTTTTATATATTCATTGTTATTTTTAGTACTATGATTTCTAGGTTTTACTTTAAAATGTCGGTGGAAAAAAATGATAGTCATCCAAAGAGCCAGGCTCTTGAGCCATGTGTTCCATATCCCTGCCTTAAAACAAAATCTACAATCACACTGTGTGTAACCCAGAGCACTGCCAAGGTTGACTGTTGTGCAATCAATGGTGTGCGCCCTGATACCAACATCACAGTAGGTGGCAGCTCGAATAAAACTGAACATTATTTTTATTAAATTGAATGCCAACATTTTAGGAATGGTTTCCTACCGAACCAAAACAGAAAGAAATGTATATGTATTCTGTAAATCAAGCACAACAATAACATCTGTCTGTCAGCAATTTTCCCCACAAACCTAATGAGGATAAGCTATATAGAAAATGGATAGATGGATAGTTTTGTTGCAAACCAATCAGGGCTATTCACTGTGTTTTCATGAGATTTTTTGTGCAAATCACCCTAATGAGGATAAGCGGTATAGAAAATGAATGAATGAATGAACATTCTGGCACTTTGTTAAAGGAACTTACTTGAGTCTATGGAGGTCAGCATGAGAGGCATACAAGCCAGAATCAAAACGTTCCTTCAGAGTCTTCCACTGTGTGGCGCAATAGCTCTGAAAATGTGACCGCATGACAGACATGAGTCAACAGATTTAAGATGTGTGAAAAGTAATGTGTTTATGATGATCTTTATGGCAATTTCTGCAAAATGTAAATGATGCCAACTGGTTTATGGTAACTGACTCATTTGTGAGTGCATCTTTCGATGTTATGGTAAAGTAAACACACACACATAATAAAACACCTTTTTAGAGGGACACATAAAAAGACAGTAATTCTCGAAATATGAATGTTTTCTATAAGCTGGTTACCTTGGCAGCTTGAGCATATTTGGAAGCATTATAGTCTCCGCCTATGCGTAGCACATCCTCAGTGCAATAGTAGAACTCAGAGAAGCCAAAGAACTGGCTGTTGCTAAAATCAATGGCTGGCTGGTAGATGCCGCTCAGCGAGGTATGAGTATCATTTGTGCGATTGAGGAAAGGTTGTAAAATCCGTCTGCACTGGTCAAAGTCCCCAGTGCCTCGCAGATGGAACTTCTGTGGAGAGAACCCAATCTCATCCTGTAAGTCTGTGGGGAGACATGGGTCTAGGAGGGGGGACTCTGCTGTCTCCCCTATATGCTGACCCAACAGCCTGACAAAAGAAGATAGAAACAGCCATGAATGGACAACCATGTAAAACTGTTTAATCAGCACTGGCGCTCACTTATTTCGAGTGGCGGTGCTTCTGATGAGGCTCTCCTCGTATCTTTGGTGTGCCGTGTTTCCTCCAAAACCCAGAAATGTAGACACATACACACGATACACACGGTCGGTGCGATGAGCGTCACACCCCAAATTAAACTCCGCCAATAAGTTTTTGGCAACGTCCTTCTGTGGGACACAAACACTATTAAATTACATAACAGATTGGATTAATATTTCATAATGCAGACGACAGTGGGGGATAGCACATCCTGACATGCAATTAGACTTAGGTAAATCTACACAATGTAATGAGAGTCAATACAATGAGCTTGTGTCACTGTCATAAAGCTATTTAATTACCATTAGGTGTACAACTGCACTACATCATATTGACTGCTGTTTCTACACATTGTCGATACTGGAGAACATGCAAACATCCCCCAGAAATGCCCAATGGAGATTCGAATACAGATTTTCCAGATCTCCTGACTGTGTGGCCAACATGTTAACCACTCTACCACCGTGCGACTCCAGACCATGAAAGATAAGGATAAATATTACTGAATTATACACCATGACCAGTATTACAGCACTCTTTACTAAGTAGGACTTCAGAGTAATTATCGTTGTCAATATGAACTCCCGCAATGGATTCTCTCAGCAGGGTTATAATAAATGATGACAGGTGAGCAGATTGTCTCCAAGGGACACAAATGATGAGTACAGTTTTCATCAGGCAATACACAGAGGAGAGGCATGAGTGACAAAACCAAAGAGCACAAATAATAATTTGGTTGTGGGTGATAACCTGCTGTGGAGTGGTAAAGCTCACAGTTTTGGGCACTTCAAATGCAATCTGTGTGGAAGCTCCGCCCATGTCCAAAACACCAGCAGTCCTTTTTCTCATCACTGCCTCCAGTTGATCACTGCCTGGGACATTGACCTCTATTACGGCTTCCCCATCTTGAAGGGACACAGGTAAAGAGGAACGCACATTACTGTTTTACTTAATATCCACATGTACAGTATGAATGAAATGTGAGTTACCAAATACGACAAAAATGAAAATATAATTGAAAGAAATGGTGTACTTACCATTGCGTGCATGGTTAAACCTTCCTAGGACAAAGTTGATGCCAATCCATGCATAAACACCTAAAACAATTAAAAAAGGTCATGGAAAGTTACTAAATGAACAACTGCAATGTTACACAATAACCAGGTAGACCAGCAGCTTTCAAATTTTAACAGTCTTCACTCATTTACTATTTTGAAAAAAATATGCCTTTAACACACATACATATATATACACACACACACACACATACATATACATACATAAATACATATATATACATACCTACATACACACATATACACACATACATACATATACATACACATACATACATACACATACATATATGTATACATACATATATATGTATGTATACATATATGTATGTGTATGTATGTAACTGGCAGAATTCTGCCACCTTGGTTGGCATTTGCAGGTTCAATTGATTGGGCGTGTATTTTTTTCCGATTATAGATTTCCCCATTTTTAAAAAGAGTGACCGGAGGGTGTGTTCCAACTATAGGGGGATCACACTCCTCAGCCTCCCTGGGAAAATCTACTCCAGGGTGCTGGAGAGAAGGGTACGACCATTAGTCAAACGTCGGTTACAGGAGTTGCAATGTGGTTTTTGTCCCGGTCGCGGAACACTGGACCAGCTCCACACCCTTGCAAGTGTACTGGAGGGTATGTGGGAGTTTGCCCAACGGTCTACATGTGCTTTGTGTACTTGGAAAAGGCATTCGACCGTGTCCCTCGTGGTGTCCTGTGGGGGGTGCTCCGGGAGTACGTGCCATTCGGTCCTTGTACAATCGAAGCAGGAGCCTGGTTCGCATTGCCAGCAGTAAGTCAAGCTTGTTTCCGGTGAACGTAGGCCACCGCCAAGGCTGCCCTTTGTCACCGATTCTGTTCATAATCTTCATGGACAGAATTTCTAGGCGCAGTCAAGGTGTTGAGGGAGTCCAGCTTGGTGACCTTAGGATCTCGTCTCTGCTATTTGCAGACGATGTGGTCCTTATGGAAGGCTGTGACCTTCAGCGTTTACTGGAGCGGTTTGCAGCGGAGTGTGAAGCTTCTGGGATGAGACTCAGCACCCCCAAATCCGTGCCCATGGTTCTCAGTCGGAAACGGGTGGACTGTACTCTCTGGGTTGGGAGTGAGGTCTTGCCTCAGGTGGAGGAGTTCAAGTATCTCGGGTTTTGTTCACGAGTGAGGGAAGGTTGGAGCGTGAGATCGACAGACGGATCGGTGCAGCATCTGCAGTAATGCAGTCACTGTACCGGACCGTCGTGGTGAAGAGAGAGCTGAGCCGGAAGGCAAAGCGCTCCGTTTACCGATCGATCTACGTTCCCACTCTCACCTATGGTCATGAGTTATGGGTCATGACCGAAAGAATGAGATCGCGGATAAAAGCGGCGGAAATGAGTTTCCTTCATAGGGTGGCTGGACTCACCCTAAGAGATAGGGTGAGGAGCTCGGCCATCCGGGATGAGTTCAGAGTAGAGCCGCTGCTCCTTCACATCGAGAGGAGCCAGTTGAGGTGGCTCGGGCATCTAGTCCGGATGCCTCCCGGGTGCCCCTCTGGTGAGGTGTTTTGGGCATGCCCAGTCGGGAGAAGGCCCCCGGGAAGACCTGGGACACGCTGGAGGGACTATGTCTCACAGCTGGCCTGGGAACGGCTTGGTGTCCTCCCGATGGAGCTGGAAGAGGTCGCTGGGGGCCTGGAAGTCTGGACTTCCCTGCTAAAGCTGCTGCCGCCGCCGCAACCCGGACCCGGATAAGCGGAGGAAAATGGATGGATGGCATTTGCAACTGTCTTTAGCTCAATATTTACCCTCTTGTTTTCCGGAAATCACTTCCACATGAGAATCTGAGAAAAGGAAGTTAAAGTGGACCGGGATGTCTGTTCGAAGGTCTTCCAAAATAGCCTCTTGCTGACTGATATAAAACAACAAAGTACATAATCTCCATTAGTTCCTTGACTTGAACATGCTATAAAACAAGTTACGCAAGAGGTAAACGCTACACATTAAATGCTCATGACGTTAAACAGTACCTGTCAGGCAGAATTCTCATTCCAGCTGTGCATAGAATATAGAGGGGAGTTTCTATGTGCTTGTCTTTGGGAACATGTTCGGCTGCAAAGCTCAACAGAGGATATATGTAGTCACTGGCTTTCTCTGGTGTTTTAGCCAGTTCCGAAATTCCTAATAGCAAAAAGACAAGCGACATCAGAGCCAATAAACATTAGGGAATGTATTAGCTACCACACAACACAAACAACATCTCTAACTTACGAGTCAGGCCAACTGCCAAAGATTTAATCCTGTTCATTGATTGTTACAAGGAGGGCTGTCGTTGATTTAGGATTTTCATAGTCTGATTTGTTAGTCTCCATAGTCGACTAATAGTCAACATTTTTCAATCCCAACAAACAGATGTCAATTGTGACTTTTTAACCTCAAAGAAATAGGTTTAAACACTCATATAAACAAATAAGCATGGTAGGTATGCAACAAGAGTACCTTAATTTATTTATTATGTATTTATTTATTTAAAACCAAAACAGAGTTACTGAAGAAAAGTACATAGAATAGAAACAACATTGCTTGTAAAAATAACAACAGCCTAATTTCTTTAACATTTAAATTCACTGTTGGAATATAAAATTGATTTGGGGTAACAGCACCACCTATTTTAAATGGTACGTTGTTGGTTGTTATATAAAAAGAGACATGGTAAAAGATATGCAAGAAGTGGCATTTCACTTTCTGGAGTCATCTTTAACTTTTAAAAAATACTCCACACTTTGGATGATTATTTTTTTTTAGTAGCCATCATATGCCAAAAAGTCAGCCAATGTTGACAGTCTTCCTAGCGTTCAAAGCTAGCACCCACTTCAGCTCCTTAGGGCTGTGCCACAGAAACAGGTGATTGTGTGCTAAGTATAGGACACACTGCATTTTCAGTTCTTCAGTAACACCAATAAAGATGTTTCTGTGTCAAAATAGACTATTTTAATTACGAAAACAAATGCATTCTTTGTAAAAATGTATGCATGGACATCCCCTATGTAGTCGGAATGGTACAATGTTGATCACATGAATTTTAATATAATTCAACGGTGAAACTGATCAAATCAGACACCTAAATCAAATCGTCAAATAGTCAACTGTTCTAAAACACTCCTAGCAGTAACCATCACTGTTATTCATTGCTTGATTGTCTTACCTGGCTTGATCTTCATGACCAAAGACTTCCGATTTTGATCTCTCATTTGCCGAATGTCCAGGAGTTCATGGGGATCGCCGTTGTGTCTTGGCCAGCAGTACACATACACCCGGGAGCCGCTGCTGCCACAATCCACAACCACCCCATAGTTGAGGTTGGGATTGCTTGTGTCTGTTGCATCCACATCAGTTACCCGAGCCAGGTGCCTGAAAAAGGTATTTGGGACAGGCATTTCATGCATAATGTATTTAATCTAATTTTATCTTCCTTTACAAAAGATATTGCTAAATTCATTTAATCACTATCAATTGAATCCCTATATCAATTTTTTGATCTGTCACAATAATGTAATAAATGTAAACAAAAATAACTCAGAATAGGGCTTTTCTCAGCAATTTTCAGTGAGATGTTAGCATTAGATTCACTAATCTCAGATCATAATTCATCTGTAATGTTTCAATCTCTTGACAGCACTAGATGTAACATGGCATGCAACAATTAGGAAATAATCCGTTACAATGGTCACCTAACCTGTAGAAGTGGTTTTCCTGTGTGACCCGGCTAGCAGGGAACTTCCCAGTGACAACACACAGGTAAAGTGCTACCAAAAGGAAGAGGAGTAGTCCTACAAAAAGCAGCTGCCTGGCTGAAGGGAGCAAGAGCCGAGCAAGCATTTGGGACGACAGACTGAAATGCCAGGACGCTGGGAAAAGGCAGGAAAAGCTGATCCTGTCAAGAGATACAAACATGGTAGACAAGCCTGAGGTTAGCACTTGTCTGAAGATGAACACATGCGAACATTTGACACCAACCCGACATACCTGCCCATGGCGTCTTCAGTTTCTGGGTCTCATGAATATAATACCATCCGATAGCGTGGCGAAGGTAAAGCTTTTGGACCGCGCCATTCCGTTTTTCTTACGTCAAACTGCGAATGGGGACTATTTGTTGTAGGGCGAGGTAACCGGTTTACGGAGGGAAAATAGACGACGTTAATAAGAAACTGGGCTGCTTGCTAGCGTTAGCATGTTTGCCATGGCCACCATATTTGACCCGTTTTCCGATTCTCGAGTGACAACAACATATCTCAACATCATACTAATGAATTACTCACTAATAAAAGCGTAGCTGTTATTGCCCTTTCTCGTACAACCAGCACCTTTACGACACTAACCCGAGTTTGCGTCAGGGCTCCCCTTGTGAATGACGTATTAGCTTGGCGGTGTGTTTGATTTTGCTTCCTTATTGCCCGGACGTTAGGCACACCCACTCGTCGAACGTGCAGTGCAGTTCCGGGAGTAACGACACCGCCCATCTGCCGGCATATACAAAAGTTTATTTGAATACAAACAAACAAAAATTGCGAACGCACAGTGCTTTGCAGATAAAATATTCAAATTGCGTTGCAGTGCACGCATGCATACTCCTACTGCCCAAAAACAAGCATTTTGCGTAAACTGGAGACTCTAAATTGTCCATAGGTGTGATTGTGAGTATGAATGTCCGTCACCAGGCTCCAGCTCAGCCACGACCCAAATGAGGACAACCGTCGTAGAAGATAAACGGACAACTGAACGTCTCCTCCCTACACCCAGACGACCTGAACTGTACTTGACTTCTTAGAGCATGACCACTCTTGCTGGCTAATTTTCCAGCAGTGACTCACGTCTACATACTTCAGTCTCTTGCTGCGCTGCATCATTTTTTTCACCGTCATCATCTTCACATTTGTTCGCTGCAGATTAAGTCGTTGTAGCCTTCCGAGGGGTTTGGCACAACCCGAAAGGTCATCAAACTCCAGGACACGTTGAAGAATGTCATTCAGGGGGCACGGCAGAGAGACCAAGGAAAGATTCTCAATTAAAGGGGAGCCAGTCAGGAGACACCCGATCACCTTCGTCAAGGCCATCCAGGAGAAGAGAGGCCTTGTGTCATTGTGCTCATATGAGAAACTGCAGAGGGGGCACAGAACAGGACAATTGTCAAATACATTATTTTACAAAAGTGAATACGCCCCTTACATTTCAGCAAGCATTTTTATCATGGTATAGCTTTTCAAGGGATATACTACAGAAATGAAACGTGCGTATACAGTCAGTGCAAACCTCGTATGGCAGTAGAACTTCACCATGCAAAGAAAATGACCCAACACGCATCCATTATATATACAGCTGGCATCCCAAGATCATTTTGTATTGCCGACAGCCATGCGTGATGGTATTATGGTCTAGGG
Organism: Oostethus manadensis; assembly: GCA_024372805.1. Taxonomy (NCBI): domain Eukaryota; kingdom Metazoa; phylum Chordata; class Actinopteri; order Syngnathiformes; family Syngnathidae; genus Oostethus; species Oostethus manadensis. The sequence goes on from QODF01000168.1 coordinate 3,654,599, forward strand.
CTGTGTAAGTGCTGTCAGCACTGGAGAGCTGTGGTTGATTTAGGAGAAACCTGAACTCCCACATGTACAGTATTGTGGCGTTATAAAGCAGCGCATGATCCCCTCCTTTGGGAGACTGGGCAGTCGTTTCCTAACAAGCTCATGAGTACAAACACAAGGTAAGTCCCTTGCTGAGGAAGCTGAAGGTAATCAAGTGACCCACTTCGTCTCCAGTCCGGAACTCAATTGAGAATTTGTGAGGCATTTTCAGGTGGAAAGTGGAGAAGCACAAGGTGTCTAACATCTACATGCTCCACCAGTGTCATCATGGAGGAGTGGAAGAGAATTCCATAAGAACCTGTGCAAGTCTGGTGACTTCCATGCCCAAAAGGATTAAGGCAATGCTAGATAACTTTGGTCACAATTTGGACATGTTCACTGTGAGGGGGTGTCACTTGTGTGGCTAGCTGTTAAGACAATAATAGTCGTGTGTTGTCATTTTCAATGGATAGTAAATCTATACAAGCTGTACACCGACTACTCTAAATTATATAGAGTACACATTTTGTTTCCACAGTATTGTCCCTTGATAAGATAATATTAAAATGGTTGCTTAAATGTGGAGATACATTCCATATTATTTGTGGTCTTACGTCAGTGCAAGAGAGCAAAGGCTAGGCCGACTTGGAAGAGGCCACTCATCCTGCTCCACTACGTCTCCCACTTCATTTGCCAGCGTGGTGGGAGGCTCTGCATAGATGACTAATTCTTTAAGTCTGCCACAGGTGCAAATGATCTCCAGTAGAGGCGAGCGAGGGTTTGTTCTCACGCCTTCCAAGGTGAGAGACACCAGGGAGGATCCTGCCACTTGCAAGGCGGGAAGGAGATCCTGCAGACAGCCTGGGTGTTGTACTGACAGGCTCCACAGCTGACCTGACCACGGTTGTAGGCCTGTGGCTAAAAGAGATGCTTGGATTTTCTCTCCATTTTCCTCCTCAGTAATCACGGATAGGGAATGGATGTTTGGGCATAAACAGCCCAAACTAACCAGAGAATCACATGTTATGGCTTTAACATCTCTTAAACGCAGTATTAGGTCATCATTTTCAAAACTATAAGAGCATGTGGCTGCCTCATCTTCACTCTCACTAGCATCACTATTCAATAGTGTGCTCTTGTCTTCTTCCTCTTCTGTTTCCCCTCTCCTCTTAATCCAAGCATGGTTCCCCTGCATGCTCTTCCTCTTCCCCCACACCTCCTCCAACCTGGGTAATCCTTCTTGAGCGGAGATTTCATCCGCCAGTGCAAAGTATCTGTTCTGGATCAGCAAGCAAGCCCGTGAGAGGCCCTCCATGGCCACTCTCTCCAAGTGGAGCAGAGAGAGGAGGAGGTAGGCAGCCACCGTGGCAGAGTCTCCGAATCCAATATCAAGAGCAAACAAACTACAGAGAGGTAGGGCAGACACAGATGTGCTGGAAGACACACAGTCTGATGAAGGACAGAAACCGCCAAGCAGAAGCAGAGCGGATGGGGGAAGAAAATGACATTGAGATACATCCAAATGGCGCAGCAAACGGCAACAGTGGGTGATGGTCCTGATCACAGTGCTGTCACATGGTGTACCAGCCAGGGAAAGTGACCGCAGTGCAGGTAGACAGTACAGGGCATCGGAGAGCGCCTTTGACGGCAGCTGCTGAGATCCAGATAGGCTGAGACTGTGCAGGGCCTAAGTGAAAATATGTGGGACAATACACATCAATGCACACAGAATCGGGGTTAGATACTTCTCAAGCCAGTCCACAGTAACGACTGATGGTGAATAGTTATTATTAGGGTACTGTGGTTTCCTCCCTCATTCCCAAAACATGCATGTTAGGCTAATTGGGCACTCTAAATTCATTCATTCATTTTCTATACCGCTTATCCTCATTAGGGTCACGGAGATGCTGGAGCCTATCCTAGCAGACATTGGTCGAGAGGCGGGGTACACCCTGGACTGGTCGCCAGTCAATGGCAGGGCACATATAGACAAACAAAGACATACAAACATTCACACTCACATTCACACTCTAAAGGACAATTTAGAGTCTCCAATTAACCTAACATGCATGTTTTTGGAATGTGGGAGGAAACCGGAGTACCCGGAGAAAACCCACACACGCACGTGGAGACCATGCAAACTCCACACAGAGATGCCAGAAGGAGATTAGAAGCCTGAACCTCCTGACTGTGAGGAAAAAGTGCTACCCACTCGACCACCGTGCGGCTCGTGTAAAAAAGTTAGAAAGTCTAAATTTAACAGTTACAATTAAAAAAAAACTACATGAGAGTTGAAGCAAATATTATTTGGCCCTTTGTATGTGTTTATCTTCATTTAAAAAAAACACACAAAGAGTGTTTTGAGGACAGAGAGCAAAATTGTTCAGCGACACTTGAAAAAGTTAGTACATACCCCATAAATGTGTCATCCACTTGTTTTCCTGCGGGACAAAAATGATCTCCAAACTGACCGCATTGATAATTTGTGTTAAAAACAGAATGTCACCGTGGTGAAAAGTCACATTTGGAGTCCAAAGACAAGCAGCTGGGCAGCTGCTAGATACTTAAAGTTGAACAACAATACGTTTGATTAGGGAGTGATCAAACACGCTGGCATCGTTTGGCCTGTGTCAAGCTGTCAAACTGAATCCTTGAGGTTTTGCAGACTACTTTTGATTCTCGCTGCAGGACGGTACAAAGTTCATCCGTGGTTAGCTCAATATGGGTGTGGGACAATACACAAGTGTGGTTTGCTGTCGCACGCCGATCGTTTTTTGTGATCGGCTTTGAATGGCATTTCTTAGCATATGCCGATCACGTTGTTTTTCTTTAAAGAAATCGGACAATATTGATCCATGGCTGATCGATCAAAGCACTTTTGGCATGTTTGAACTAATTGAATAATTAGTGCCTAACCTGGCAACGTGCAGAGATGTGGGCACACAGGGATGAGGTGACCAGACCAGGACATCTCTCCAGGGACAGGCCTCTCAGCTGAGGCACCAACAGAAGATGGAGAGCAGCACGGGAAAGTTGCTTTCTTGTGCACAGTAGCTGCGTCAGCTCCTCAACTAAATCCCCCGCTATAAGAGAGGATATCACTTGGATTGTATTACATGTAGAATGCTTTCCTTGTGAGACTCCTAAAAACTCACACAGCAAATTGAATGGCCCCATGATGTGACGGAAAAAATAGCGGTCCAAATAGTTGTCGGCGTAATCTTTCACCCACACCTCCTTCATGTTGGCAGCAAGGCTCAGAAGACAAAGCTGAGTCAGCGACGGCACAGGGTCGTCTTCATCTGTAATACTTCTGCGCCCCATTTTCCCCCACTCGGTTTGGGGCTTCGCCGCATGGTTCCCCCGAAACAGGGCCATTTTAGCAATTGACTGGGTGGCACCCAAATCTGAAAAAATGGCACAGCAGTCCCTGCAACAACAAATCAGAATCAGTTTTATTGGTGTTCTTACACAAACAAGGACTTTGACATCGGCTCTCACTGTTCACAATCACAGACGTATACACACTGTACATTTACACAGACAGGTGCTTAAGGAATACATAAATTAAATAACTGATAATAATAAAGAAAATGAGTGGAGTAGTAAATGATGACATTTAGTGTTCGTTTTTAGTGTATGCACACAGGATCGTAAACACGCTTTATTGACAGAAAACGTTTGCATGCATGGTTAAAATGATTCTTTAATCTCAAAAGATACTACTAAACTTTGCTTTTTTTTAATGGTGTTGGTGCAGTCTGGTCTGCATATTAATTCAACGGCTGCTAACAAAGCGGCTAAACCTAAAAGACGTTCACTGACCTTTTGTCGAGCTGATTTAAAGGTAAAAGTTTCTAAACTTAACTTCGTCACGACCACTTCCCGATACATTCATGCTGAAGCCCCCAGCCTTGTCTGTCAGGTACATTTCTCGTCGTCACCTTCGTTGTGGGGCTAATATTAGTTGTGTCCAATTTAAGGGTCTGCAGCCAAGTAGATGCGGTATTGCTGAGGTATTGCTGCAGTAGGCCAGTAGCCTACCCGGTCGACGAAGGTCGGAGGTTGCTTCTCCGGCCACATCCAGCCTTGTGAATTCAGACAATCTAGCTTCCTGGTTGTGTCACGTGTATTCACGTTTGCTCTGACGTCATTACGTGGACGAGAGATGCCTTCCAACGCGGACAGCGTAAACATACAGTGGTGTGAAAAACTATTTTCCCCCTTCCTGACTTTTTATTCTTTTGCATGTTTGTCACACTTAAATGTTTCTGCTCATAAAAAATAGTTAGCTATTAGTCAAACATAACATAATTGAACACAAAATGCAGTTTTTAAACTAAGGTTTACGTTATTAAGGGAGGGAAAAAACTCCAAATCTACATGGCACGGTGTGAAAAAGTTAGTGCCCCCCTTGTTAAAAAAAATTAACTTAACTGTGGTTTATCACACCTGAGTTCAATTTCTGTAGCCACCCCCAGGCCTGATTACCACAGTGAGAGCCATTTTCCACAAATGGCAAAAACATGGAACAGTGGTGAACCTTCCCAGGAGTGGCCGGCCGCCCAAAATTACCCCAAGAGCGCAGAGACAGCTCATCCGAGAGGTCACAAAAGATCCCAGGGCAACATCTAAAGAACTGCACCCCTCACTTACCTCAATTAAGGTCAGTGTTCACGACTTCACCATAAGAAAGAGACTGGGCAAAAACGGCCTGCATGGCCGTTCCAAGACGCAAACCACTATTAAGCAAAAAGAACATTAAGGCT